>JARFIX010000281.1:0-318848 GCA_036346125.1 Lycocerus yunnanus
TTTACAACAAAAAAATATTTTTGACAATAATATAAAATAATAAAATTGTAAGAGTTCATTACACATATATACATAAAGCATACATTTGTGTTCCATCCAACAGCTTTAATTGTTAAACTGAATTAATACAATCACATAAGACACAACACTTCCAATGATTTTAGCAAATAGAGTATAATTAATTAAAAAAAATCCTGCTGCCGAAAAAGTTGAATTTTTATTGTTTACTAACCAATTTAGTGTTAGTAATTCCTCTTTTAATTTTTCATTTTCTGTTGTATTAGGTAAGTGGATCAAAGCGTTAATACAAATATCGTCAGTTTTTCTACCTTCTTCTTCTGTTGTAACACATAACACAACGAGAAATGCGTCGATAACCTGAAACAATAATATTTCGTTTATTTTACCAACACATTCAGTAGTAAAGTAATACTTACTAATTCCCAAAGTGTCCAAATGACTTTTATCAAAATTATATGCAGTTGAAATTTGATGTTAGACTTGGAAGTAGAAACCATAAGTATTAAATTTATTGTATTAATTATTGACATAGCAAAAGATAAAACGAGAAAAAGTATTTGAAAACCGAAGATTTTATTGAACAGAAAAACACGTCTTGTGTGAATTTCAAAGCATTGGGTTACTTGTCGTATTTCGGAACAAATTGAAATATTTATGGATTCTTCATGGAAATCTACTACTGTCGCGGTTTGTTTTTCCATTCGAATCAATTTAATCTTTTCGAGTAGGACCTTATTGGTAGTTTCTAACTCTTGCTTTATAAATTTCACGAAAACATAAATTAAAATTGCTGTTAAAAATTATAATAAAATGAAAGTTTTTGGTTGAAGTACATAACAAAATCCGATATTCCAATTGCCATTATCCAAGTATAAGCATCGAAACTAAGAAGAAGGAGAAAAATTAAATGAGTAATAAAGAAGCTTATAACAAAATTTTTGCTTGACATTATATTCTGCAATTTTGCAAGTATCAAACTCTTGGAGATATTTTGGTCTTTAGTTAAAAATAAATCCAAATTTGAGGATTGTAAAAATGTTGGTGCTAAAATTGTGAGAATCGTACATACTGACGTGAGCAGATCTTTGCTGTGTTGGTATAAACGAATGTACTTAAACCATACTGTGTATTTTGGATCACGGTACGATAAATTATCGATGTCGAGTTTATAATAATTATAAATAATATTAATAGCAGAGCGTATAATTTATAAAAAAAAATAATGGCTCTGTCGCTAACATTTAAAACTGAAATTGGTGGAAATATACCAAAAACTGTAATCAAATAATAAAAAGCTCTCACACTTAACTTTTCTGCTTTCATTTTCAATTTTTGACATGATATTTAAAAAACTTTTTATTATTTAAAAAATAACTTAGTGCTTTTAAGGTTTTGTACGCTTTTAGAATTTACATCAACTGACAATATAGTACACACTACACAATTAAATAATCAAATAGACAGCGTTACGAACCATTTGGGTTAAGCGGTCTTCTAATGTTCAGATTATTATCATAGAAGTCATTATATTGAAAGCCTAAAACAATACCATTATGCTTACGAATATATAGTAATAGTACCACTATTAAGATATCGAAATAATATTATATGGAAACTTTTATATGGTTGTACATATTGCTATGATTTCGAGCTTTATATAATAACTTCGCGCTTCAAATTTTCAACAGCGGTCCAAACGAGTTGAACCACTGCTTTTAAACTTATCCATTTTATTGACTTACTGCATTTTATTTGCAAATGTTTGCAAATTTGACAAATGTGTGTAAATTTTTGCAAATGTGTGTAAATTTTTGCAAATGTTTGCAAATTTTCCAATTGTTTGCAAATTTTGAAATTATTTGCAAATTTAGAAATTATTTGCAAATTTTTGCAAAATTATTGTAAAAACATTTTTGGTCAGTGGCCAACCCCCTGAGTTTTCGAGACCTAAATAGGTTCATAAACGTTCATGAGCGACAACTTTTGGCGAAAAAAAAATATTTGGTAGAACCAAATGCTTCCTGTTTAAAAATGAATAGAAAACCCCTGGATATAATATTAAATTTTAATACTTTCTTTTTAATATAAATATTAAACAAAGTACACATTCAATAATTTAATTATTAAATTGAATTAATGTAATTACATGCATACACGCAATAATTACTAATGAACAATAGTAACAAATTCGGTTGCAGAAAAATGTACGTTTATTTCTTTTACATAACGATTAATAATTCTTCTTTAAGTTATTAAATTATTAAATTGAATTAATATAATTACATACGTTATAATACCGCCAATAATATTAAAGAGCAACGAGTAATTAATAGTAGAAAATCCGGCTGCAGAAAAAGTTACGTTCTTTTCTTTTACAAACTGATTTAGTAATAATAGTTCTTCTCTAAGTTTCTCAGTCTCGTTTATATTTGGTAAGTCCACTAAAGCCTTAAAACTAATTTTGCTTGTATTCTAGCTTCTTCTTCAGTTTTTGCGCAAATCATCACACCGAGTACACTGATTCCTATAACATATGATATTAACGGATTTTATGCGACCTGAATCAGTAAAAATAAGAAAATGCCTTACCAATTGCCATAATATCCCCAGAATTCCCGACAAAATTGAATTTGTAGATGATTGATATACCAAATTAAAAAAATATACCATCATTAATACGTTGATAACGTTAATTAACCCTATTGCAAAAGTTAAAGTAAGAAAGAGTAATTGAAGCCAAAAATTTTATTGAAGAGAACAATGCATTGCACATGAGTTTTTAAAAGTTTTTGTTATTTGTCGAATTACGGTGCAAATAGAATCATCAAATTCTTGGAACATAATTACTGATTTAAGAGAATTAGTTTTTTGAATTAGGAACATATTAGTGGTCTTCAGCTGTTGCCTTACATGCGTTATAAAAACGTATATCTCCAGCATGGTTAATAAATTATAATAAATGAAAATTTTTTTATTCGTGAAAAACAAAATATATTTAACTATTCCATATTGCAATATACTATTGTAAATATTAAGCGTAATAACAATAAAGAAAATTAAGTGCGAAATTGAAAGAAGTAATCTAAAACTCTTTGTTGATGTTATTATCATCAATTCAGTGATCATCGAAGTCGTGCTAATTATATTTTGTTCATCGGCTTTATTCATCCAGTCGTTTAAACTTGACGAATGAAATACCGTTGGTGCTAGAATTGAAATTACACTGCACATGGCCAAAATAATTTCATGTGCAGTGTCAGTAAATATCATTGTAGTGCTTGAATATTTGGAAAACATGGTCAAATGACGATAATGCATTGTTATAATAGTTGAAAATGCAATAAATAATGTTAAAAATAAAAGGCAGAACTTATAATAGCAAAAAGGAGCTGATATTTTAGATGACCGCATTGACGGTGGTGGAAATATACCAAATATAGTAACCAATCGAAAAAAAGTTATCAGATTTAACCTTCAAACTTTGACCACTTTTAAACATATTAGTTAATTAAATTGCGACATTAACTGAAAATTAACAATATTGTTATTGTTCCAAATTGTGTTTAAATCTTCAAACTATTAAACTTTAAACATAATATTCTACAAACCACTTATGTACTATGTATGTACTTCGTGACTTCGTACTGTATGTATTTACTTTACTAATGATTGATACTCTATTATATTAATTTGGCCGATTAATATAATACTTTGTAATTTTACATTAAAATATTAAACTTATACTGAGATAGACAGTATAAAATAAATTAATTATTTTTTTTATTAACTCCTTCGATACAAGCAATCTATCCTAGGATAATAAGCTCTTTACTGACAAATTATAATAACATGTAGAGAATTGTTTCATAATAAAATCTTTATTATATCTTTATAAAATAAAATAGAACTATTTTGTTTCGCCTATTTTCAATCGTTCTTTGATCAAACTGTCTATGCCCGAGTGTTCAAACCACAACCATCGTTTGGGGCATTCCATCAGGAGCATCGAGTTCCGTCATCCGTCCCAAAGTAGCAGCGCAACATTGCAAGAATCTTACTAGGAACAAGTCATCCGGTGTTGTTCGCGAGTCAATCCGTGATAAGTTTACAACATAGTTATCTTCAACTGTTTCTTGAATACATCTACCTGTCGACTTTATACTTTGTAAGATCTTTACCAGCTGGTAAGTCGTTTTATCTGCTATTTAAGGTTACAATTGTGTTGATTTTTTATCTAACATCTATTCATTTGTTAAGTTGCTATGATTGTTACGCACTGAGTTATTATATCACTTCCAGTGAATTGTTGCTTTGCAAATTTAAAATTCAGTACTTTATAAATACCAGCAGAGCTCGTGACTATATTAAGTTCATCAATACACATCTTTGTTATAAAATTATTACTCATCCGGGTTTTATTTTATTACACTTTTCAGGAAAGGTTCTCTGTTTCCGCAATAAACTGAGGCGTAACTAAAACGACCATCAAAAGGCAAACACGTTATATAAATTTGTGTTTGTTGAATCGCAACAATTACACATTGTTGAGGATTTATATGACAATCTCTTCCTCGGTTTTTCCACATATCTGCGTCCTTGAGTTTGTATTTGTTCCGACAGAATAAAAAACGATGATTTAAGACAGAGTCTACAAATCTACAACTTAAACTACAAAATATGTAGTAGGTAACGGAACAAAATGGGAATAACACCTCTAGGTAATGACAAGTTCGATTCGACTTGGTCGAAGCCAAGATGAATTTACCAGGAGTATAATTCATGGAGTGGTTTCCGTTGCCTTCTCCATAGTCCACAGATCTATATTGAACTTTCTGCTTACGGCAGTGTATCTAACGCGAGCAGGGTTCGAACTGCGAGTTTACGCTTCTTAGTCGACCCGTGCATGCTTCACGCTATACTTCTGGCTCGCTATAGCCAGAGGTTACCTCTGATGGCATATAATTAAAATATTAATTATTACTCAATAAATTATTTTTATTAAATAAAAATATTGAGAAACGAAATTGTTTATTCTTATTTTTCTTTAAGTAACACTATCGTTGATAGTGCCGCATCTTAATTTCGTGGTGGTAGTTCGCATTAAAATGATACGACTAGCCGGGATTTAATTGCATCATTAGATCGCTCAGCTAATAAGCTTTTTAGGAATAGTTGGATCCCAAGGAGCGGATAATAATAGTCGAACCTTGCATTTTATTTATATTTAATAAAGATTAATTAACACTCTAAGTTATAAACTAATAAAATATAAAAGTAAAGATTAAAATACAAAACCTATAAAGTTAATCATAAATTATTAACATTATAATTTTATTATGCAATCGCTAATAAGTTCTTATGCGTTCCTTTTTTATTCGGTTTTAAAACGGGGAATTATTTTTGTGCAACTTTTTTGTGCGGTATATCCAAAAACTCGATTACATGCATAGTAAATAAAATATTTTTTTAGGAGATTTCTTTTATGCGGTTCCTATCCTCTCACAAAAACAGGTTTTGAGTATAATTTAAATGTAAATCACACAGTTGGAAGAAATTTTCCCAACTAGAACAACGTGTTTAATCTAATGAATACAAAATATTAGAGAAGCAAAGAAATATCACACAAAATCCATCCTACTTAGTTGAAATACTTTTCATTGAACCAATTTAACTTTTTTTCTCCGATTACACTGCATTGTCTGTAAATTCTTACAATTTTCAAATCGGAAACCAATAAATGTAATTAGTTAAATTGAATTAAAGCAATCACACATGTCATGACCTTTGTACTTATACTAAAGAATAAAGTGCAACTATAGAAAAAACCAGCGGCGGAAAAACTTAGATTGTTGACCAAAGTGTTGAGACAAATATAGCAGGTTTTTACCTTTTTCTGTTTCTTACTTATACCACTTATTTCATATTCTAATACTTCTTTACACTGTTCAACCATTATTAATGTAGTTTCTCTTCTTTTCAAGACTTTCCTTGGTATTAAATATTTATTATTATTTTTGCGTGACTCTACTTTTACAACTATTGTTTCCATCTTCTTACTTCTAATCTTCAAGGTATTTATAAATTGAATTAAAATTAAAACTCTTACTTGTAACAAATACTATTATTACTAGTTTAATAGTGGGTTTACAATTACAAAATGAAGATCAGAGTCTTGATCAGACTCAATGATTAAACATAGTAGGGAGAATCTGCCTGAAAGAAAATGGGTGCCAAGCGAATGGCTTCAAGTAGATCTGCGTTAATAGAAGACAAATTAATGCAACGAAGGAATTCATCTGATTAACAATAGTACTCTGACTTTTGATGATTTTCGAAACTAAGTAAATGGCTAGCATATTTACCGACTTTGAAGATTTGAGTATTTTTATATTTTCGGAAAAATTCAGGTTAAAGCCATTTTTATCCCTACCATGAGAGAAACCGCTGGGACGGAGGACAGAGTTAAAGATTTTGATGGAACCAAATGCATCTCAAAACGCCAAACAAACCGTGTATTTATCTTTTGATACATTTTAATAATATAAATATATTTAGCGCACTCACTAATTTAATTATTAAATTGAATGAATACAATTTTATATGAGATAATACCTGCAATTATATTAAAGAATAATGAGTAATTAATAACAAAAATCCTGCTGCAGAAAAACTTATGGTTTTTCTTTTACAAAACGATTTAGTAATAATAATTCTTGTTTAATTTTTTGCTGGAATTTGTCTGAGTATGAACACTTGATCTATCACTAATTTGCTTCTTCTAAAGTCTTCTAAAATAGTGTTAATAAATATGTTGGTACGTTCTTTTGAGCATACTTGAAACCAAAATATTTCTCAGTTGACAAACCACAATAAAATTATGCATCCAAACATGCGTTGGTCCCGTGGAGTCAACTGCTAGAGGAAATCGTGTACAATTAACTTTACACTTCAAGTACTTCATCATAACTCTCCATACTTCTTCTTACTTCATATAATTCAGCAGTAATTCAAGGAATTCACGTACTTCACCAGTAATTCACCGTACTTCATCAATAATTTACGGTACTGCACCTACTTCATTGTATTTCACGTACTTCATCAGTATTTCAGAGACTTACCGAGATTCCAAAATTAGTGTGCTAGAGGGTGTTCCTCAGACCCCCAGATCTAGTAGCATATTTTTATCATAAATAAACTGAAGATTTCCGTTCCGAGGCACTGAAAGGTGTTCCACATCCCCAGATCCCCGGATTAAGTAGTTTATTTTTATCAGAGATAAACTGAAGACCTCTCGTTGCAGAGATCCCCACTACTCCCCAGGAGTGTACGGAATTTACAATTACGCAGTTTATAATTAATTGTCAGATTAGAATAAATTATTTAAACCGGGGTCTGGGAAGTGTGAATCACCTCTAATGTCTTTGGAACAGGAGATCTTAAATTTATATATTTCGGGCTTCCTTATGTAAGGATACAACCAAGGTTGTTTACCCGTCCCCTCAAGAAGGTACTCTAGCAATTAATATCTCAAAGATGTTGCAAGCATCTTGTGAGAGGACCACCATCTTTACGTGCCTTCCGAAGCACGGAGACGGCATTACAAAGCGAACTCCACCCGGATGCGAACCGGGAGTTCTACCTTAGCAATTCATCGCCCTAACAACCATGCCAATGACCTTGTCTCTTTGAATTTAAATTTACTTCCGATATAAAATAAACTACTTAATCCAGGAGGTGTAGAACACCCTTCAGTGTCTTTGCAACAGGAGATCTTCAGCTTACTTCTGATAAAAAATAAACTACTTGATCCGGAGGTCCAGGGGCTTTGCATGTTCTGCAATGTTCTTTATTTCAAAATGTGTGCACTGGAGGGTGTTCCACACCCCCCAGACCCCCCGGATCAAGTAGTTTATTTTTTATCAAAAGTAAACTAAAGATCTCCCGTTGCAGAGGCCCTGGAGAATCTTCCACACTCCCCAGACCCCCCGGATTGAGTAGTTTATTTTTAATCAGAAGTAAACTGAGGATCTCTCGTTGACAAGGCACTGGAGGGTGTTTCACGCCCCTCGGACCTCTCGGATTGAGTAGTTTATTTTTTATTAAAAGTAAACTGAAGATCTCTCGTTGCAGAGATATAACTAATTTTAAAAAGCTTGGGATATGCTTATATATTGTCACATATGTCCACCCTGTATATAAAATAAACTAACCCAGTAATCAAATGAACAGGAACACCGTCATCAAATAGCTGAAGGTGGTACGAAAATGTAGATCAGCAAAATTAGCGAGGCACGTGGAGGAAGCGACAGGCAAATTAAAGAAAAATCAATCAGGTAGTTGCGTGTGTGCTTTGGATTCGAGAACATCGAATCCAAGGGAGTCCGGCCATGCCAATTTCCTCCACGTGAATCGTTGTGATCTTAGGAATACCTGGCTCTCAGCCGGGAGTCGACAATGGTGAGCCGTAAGGCTAGGCAGCCCTTAAGGTTGCGTGAGGTGATCTTAGGGTAAGTAAGAATTGTACAATGTAAATTTAGATATAGAAATAATGTAAAAAATAATGGATTAATATAATAATTAATTTGATACCCAAACCGAGTTTTAACCAATAAGCTACACCCCAACCCCAAATAATCCCTTAACGCGACATGGTGGAGAGCCGTGGCCGTTTTCGGATGGCATTTATCCCCGAATATTGCCAAATTGAATTGTAGGACCAAAATAATTTGTTTTTTTATAATAAAAATTTTAATACGTGGTTTAAGTGAATTAGAAATTTTAAATACATAATAGGCAAATGTTGAAAATGAAAAGGGCTCAATTAATTTATAAAGTAAATTGTTTAAAATTTAGTTAATAAAAATATTTAATTGTAACAAACAATGCAAGTTTTAAGTTGATACGTATGTACGTTGTTAACACGGTAAATTCGATTATGTTGCACATTCCAACTAAACGTATATGATATACAGGATGGATTTTTACTCTAACTTTTTAATAATTTTCAATAAAGCGATGGTTCGTGAAAAAAAATAGGGAAATAAAATATTACTTAGAAATTGATATTAGCGATGAATTAATTATACGCGATACGCGAAATTATAAATAAAGTACCAAAATAACGTGCCCATAGACAAATAATAAAAGAAATAAAGTTAATGAAAATGCCCAATAGGTAAAGAAATTAAAGTAATTAAAGGGCATCGGGCGAAGAAATAAATCAAATTCAAAATAAAGAGATGAATATTTTAGAAAGGTACTGTAATTTAAAATCGCGACTAAAAAAGTAAAATTTTAAGAAATATTGGTTAAATTTAATCGATTTGGGTATCAAATAATCTAGATTTAGGTACAAATAAACTTAAAATACAAGTTATAAATGAAATTTTCAAATATTACGTGAAAAATAATAATTGCAACTAAAAATAATAGCCGTCGTGTAACTAGAAACGCGTTCATACGATAAGTAAAGTTCATGACCCTTGCAATGAAAAGCATTGCAAATTAATTATTACAAATTATAAGAAAATAATTTAATTTTTTTTAAGGAAAACTAGACAAATTTAATTTAGGAAATAAAGTCAATAAAAGGTTACATCATTAAAATGATTTGTCAATTTAACTAAAAATCAATAAGATATATTATTCTAGCCCAACGTGTTGGAAAACGTAAGCGACACTACAAATTAGTCGCGGGTTCGAATTCCACACACGCCTGTGGGATAGCGTTTTTTAAAGAATGGCAAGCGCGGTGGAAAATAGGCTAAATATAAACATTTGATTTTTAATTAATATTATCAATTATTATAGAAAAGACTAAAAAATCAATTTTTGAAATTTGTTTTATGATAAAATTAAATTAAAAGTAAAATTTGAAATTACAGAAGGGTTGTAAAGTATATTGTAATACCATACGAAAAGAAAACGGCGTAAATAACTAGCTAGCATTAACAAGTAAATTTTATTATTTTTTGCAATAAAAGAAAAACTTATTAAAGAATGTTTTAAATAATAAACGCATAATTTATTAAAAGGAAAATTAAGTTCATGACAAACTTGTGTATTTTAACTTCAATTAGATAGGGTTTAAACATAAATAGGATCAGAACAACTAATTTTACGAATATAATACCTAGCTTTTAATAAAAATGGGAATCAAATAATTATAAATTTTTTTAGTTATGATACGTAGGTAAGAACAAGTCAAATAAAAATTAATTAAGATTTATGCTGAACTTTTAGTTAAAAAATATTAAATGATGAAATAATTCGAGTTCAGATCAAACGGAAGATGTATAATTTTAAACGAGATATTAAGCGACAATTAAATTAATTAAAGTAAAGTTGATCATTAAACCTCTCTAGATAGTGGATGGATGTAGATTGGTCAACGGGGTTCCTATTTTTAGGTCTGTGCGGAAAAGTATTGCCAAATGAGCTCGGATTTTGGGAGTAGCGTTCTTTCCTTTGGGAGCCGCGGCACTAGTCTACGTTTGTTTCAATTATCTTGAGAAAATTTGTCGGTAAATACTGATTTCTTTGTTGATCAATTTTGAGAAATTAAACACCAATTGCTAAGTAAGCAGGAAAATAATTATCGTATCGTAAATTATTAATATGACAAAAAGAAAAAGGATCTACGATGCAAAGTAACAGATTGTAAGGTTTTATAAAACAAGTAATGCTACAATTTAGTATAAATTAATGGAAATAACATAATAATTAAAGTGTTTATTACAAGGAATACAGGGCACATATATAAAAAATTTGTGTATAATTAAATTTGTAGTCTGTTTAAAGAAATGTAGTTAAATTTCAATTGAGAAAACAAGGATAAGTTCAATGGACAAACAATTTCAAGGACAAAATCCAAATACGTACACTCCATGGTCCAAATCATAGTCGAAAAAGCGCAGGTCGCAAATCAAAAAGGGTAAAAGGTAATAAGGTAGAAAGGTAATAAAAGGTAAAAGGACTTCCACAATCAACTACAATATCGAAAAGGATGGTAAACCGGGTCGTGTGTCACGAATGGAGATGCGAGCCACTTCGAGGACTCATCACGTTCCTGCAAACCACCAAATTTGGAGTCCAAATTTGACAATGCGGAGGGAGAAAGAAAAATTGGAAAAAATAGACTTGAAAAAATCTTGATGCTGCAGTAACCTATCAATTAGGTTAAAAGCGTAAGAAAATCGAATTAAATTTTTTTAAGCAAGTTTTTAGAGGGAAACCCAAACTTAAACGTTAAGCAATTTTTAAATCAACCCTGAGGATAAAACTTCTTTGAATTCTGGCGATTCACATGAAAAAAATTCATATAGGTAAATTTCAGTCTTCAAATAGCAGGAAGAGATAAAGTCAGGTTAAAAAAAATTGCAACGTAAAGTTCCGCGAAGTGTCAAGGTCACACTATTTTATCAGGTCAAATTAAAGGCATAAATAGGAAATTTGGGTAAAAATAACGTGTAAGTTTCTGTTTAAAGATTAACTAAAGGGTCACTCGCCAGCACTCATCCAGATGGAAAAAGTTCAAGAACGTTCGCCTCACCAATGGTACAAAATATGGTTACAAAATTAGGAGTCGTTATGGAAATCATACAAAATGTAAAAGGAAAACTTCAGTTAGAATTGGACGCAATTCAAATTGAAATAACCACAGTTAATGGTACAAAACTAGGACGCTGGATGTTAAACCAGGGGCTGATCATCTCAATGGAGGCACCACACCTATAAACGATCAATTTGGAATAGTATGTTACAACATCAAGTTAAGAAAATAAAATGGAAGACAGTATGGATTTGGACAAACAAAATTTGCGAGGAACATTAACGAACAGTCAAAAAAAAAACCAAGACAATGCTGTAATAGGACCTAGCCAACCCTACGTAATCATCTCTTGTCAGTCAACCCAGATACCTACCAATTTTGTTCAATTCACACCAACCAATTTAAAGGAACGACATGATGCTGTAATAGGACCTAGCCAACCCTATGCAAGTAAGACATCTCATGTTAGTTAAATTGCCAAATTTTTAGTTATCATGGACCAGCCACAAAATAAACAAGTACTTTTGGAAAATGCCAATAAATCTCCAATGGAACATGGCATGGAGGAAGTAAAAATACTGGAGAAGAAAACAAATAATTTGCAGAAACAATAATGTATAATAATGGATACGTACGTCAAAACGTTTTAACATATGGGTCGCGCCAATTATAAGTGAACAGTGATAAATGTACGCGAAAGTAAATAAACAGAGCAAATCAAAGAAGTGCCACAAAGTGAAGAACTGTTCCAGAGATGAACTCATCAGAGCCTAGCCAACTCTACGATAAACATCTCGAACAAGTTAAAAGAAGAATAAGTGCTTATAAATAAAGTGAATAAAAAGCAGAGTAGATAAAATAAAGTGAATAAAAAGCAGAGAAAAGTGAATTGATTAGTGCCGTAAAGAAATATTGTAATGATAAATTATTGTAAAATGTGAAGATTAGAAAGAAACGTTAAAGCAAAACAGTATTTGCATCAAATATCACAAGAGGGTGTAGTGCACCCCAAATAAAATGTAGCGAGAGTTCATGTACAAGGTTAATATTTAACTTGCGCAATTAAACAAATCACCACTTTTTACATGAACTATCCAAGCATTTGTGATAAAATAAAATAAATGGGCATGTAGACCCAAACGAAAGAAATAAATGAAGGAATCAATAAAGGTATTCATTGTAAATTACCAAGGAAGGTAATAATGAAATAAAGGTAAATAATAATTGTGAATCACCACAGGAAGGTGATATATTAAAGAATACCAATAAAAATAAAGGGCACAAATAAAAGAATAAAGGGCACAAAATAAAATAAATCTATCAAGTCTCTGTAAAGTACATGTGTACTAAAACAAGGTAAAGTACCTACTATGTGAAGTACAAAAGGTATTGAAATTTTCAAAAGGGCAAATTTTAAGTAACAAACGGAGTCCAGTATTTAAAAACAAAATGAACCAGTATTTTGAAGCGTATTTAATAAACAATAATAATTTTCAAAACGTCTAAGTTCAAAAAATTTGAAAATGAGAATGAAAATTATTAAGAATTTTTATAACAATTTAACAATGTAAACAATGTAACACAGTAAGGTAATTTAAAACCGAAAGGGAAATTGAAACAAATATGTACCAAAATTTTGAAAAGTTTTTAAAATGTCTTAAATAAAAATTTTAATGTAATGCTAAAAAAAAAAAAATAATGTTACAAGTCAAAGGGGAATTTATGATCTTTATAAAGTTCAGAAAATAAATAATAGGAAATTGCGTAATGAGTAAGAAAAATTTAAAAAAAGTTATTAATTTAAAGTAATTATGGTACGTGTCTCATAAATACAATCATTTAAACGATTCAAATAGTTTTACAAGGAATAGTGATTAAAAAATCAACGTATTGAACATTTCAAAATCTAAATTTAATATAAACAAATTTTTAATTCGAAAAATTTTCAAGCTTAAAATAATATGGCAGTATTGAATTTATAAAATGTAAATTAATCAAACCAAAATAAACGAAAAGGTTACGGCAAAAGCTTAAAATGTACCTAAGAAATTAAAAGAAAAACTATTATAGATCATGGCACAAATTGATGTGCAAATTAATGAAACACTGCACAAAAATAAGATAATTAAGATTGATTAATTCAGTTAAATTAATTTATCAAAAAATAAAACTTGAATTTTCAATACGAATTTGAATAATTTTAATTTTTTAATTTTAAAGGTAAATTAAAAATAATTATTTTTTAATAAACGTTAAAAAAAAAAGTTTTTTTACTGTAATTTTGAGACTCGTTTAAACAATTTGAAAAATATACCTATATATTATTTTTTTTTTTAATGATTGAAATGATAAATGATTTTTTATTATAAGATTGTTCTGATCCAACAACCGAAAACTACATCTGATATAATTTAATAGTTTTGTGTAATTTAATAATTTTATAATTTATTTATTTTTATAATTAGATGAATATTTTTTTTAACTATATGATATAAAATATCTTTTAATATGTAATGTTAACCAACTTTAGCTAATGATGACTGCTGTTTCTAAACGGATTCAATTTGCAAATTTTTTTACCGCCTTGGGGCAGGCGTTTTTGAAGAGGGGGGCATGTCACATATGTCCACCCTGTATATAAAATAAACTAACTCAGTAATCAAATGAACAGGAACACCGTCATCAAATAGCTGAAGGTGGTACGAAAATGTAGATCAGCAAAATTAGCGAGGCACGTGGAGGAAGCGACAGGCAAATTAAAGAAAAATCAATCAGGAGTTGCGTGTGTGCTTTGGATTCGAGAACATCGAATCCAAGGAGTCAACCATGCCAATTTCCTCCACGTGAATCGTTGTGATCTTAGGAATACCTGGCTCTCAGCCGGAAGTCGACAATGGTGAGCCGTAAGGCTAGGCAGCCCTTAAGGTTGCGTGAGGTGATCTTAGGGTAAGTAAGAATTGTACAATGTAAATTTAGATATAGAAATAATGTAAAAATAATGGTATAATATTATATTTAATTGATACCCAAATCGAGTTTTAACCAATAAGCTACACCCCAACCCCAAATAATCCTTTAACGCGACAATATTTAATTCACTTTAATAAAAATAAATTATTTAAACCGGAGGAACACTCCCAGTACCTTTGAAACGGGAGATCGTTAGTTTACTTCTGATATAAAATAAACTACTTAATCCGGGGGGCGTAGAACACCCTCCAGTGCCTCGGCAACGAGAGATCTTCAGTTTACTTCTGATAAAAAATAAATTAATTTATTCGGGGGGTCTGGGAGGTGTGGAACACCCTCCAGTGCCTTTGCAACGGGAGATCTTCAGTTTACTTCTGATAAAAAATAAATTACTCAATCCGGGGTGTGAAACACCTTCAGTACCAAATATTACAATGCAGGCAAACATGTTATTAAAAGTTTGAAAATTTAGTAGAACCTCTCAGCTACCATTTTAGTTTTTTTTTTAAATTTATGAGATATTCTTTGGGTGGGGGGTGTAAAAAAGGATAAAGCAAAAATAAATTATGTACAATCAAGCACCAACGAATATTAGGATTATTTTCAAAATTGGGAGAGGGAACTAACAGGTCTCCTCACCCCAGGTAATTTTTAAAATAATTCAAAAGCAAAAAAGGTCCAACCCAAAATAAAGAATGCACAATAGATTTAGACTTTTTTGAATTAAAAATTTGCAATGGAAAGGGATTGATGTTTATTAATTGGTGCTGTGATTGATGCTGTTTCTTTTTAGAATTTTCCGAAAAAATAAAGATTTAAAAAATGTTTTATTTAAAGCACTTCTTGTAATTGATTGTCATGAATTTCTTTTTTGTTGTGTGGCCATTTTTTAATTTGATTTGTCTTGAATCCTATTTTACCTACTTTACACGTACACATGAGATTTCATGTACTTCATGAGGTGTGTACAAAAAACTTCACCAGCGGTTAACCCCTCAGTTGGACCAATGCCAAATTGCCTTTAAGTATCAAACATGCAACTTTGAAATAATACAAAATTTAGCATTAACTATGACGTAATAAATAAATAAACACTTAGCAATAATACTGCGTCTGTCGCAATTCGGCAGTTACAAGCCAAAGCAATATCACACGAAATGCACCCCAATTAGTTGGGATACTTTTCAGTAAACTAAAATTTAATATTTTTTTCTCAGATTACGCTGCAACTTGAAATTCTCTAACAGCAAGTCAATAAATGTACGATAATTAGTTAAATTGAATTAAAACAATCACACGCGTCATAACCTTTGTACTTATACTAAAGAGTAAAGCACGGATGTATAATTAAAAGGTATAATTATTATACTCACATTTAAGCTTGTATTTACAATTTATACACTCGTTTAACTACAATTTGGCGCCCAACGTGGGGAAGTTTATTATTACATATTTTAAATTAAGTCTCTATTTTCCCTACAAAGTGTAATTCTTGACATTAAATAATATTTAAATTGATGTACTAATGAGATACCCAATTCGTTGAGATTTTTGGCGTTCAATACAAAAATAACATCCTTACTAGAGCGATTGTCTTTCCACGAAAAATCCCCAACTGCCTGATCCCTTCGCTAGCCACTAAAATGAATAAATTATTTCCGGAGCTATTTTAATACTAATTATTTGTCGCAAAATACAAAGTTGGAGGAAAGTAATTGTATACCGAGCCTCCTTCTCTAAAGATTACATAAATAACTGCACGATCGTTGAGGTTTAAACGATGAGAACAAAAGCTCATAGCAGCTCATAAAACCTCAAATGCTTTACACTAAGTTTGTCTTAAAAATACAACCGAGAAGAATTAAAATTTTTATGTTTTAGGATCTTCAATCTTGCTCTCACGTGTTTCTGGGAGACGATATCGTTAAAATAGTCCAATTGGTTCAATAATACCAATTTGATAAATTGCAATGATTTTATAAATTTACCACAAAATCTTACTAAAGCTGACTCGTGAGTTGACAATTGAAAATTCGCAATTCACGAGTTTTTTTTCTTAAAATTTTGTAATAAATTCATAAAAGTAGTGCAATTTCGGTTACTGTATTGTATTATTTATATTAGTATGAGGATTACACACCATTCTGCACAAACATAATTATATCTTTATTTTTAATATTATTAATGTACTCATAATGGTATTACAAACTACGTATAAATTTATTACTAACTTAATATTATTAAAATACGTTTAAGCCTTCATCGTTCTTGTACAAGCACTAGCTTACTTAAATTGTAATGCTTCGAGAACGAAATTTAACTTAAAGTTTTAAATAAATATCAAAATCAAGTACTGCTGTTATTTATATATAATCAAGTTTAAAAAAATGTTTTCTCTGTTTATTACCTACTTGGGATACTTCCACCGATTTCTGTAATAATGCGTAAAAATACCGTTCTATTGGGATCCTATAATCTGTATGTCTTATTTTTAATTTTGTTTGTAACAACTACTTCAATTTTGAATTGTTACTATTTAATTAATTATATTAAATATTCAACATTCACAATATTGATCACCGATACTACACATAAAGTTACTATGGCTACGAGTATCGTAATCACAATTCTAGCACCAACTATTTTCTTCTCTTCAAGCTTTAAGAAATTTCTGGCATATGCTTATGGTCAAACTAATTGTAAGTCATCGCTAATAAATGAATTGATGACAATAGCGCCAATAAAGCACTTCAAGTTAAAAGTACTAATTTATCACTTAAGTTTGGTAATCATATTAACATGTGATGCTTACATGTTAATAAGGAAGGTTGGATTAGTCCAATATCTGTTTTTCGTTTATAAATATTTATATTCAAATTTATTACAATTCATTAATAGTTATAGTAATTTATATTTTATTAACTTTATGAAACAGCAGTTCCAATCTACTAATAAATACTTTTTAGCAAAAACTAGGCTAATCAGAACGCAAAGAACAAATATTACAGTTGTAATAGTTCAAGAAAAATTATATAATATTTGCGCAGAAATCCGACAAATAACTAAACGGTTTGAAGATCACCTAACACAGTTTTCACTCTTCAATAGAATTTTTGGCTTTCAATTACTCTTTCTTACTTTATCTTTCGTGATAGGTTTAATTAATTTTCTAAACTTATTAATATACTTACACACTTCCATAATTCAAAATACTGTACGCATCCATCTGATTATGATGCACTTATTAATGACGCTTTGGCAATTGGTAAGCCTTTTGCATAAAAAGTTGTATAAAACTACATAAATTTTTTATTGCAGATAACCGGTGCAATTGTTGTAGTAATATGCACTGAAACTGAAGAAGAAGTTAAAAAAACAGGAAAAATTTGCCTGAACGTTTTGACCAACCTACCAAATACAAAAGATACTCAAAAGCTAAGAGAGGAATTATTGTTACTAGATCGTTTAAATCAAAACTATCCAACTTTTTCGGCGGCAGGATTTTTTTGATATTAATTACAGGCTATTATCTAATATTATTGCAAATGTGATATCTTATGAGATTATACTAATTCAGTTCAATAGGTAAAATTTTTTAACATTGGTCGTATATTTATTTGATAAACAACCATTTCAAAATAAATTTTTCTTACATTTCATGTGGATTTTATTGAAATAATTTGAAATTGTTTAGTAGTTGTGACATTGAAAGACAAGAAAGTACCGAAGCTCTGAGTTAACCATCGGTAAGATATATAGGATTCATATACAGAATACTTGCAACCGGCAGTACAATTTTTAGTTTAAACGAAAAATCCTACCTATGAATCAAAAGTTTTTTAATGAAAGTAGTTTTGTTAAGATTTGGATAGATGAATTGTCTTCTGATACGGTATAAAGGTTGCAGTAAAAAAATAACTTAAGAAAAAAGTCATATAACAAACTTCTTGATTACGGAAGCATTTATGAGTTTATGTTATTTGACATAACAAAAAATTATGCAGTAGTTATTACAAATTGCCATTATAAATATTTGGCTATTCCAATTATTACTCCTACTCCAGAACCGTTTTGCCTTGCTTGAAAACTTGCGAAAAAATACTTCTTTTAAAAATTCGAGTTTGTATCCAATTTGTTTTCAGGTCTGGAGCAAGTAACTACCTTAAGATTACCATTAGTGTTGACCTCTCGTCGGGCCATTTCCTTCTACTAGTGACATTTGAGAGCCTAGTAATCATAACAAACACACCACCGTCTTTGTATAACAAGAACACAGATTGTACTGCATCAACAGAATAATCCCTTTGGAAAGTTACCAAGAAAATAAAGAAAATTTATGACACAAAACTTCCAATTAGAACAAACGATGATAACTGGACAAGAAAAGATAAAAAAAGGCTAGCACATTTGCGAATCATCTGAGCAACGTGTTTAGCCTTTTCAAATGGAAATCCTCTCAAAAGAAAAAGCATATCCACCAATCTCTAGATACCCTCTATCAAATGGATCTTCCAATTAAACCCATAAAGACAACAAAAGTTAGGAACCTCATCACAAATCCAATTTCAAAGAAATCACCAGGTTATGATCTGATAACGGGTAAGGTCTTAAAACCACTAGAAGGGATAAAAATGATAACCATTATATTTAATGTGATTTTCAAACTTGAGTACTTTTGCTCACAATGGAAAGTGGTCCAAATAATTTTTATCCAAGAACCTGGTAAGGACCCAATTGAAAAACCCTTCTATCGACCTATTAACCTCCTGCTTGTTTTGTCTAAAGCCTTCGAGTTAAAGTTTTTAACAACTTAAACCGTTTTTAGAGAAAAAAAAGTAATACCAAACCACCTATTTAACAAAACATATGTTGGCGTTCCTCCAGCAACATATGCTCATCATACGCAGATACACAGAGTTACACGGATCAGAAAGGATTTGGTGAAAAATTCGATTAATTTTTGTCACATTTTAATTTGAAAATAATAATAATAATAATAATAAATCGTTTATTTAGCCATTATGGCTATACATAATTTCAAACAATACAATTAAAAAGAATACAATATGAAACAAAAGAAAACACAATACAAAAATCTACAGCTGATATAATGTTGTACCTAATTTGATTTTTGAAGCGAATCATTCACATAGA
This sequence comes from Lycocerus yunnanus, assembly GCA_036346125.1. Lineage (NCBI taxonomy): Eukaryota > Metazoa > Arthropoda > Insecta > Coleoptera > Cantharidae > Lycocerus > Lycocerus yunnanus. Next base: position 19,697 of record JARFIX010000281.1, read on the forward strand.
AGACCCTTATCAAACACAAAACAACGCGAAAACAGGAGGGGGGGAGGATAAAACAAACTTAATTACTTAGAATTTAGATTTCAGACGTATAATGAAAAGAACAACAAACAAAATTTAGAAGTATGAAGACGAAAAGTACAAGAAGCCTTTAATAATACGAATGTGTGAAATTGACAGTACGGGAGAGAAAAATAGTTATAAAAATAGGCCAAGTTATCAAACAAGTCATGAGATTACATAAGCCTGTAGTACTATTAATTTAATACATTACTAAATATTATGTTATTGTTTTAATCTTATAAATTAATGATTTTTATGATAATTAATCAAACATTAACAGAGCACTTAACCCAAATAGTTTGTAATGCTACCTATTTGATTAGTTAATTGTGTAGTCTGTACTGTAACATCAGTTGATGTAAATTCAAAAAACGTACAAATAATAAGAATTAAATTATAAGAAGTAAATTAAATATCATGTCAAAAAATGAGAATGAAAGGAGAAAAATTAAGTGTGATAGCTGTTTTAATTGTTTGATTACAGCTTTTGGTGTATTTCCTCCATTTTCAGTTCTAAATTTTAACAACAAAGCCGCTTTATCCTTTTATAAATTCTACACCCTGCTATTAATATTATTTATAATTATTATAAATTCAACATCGATTATTTATCGTACAGTTATCGAACCTCCAGAATATGAATTGAATACATTCGTTTATACCAATATTGCACAAGATCTGTTCACGTCACTTTGTACTATTGTCACAATTTTGGCACCAACATTTTTGCAATCCTCGGCATTAGATTTATTTCTAAATCAAGACCAAAATATGTCTAAAAGTTTGATAATAGAAAAATTGCAAAAAATTATGTCAAACAAAAATTTTGTCTTAAGCTTCTTTATTAATCATATAATGTTCCTCATTCTCTTTATTTTTGAAGGCTACGCATCGGTAATGGTAATTGGAATAACTTATTATTGTATGCACTTAAACCAAATAATTTCACTTTATATCAATTTTCTAACAAAGTCTATAATTTATGTGTTCGTGAAATTTATAAAACTAGAGTTAGTAACTACCAATAAGTACTTACTCGACAAGACTAAATTAATTGAAATGCAAAAACAAAATGTTGTGGTTATCGATTTTAAAGAAGAATCCATAAACACAGATATTTGTTCTTAAATTCGACAAGTAACCCAATGCTTTGAAAATCACGTGAGACGGGTTTTGCTCTTCAATAAAATCTTTGGTTTTCAATTACTTTTTTCTCGGTTTATCTTTTGCCATGTCAATAATTAACACAATAAATTTGATACTTATGTTATATACTTTCAAGTCTAAAAGCAAATTTCAACTACATGAAATTTTCATAAGAGTCATTTGGATACTTTGGGAATTAGTAAGAATTACTTTTATTAATGAATGTGACCTAAAACCATGAATTATTATTATTTCAGGTTATAAACGCTATTTTTGTTGTATTATGTGCTGCAACTGAAGAAGAAGGTACAAAAACTGGAAAGATTTGCATTAACGCTTTGATTCACTTACCAAAAACAAACGCAAACAAAAAAATAAAAGATGAATTATTTATACTAAATTGGTTAGTAAATAACAAAATCCAAATTTTTCTGCAGCAGGATTTTTTAAATTAATTATTCTATATTTTTAAAATTATTGCAAGTATTGTGTCTTATGTGATTGTATTAATGCAGTTAAAAAATTAAAGTTATGGAACGGAACTCAAGTGTACTGTTTTATTACTAAAACCAACTTGTTAATTCGTTTGGATTACATGGAATAGTTTTCGAAATGCAGTACCTTCCAAATGCAGTGCATATTTTTGTTAAAGTTCTATGGTCGTATAACTGTTAAAATAAAAGATAACTTATTGTTTAGGAGAATAAATTATAATATATGGGTTTTGTTTTAAACAAATAAGGAACAGATTAGGCAAATTTAAGACATCAAAAAATACTGCAAGTAAGTTTTTTAATTTCAAGCTAAATGAAATAAAAAAGTATCGAAGAATAAAATTCTTCTTCTCTCCAATAATTTTTCTACAGTATTTTCGTACTAATTAATAACTTTCCCATTAATTTCCGGTTTTTCTGTTCAGATAGATAGAAATATGTCTAATAAAAAAATAAGGATTAAAAGTAAATTTTATGAGAATAAATTAATCAATAGCGAAATTAAGGAACTGATCGCAGAGAGAGGTAAATTTTACAAAAAAGGAAAATTTACAGAAGATTTAAAACATTGGGAGAATAATTTTAATTATAAAAACTGTAGAAATCAGGTAACTCATGGAAAACTTAAGAAAATAATAATAATAAACTGTTGTGGAAAAACTAAAAAAAATTGTTACCAAGTAAACATGTAAGGACACAAGATATAATTAAATTTCAAGAAATAGAAGAAAAAAATGAAAAGATTGCAGCGGACAAGTTGAATAAATTTTTCTTGAACAATATTGTAGGATTAAACGCAAAAATTTCGCTAAAAAAAATTATGAAAGAGTTTTACGTAAAAGAATGAGATAAGTTTGAAATGATTAAAATGAAAAAACTAAGAAAGATGGTTAAAGATTTAAGAAACACTACTGTTTTAGATACGCTAATTAATACTAAAGTAATTAGATATGTATGTGCAGGAAGTTATAGTACAAATATAATACTTTAATGGAGCCGAAGCAAAATCAACTAAATTTTTGAAAATCCTATTTATGTAAGTCAGTCATCTTTGATTGTTGTGAAGAATGGAATACACGTTTGAACAAAGTATAGATCATTTATTCATTATTTTGCATGAGTCTACTTTTTTATAATGGTTTACCCATTGCAATTAAGGAATGTGGTAACTATGAAGCATTTGAAATAGAATTAGCTCCTTTATATCAATGAAACATATTCACTATTAATAAATGATAAAAATACATTGTGGTGGAGCCAAAGGAGGTTAATATTGTTTTTGCGTGTCCTTGTAGTTTACGGCAATTTTTGTTTTGTGTCGGATACTTTTTGCCGTTCTAGCAATTTTTGGTTTTCTGAGTACTGTTGATTTGGTGGTGACCGACTTCTCCTGTTCTGATTTGTATTGCATTTAAATGTATACTGCAATGCAATGATAATGAAGGGGGCGTTGTGTTTTTGCCCTACTTTTTGTTTTTTTATTATTATTGTAAATTATTTATGTAAAATAGCTTCGCTAAATAAATCTATTATAACGTCTAGAGTACGTACAGCAGAATTAGATATATGGAGACAAAAATATTAACTGTTGGAACTTGGAAGGATACATTTTTTATAATACCACATTAACAACGTTTACTTGCCCTATCTCAAAATATAAAGGAAGACAATGTAATAATTGAGAACCAAATATTTTTGCCTTTTGCCTATTTTTGCAATTTGCCTCTCTAGACTTATGGGACCGTTCAAGTATTACGTAAGCACTATAGGGGGGGGGGGTCTTTGATTTGCTTATTTTTGATGACATGGGGGGGGGGAGTCTAGATGGTGATTACGTCAGCAGTAGTTTACTTCAACTTTTGAAGTTGAAACTTCAAATGATATGAATAAAAAATAACGATATGTATGTACATATTTCGTAAGTATAATCTCACTTTTGGTAAGAATAAAAGTTAGTTGGTGCTTATTACAGCCGAGTAATTACTCGCAATTTGTTGAGTCTGGTTGTTAGCAAACTCATGCAGTATTATGGCTCAATTTATTCCTAATATAAGAGCCAAGAAAGTGTATAAATGTAGAAAAATTAGTTTTGATAATGATTAGGTACAAAGTTTTGTACTGATTGAGTAAAGAAAATGTTGAATGGTTAGCCAAATATTTTTTGGGTGAAGACACATGAGAACGTACAGGTGGTGCAATATCCAAACTTGATAAAATGAAAGTAAGTTTTTCCCAATCTTTTAGAATGATTTTTTTATTACCCATTCTATTTAAGTCCGTCTTTTTTTTAATCTTGATTTTATGTTGTTAATTCTTTTAGACAGTTTACTTGCCGTTATTTGGGTACCAAACTTTTTCTCCCATTGCTTTTGAACGATTTCCATTGCTTGAGATTTTGATTTTTTTACAGCAGGTGTTTGTGATTTTGAGAAAATTGTAGGAAAATTGTTCAAAATTGTTACGAATTTACGTTGCAGAGGAAATTATTTTTAGTAAATAATTACGCAGTTGCCCAGAAGAAACACAGAGATGGTATGAAAAGAAAGTTAGAAGATATTTGTCATGAAAATCCAGAAATAAAAAAAAACTATCCCTGAGGGATTCAGTGGGACGTCCTAGCCTAGAAAACGATCAACCATTAATATTGAAAACAATTGCGGATATTGCTTTATTTGGGAGTGCAGCAGATGAGAGAAGACGAACGGAATCTATTCGCAGTGTAAAAACTCTTGATGAACTCACACAAGAATTACGTAAAATAGGATTTGACATTAGTCGAAGTGGACATATCTTCGTTTGATTCCCAGAAAATCTAATTCTACAGAGGGACGAAGACATGTATCGACAGTCCCTGTTAAGCTCACTCGGGCTCAAGCTGATCACCACAAAAGCCACTTAGATAGCAATTTCGCTGAAACATCAATCCATTATTTGGAGAACATAGCATCCATACTTGGACCAGATCAAGTATTTTTTATATTTCAAGATGATAAAGCTCGGGTCCCTATTGGTGTAACTGCGGCAAATAAGCAAGCACCTCTTCTAATGCACATGGAATATAGAATCAAATTGCCTGATCACGACTGGGTAATCGCTGAGCGGCATAAATTAATACCATCAGTTTATGCTGGTATCAAAATCACTCCAAGTATGATAGGACAACCGCAAGCCGTTGGATATTCTGGACCAACATACATCGCTATTCGAAGTGGAAAGCATAGTTCATCTACTGCTAATACTCATGCTCAGGATTTCGAGACGCTTCTTGAACTTGAAGAGTTTCAAGCATTAGCTAAAACTGACCATGGATTGGTAAAACCAGTGGTAATCATGACGGTTGATGGAGGGCCAGATGAAAATCCGCGTTATCAAAAAGTTATAGGGTTTGCTATACAACACTTTAAGCGACATGATCTCGATGCATTGTTTTTAGCTACTAATGCTCCTGGCAGAAGTGCGTATAACAGAGTAGAGCGCAGAATGGCTCCTCTTAGTCGGGAACTGGCTGGTTTGATATTGCCTCATGATCATTTTGGGTCTCATTTAGATGAACGTGGCTTTACAATTGATGAACATTTAGAAAGATCTAATTTCGAGTTTGCAGGAAATGTGTTAGCTGAGGTATGGAGTTCAATGGAAATTGATGGCTATCATGTTACTGCAAAATATGTTGGGCCGGGCAACAAGATCTTCCTGATTTTCCAGACCTTAAATGGTATACAGAACATGTGCGTGAAAGCCAATACTTGCTTCAAATTGTAAAATGTAGAAACATAGAATGCTGTCGTCCAAGAAGTGGCCTGTTTAGGTTACTAAACAACAGGTTTCTTCCACCACCAGTAAAAGTAAAACAAATAGTTGATGACTTGGTCTTGGATGATGGAGGGCAATTTCTCAATCTTCCGGTCAATTTAGCTCTACGCTTAAATTCTTCAGTCAAAGATTTCCTGCAAATGCCCTACGATTATTTTTGTCCGACGGTAAAATTGAAGTTATCAAGTCGAACATGCAAAACGTGTGGTCTTTATCATGCTTCCGTCAAGTCACTAAATCGTCACATCGAGAAGATCCATAAAAAAGTAAACACGCACACCGATATAAAAGTTAGGCCTATAAGAGTGGCTGCCCGTCGTGCTAATGAACTGATGTGCATTATTCAAAATTTAGAGCACCAAGATGTTGAATGGCTCGATGAGAACGACGTAGACATTCCAAAATCGAATGAAAGTGAGCAGACACACAACATTGAGCAGCAAAGATCCAATGTCATCGAGAACTTAGAATCATGGATTCAGGTATCATGGACTGAAGACTGTTAATCGGAATTAATATGTATACCAAAAATTTAAAAAAGTTTGTTTTGTTCGTATTATTACTTAAGATTATAATATTTGTACCTTATGACTATATGTTAAATGCCGTGCCAATAAAGTTTGTTTAAAAGAATATTATGCGCGTTAAAGTCCTCTATCCTAAGTCTATTCTCTTATTTCAATAATTATATCTGCTGCTCATGAATCAATAAAAAAAACAGAATACATTAAAAGAAAACGCATATACCAATGTTTACGTAAGCATGGGTGGGGGGTAAGTGCTTTGCTTACTTTTGCTGACAAGGGGAGGGAGGTTGAAAATTGCAAAAATATGCTTACGTAATACTTGAACGGCCCTATAAAGCAATTTGTTACTTTGCGTGTTTACAGCAAATAGAAAAATTTTAAAATTCTTCTTGAACCTGTACAACCGGCGATGAAAAAGTATGTTCGTACATTTTTTATGGACTAAATATTATTAGAAAGTACCTATTAATGGCTGCTAAACGTTGGTTCATATAAATATGTAAAAAAAACAGAGATCTACAAAGGTTAAAAATTTTTAATTCATTTGAATTAGTTTATTCATGAAGGATTTGATTATATCGATCTTAAATTAAGTCACTTTATGGCATTATTTGTATAAAGTAAGTCTTCAACAAGTACCAGAAAAGCCTGAAACATTTAAAATAAGGTAACTTAACTTACCAGAAATCATTATCAAGTCAATTCCATCAAGAAAACTCATACAAACACTTAATACCTCATCACGGACAGTCAAATTTGCATTGTTGATCTGTTTCCGAATAGCAATATTAATAAACTCCCACATCTATGAACAAAGATTTCCATTATTAGAAACAAAATCAAGTTTAGTTTTAAGTTTAGTTTAAGTTTAAGTTGAGTTTGCCAAGACAATTTATAAACCGGTAGCGCTTCAGGTAGAAAAACATTATATTTCAAGTAAAGAAAAGTGCCGCGACATTTTTCAAGCAATTTAAGTGATAGTAGTTTACGAAACTTTACGGATAAAAAAAAAAGTTAACCAGAGAAATGTTAATAGTTACCAGAATCGAAACAGCAGATAATCTGCACTAGCGAAGGAACTCAGGCACCACTACACGAGAAATCCGATATAAAATCAAGAAAATATTAATACCAAAGAAAGGCCATGAAAATTGCTTTATGAAAAGTATTACTTCAAGAAAATCAAGTAAAAATTTCGTCAAAAGAAGTAAAAATGTCCCGGAAAAAATCAAAATGGAAGAAAATTTGATAGCAAAATTGCTTTTAATTTTTTCAAAAAGTTAAGTTTCCATGTAATGGCAATGGAAAATGTATAAATTAATGGGGACCAAATTGTCGTTAGAAATTATTATAAAATAGGCGTTTTTCTCAAATTTTAGTTAGTTTCAAGAGTTAGTAATAGTTAGTCCGATATAGTGATCTTATCGTCTCATTCCAAGATAAGTTGTGAAATTTAATAAGTTAGTTGTTCCAAAAACCAGCTTGTAAAGTTGTAAAATCTAAAAAAAGTAGTGCAAATACTGGCAGCTCAACAAGAAATAAGGTTTTTTGATTTTATTTTAATTGTAAAATTTGTAATTTAACTTACGTGTAACTTGGTAGGCAATTAGACATGTTGTTTATGTATTAGTGCTGCCAAATATTCATCTTGAATTCAAATATGTATTTGTACTAGGTGTTTGGGAAGGGTCTACCGTACGTTAGAAGTGTTCATTTTATTTTCACTCACAATCAGATTAAGTCATATTAAAAATTCAGTTCATAAATTTTTTTTATTTTTTTTCGAACTCAGCTTTGAAATTGACGCCGGGCAGATTTAAGGTAAGACGATTATTTGTTTTGCATTCAACGACATTCATTTCAATTAAGCTTCATTTCACAAGCCTATTAAAATTAGATTTAAAATTGAAAAGATTAATATCTAACGTTATGATCATCAATTTGTTGATTATTATCAAAGCCATATATTTACTTTATAAAACAAAATTATAACATGTAAGAGCCTTTACTTCTTCATTTGAAAATTAGCATTCGCACTTTTATCGTTCAAAAGAAAACCTACAAAGGAGCACTATTTTAGGAAAGAAAACGCAACTCTTCGTTTCTTCGTGAACTGATAAATGCAAAGTGGCAGTTTATAAATCATTTTTCATAAAATTTTGTGATAAACTTATAAAAGTAGTGCAAATTATAAAATCTATATTACTGTATTGTATTTATATTAATGTCAGGACAACACACCATCTTTCACAAATGTAATGAGGCCCTTACTTTAAATATTATTAATGTGGCTATTAATAGTATTACAAACAACATATAAATTTATTAACTACTAACTTAATATTATTAAAATACGTTTGAGCCTTTATAGTTAGCTACTTAATTAAAATGTTTTATAACTTATACAACCACTAATTTATATAAATTGTAATGCTTTGAGAATAAAGTATAACTGGAAATAGAATTAAAAACTTCCAGTTGTAAATAAATATTAAAATCTAGTGCTACTATTATTTAAATATAATCAAAAAGTTAAATAATGTTTTCTGTGTTTATTACACTTCTTGGGATAATTCCACCACGTTCTGTAATAACGCGTAAAAATACAGTTCTATTGAGATCTCATAATCTGTATGTCTTATTTTTAATTTTGTTATTAACAACTGCTACAATATTAAATTGTCACTATTTCATCAAATATATTAAATATCCAACATTCACATTATTGATCACCGATATCATACATAAAGTTACTATGACTACGGGTATCGTTATTACCATTTTATCACCCACTATTTTCTCCTCTTCAAGCTTTAAGGAATTCATGGATTATGCCTATGATCAAATTAAATGTAAGTCATCGATAATAAATGAATTGTTGACACTAGCGCCAATGAAGCATTTCAAATTAAAACTGTTAATTTACCACTTAATTTTGGTTATCATATTAACATATGATGCCTATATATTAATAATGAAGATAGGATTAGTCAAATATCTGATTACCGTTTTTAAAGATATTCAAATTTATTACAATTCATTAACAGTTATAGTAATTTATATTTTTGTTAACTTTATGAAACAGCAGTTGCAATCCACCAATAAGTACTTTTTAGTAAAAACTAAGCTAATCAGAATGCAAAGAACAAATCCTACAGTTATAAACGTTCATAAAAATTATATAATCCTTCTATTTGCGCAGAAATCCGACAAGTAACCCAACGGTTTGAAGATCACCTAACACAGTTTTCACTCTTCAATAGAATTTTTGGTTTTCAATTACTCTTTCTTACTTTATCTTTCGTGATAGGTTTAATTAATATTCTGAATTTATTAATACACTTAAATAGTACTTCTGTTCTTCAAAACACTTTACGCACGCATCTGATTATGACGCACTTATTAATAACGCTTTGGCAATTGGTATGTCTTTCGCATGAAAAAGTTGTATAAAACTACATATTAAGTTTTTCATTGTAGGTAACTGGTGCAATTGTTATAATGATATGCACTGAAACTGAAGAAGAATTTAGAAAAACAGGAAAAATTTGCTTGAACGTTTTGACCAACCTACCAAATACAAACGATAATCAAAAACTGAGAGAGGAATTATTGTTACTAGATCGTATAAATCAAAACTATCCAACTTTTTCGGCGGCAGGATTTTTTGATATTAATTACAGGCTATTATCTAATATTATTGCAAATGTTATATCTTATGAGATTATAATAATTCAGTTCAATAAGTAAAACTTTGTAACGTTTGTCGAATATTTATTTTTTGATAATCAACCTCCTAAAATAAATTTTATTGGTATTGCATGTGGATTTTATTGAAATGATTTGAAAATTGAGTATTTTGTTGTGACATTAAAATGCAAAAAAGTACCGAGGCTCTGAATAAACCATCAGTAAGATATCAAGGATTCATATTTAGAACACTTGCAATTTACAGTACATTTTCACATTCTGAAGAGTATTTAGTTTTAATAGAAATTTCACTTTATGGTCTTGGGAAAATGGAGAAAGGTAAATTGTATTCTGATAATATAGCATAGGCAGCAGTAAAAAAATTACAAAAGAAAAGGTCTGATAACCAGCAGTTCTTTCTTAATTTCAGAACCATTTATTAGTTTTTGTTATTTGATATAGCACATAGAATTAATAACGAATTGCCATTATTAATTTTTTCTTATTTTTAAAAATTATTATGCTTTAGAACCGTTTCGACCAGGTACCCTCTAAATAAACTGTTTTATAAGGAAATTCATTATTATCTAAGATGGAGTATAATGTTACTATTCAAAGGGTTTGCTTTGCAGAAAAGCACACTTCAGTTTACAGAAAAAAATTGGTGAAAGTTGCTTATATCACTAAAATAAAAAAGAAGTCTTGTTTCAAGTACTTTATAAGAAATTAATGACTAGAAAATCTGCAAACTCACCAATTCACCAGACATTAAGCTAAATAACTACAACTATCTATTTTAAACAATCTGCAAAATGCCTGATGCACTAATCAATCTAAAGATTAAAAATGTCTACTTTTCACATTGCCTAGGTAATTTGAAGATTAACAACAAGACATTTAATTTGTGTACTAAATTAATTAAAAAATTTACTACATCGTCAGAAAAAATTTTATTTCTGCAATAAATAATGAACAGAACAAAACATTTAAAAAAAAGTTTACATAAATATTATTTATTTTGTATTGCAAACAATACAAATTTGTAAAACCTGTGTAATAATCTGTGATACTTTTGCTGTTATCCTTGTCTTGCACACTTTTCAAAATATTAATTCTCTCTTTCGTTACATGATAAGAACATAGTGTTATAGGTTTTACTTCTACATAGTAATGTACCCAATTTTCTAAAAATACTTCTTTCTTGTCGCTCGCCATTATGTATCACTAACATTTTTTTTATTTCTATTAATAATTTACAATCTGTTTATTTAAACAATAAGTAAATGGTATGATAGTATTTACAAGTCATGTAGAGAACATTCCATTGAATATTGTCTTTTCTTTAAGGTAGCACAATGCTTTTATGACAATAACTTAACCTAAATATTTGGCAAATCGAGTTGACAGATCTGTTGTTTTATACCTTTTCAACCTTCGCACCTCGCTTGTGGTATCCAGCAAGTTCTTAGCAAGTTCGTTAGGATGGATTTCCAGTCTGTTTTGATATTTACTGTAATACTTTTGAATTTCTTCTTGAACTGAGGTTATATGTAAATCTCGTTGAATAGTGAGGTTTGGCACATACCATTGGGCATTTACAATTGCTCCGAGGACCTTGTTTTGAAATCTTTGTAAAATTTCAATGTTGGAAATGCTAGCGGTCCCCAAAGTTGGATGCCGCACGTCCATATGGGCTTTAAGATGGCCTTATACACTAGAAGTTTGTTTTCTAGAGACGATTGTGACTTTCTACCAATTTACCAATATAGCTGGCTAAGTTTTATTCCCAGTTGTTTACGTTTGCTGAAGATATGTTTTCGCCATGTTAATCGTCTGTCAAGATGCATGCCAAGATATTTTGCATCCTCAGCTTGTGGTAAGAGGCAGTTGTTTAATTTTACCGGTGGACATGAATCTTTACGCGTTGTAAATGTTACATGGGTGGACTTTGATTCATTAGCCTTAATTCTCCATTTTTGGAGCCAATCTTGGATTTTATTCAGATTAGTTTGAAGATTATTAGACGCGAGCACTGGATCGACATGAGATGCTAGTACGGCCGTGTCGTCAGCAAACGTGGCTACTGTCGTGAGTCTTGTTGTTGGGAGGTCAGCTGTGTATAATAGATAGAAGACTGGTCCCAATACACTATCCTGTGGTACTCCGGAATGAATTGGATATAAGTTGGTATATTCTTCTTGGTATTTTACTAGAAAATGTCTATCTTTTAGGTAGGATTTTAATAGCTGATAATAAGGATGTGGGGGACTTTTTTTTAGTTTATAGCATAGCCCGTCGTGCCATACTTTTATCAAACGCTTGGCTGATATCTAAAAACGCGGCGGAAAAGTAACGTTTGTGTTCATTGCCTATTTTTTTCCTTATCCTATGCACTTGTTCTGTCGTTGCATGTTGGTTTCGAAATCCAAACTGGTGACTAGGGATAAGATTTCTTCTAGTATTGGTTTTATGCGGTCAAGAAGGAGTTTTTCAAATATTTTGGAAAGTACTGGCAATAAACTTATTGGTCTATAGGATGTTACTTCGTCTAGCTTTTTTCCTGGATTTGGCAGAAGAATAATTTGGGCAACTTTCCACTGGTTGGGAAAATAATTTAATCTCATAACCGCATTATAGATAAATGTTATAAGTTTTATACATTTATGCGTTAGTTGTTGTAATATCTTTCCTGTTATTAAATCAAAGCCAGGTACCTTCTTTGGGTTAATTCATGTGTGATGACTCTTTTAATTTCTTTAACTTTAAACCCTTAATTGGTAATTCCATCTGGAATGGTGCATCCAAGTATTAAAAGATGTCTGAGGTCTCATCTGTATTTAGTATTGGAGGAATGGTTTGAAGACACTTTCGAGGTGTTTGGCGAAGGCAACAGCTTTATCTTTATCGCTCCTTGTCCATTGTCCTGTGTCGTTTCTGATTGGTGGTATAGCTTGTTGTGGGCATTTATCTTTTTGTGGCTTTCCATAAGAGTATTCGTTTGCTTTCGTCGCTAACAGCTTACTCACATAGTCGTTAAAGATTGGTTTTATGTCGAGGAGCAATGTTTTTAGTTCTTTGGCCGCTTTGTTAATTTTTTTGTCATCAGGTGCTCTTGTTATATGCCATTGCTTGCGAATTTGACGTTTTCCGCAATTTTTGTTTGACTATAATAGGTGTTTGTTCTTTATGTAGGCTTCACTACTGTCGGAAGTGGCAAACCAAGCTGCATCCTGGATATTTTTTTGTCAGATGTTCAACTGCATTTTCTAAGTTTTCTTCTGTATTAAGTGCTATGTTCAAACAAATGTGCTCATCAATACCGACTTAAATACAACCTAGTTGGTTTAATTGCTAAATGGTGTAGGTTGTTTTTATTTACCAAGAATTTTCGAATACAATGTCAGTAGGATAGGCGTGTGATCCGATGTCAAAGCTAGTAATGATTCCATCTTATACTGCTTCGTGTCGATGCCCTTTGTTATTTATGCAGAAGTCAATCAGATCTGGTATCTTACTTCTGTCGGTAGGCCAATACGTTGGTCGTCCCGTTGATAAATGCGACATGTTGTTATTTCTGATTGCTTTTAACAATTCTTTGCCTTTTGTAGTTGTGAGTCTTGAACCCCATTGAAAATGCTTCGCATTAAAATCACCGCCAGCTATAAATTTGTTTCCCAAGGTATTGAAAAATATTGATGTTTTTTGTTGTTGTGTTTTGGTCGGCAATATATTGCTGAAATTGTTAGCTTTTTCAGTATGTCCTCAACAGCTATGCTAGTGCCTTGAAGGTAATCATGCTGGTATTTATGGAGTTTGAAATGTTTAACGTTTTTTCTAATTATTATTGCTGTACTACCGCGAGATTTTCCATCCGGATGTTCTGTACTATAGATGACAAAATTAGGTATTTTTAAATTACTTTTTGTGGTCAAGTGTGTTTCAATAATTAACATAATATCTATTTTATGTCATTCAAGAAATACTTTGAGTTCTTGTGCATACTGACACAAGCCATTGGCATTCATTTATATATGGCATAGTTCATTTTGCTGACTAGGGTGGATAGCAGATTCAGCATCATTCTCATTTGCTCCATTAGTCTCTTCATCATGGTTTTCAATTCTTCCATGTCGCTAGGTTTCTGCACTGGATTATTTAGGTTTTGATTACTCACTCTTTGGCTTTCGTATGAAACTCCAGGTTGTACCATATGTGGAGGTTGATTGTTATTGTCAAGCATCAGCTTGAGCTATATGAAGTTGAGGTTGTGGTATTGGTGGCAATGTTACTGTTGGTTGAATATTGTTATTGGGAACATCAGTTTGGTTTCCATTATCTCTCTCCAGTAACGCCGGGTGTATTAGCTTCTGAAGTTTTTTGTCACTCTATGTGCATACAACAATCACTAACATAGAACAACGAAGTTTGACAGAATCAAACATTGCGTACATTGCCTAGTCAATGAAAGAAGTAGACATTTTAATCTTCAAATTGACTTGTTCATTAGGCATTTTACAGATTGCCTTTATTTGGGTTGCAGTAAATTTGCAGATTACACAAAATTGTAGTTATTTTGCATAATGTCTGGTGAATTGGTGAGTTTGCAGATTATCTAATCATTCTGCACATAGCCGGAATTTCCACATTGCCGGTAACATATATACTACATGAATTGCTTTTGATTATTTAAACATATTATGTATTATTTACAGAGTTGTACCAAAAGTCTACATACACCATAAAAATTAACTACAAAGTGTTTTTATAAAAGTAATTAAATTGTATTAATATTGTAATTAGTTCTCACGGCATAATCGTTAAGACATTTCAATTAATGCGAAAGTTTTAATTAGTGCGGAAACATTGTGGAAAAATTATAAGGCTGAAATTTTTTATTCTTCTATTCTCTTTTATTTCTTTCATCTTCCAATTAAAAACCTTATCTGCAGTATTTTCTGATGTTTTAAACTTACCTGATTTCGTTTCTTATTTGTTTAAAACAAAACCCATATATTGTAATTTATTCTACCTAAACAAGTAATCTTTTATTTTAACAGTTTGTGACCATAGAACTTGAACAAAAATAAGCATTGCATTTGGAAGGTACTGCATATTGTAAACTGTTCCATAAAATCCAAACGAATTAACAAGTTGTGTTTAAATAAATCAGTACGCTTAAGTTCCGTTCAATAACTTTATTTTTTATTTGAATTAATACAATTACATAAGATACAATACTTGCAATGATTTTAAAAAATATAGAATAATTAATTAAAAAAAAACCTGCTGCCGAAAAATTTGGATTTTTATTATTTACTAACCAATTTAGTATTAATAATTCATCTTTTATTTTTTCGTTTTCGTTTGTATTTGGCAAGTGGATCAAAGCTTTAACGCAAATATTTCTAGTTTTTCTACCTTTTTCTTCTGTTGCAGCACATGATACAACAAGAATTGCGTCAATAATCTGAAATACTAATAATTCGTTTTTTAGGTCACTTTCAATAATAAAAGTAATTCTTACTAATTCCCAAAGTATCAAAATGACTCTTATAAAAATTTCATGTAGTTTAAATTTGCTATCAGACTCGAAAGCATATAATATAAGTATCAAATTTATTGTTTTGATTATGGATATGGCAAAAGATAAACCGAGAAAAAGTAATTGAAAACCGAAGATTTTATTGAAGAGCGAAACGCGTCTCACGTGATTTTCAAAACATTGGGTTACTTGTCGAATTTGAAAACAAATATTTGTGTTTGTGAGTTCTTCTTGAAAATCTATAACCACGGCAGTTTGTTTTTGTATTCCAATCAATTTAATCTTTTCCTGTAAGTACCTATTGGTAGTTTCCAAATCTTGCTTTATAAATTTCACGAAAACATTAATTAAACACTAGAAAATTGATATAAAGTGAAATTACTTGATTTAAATGCATACAATAATAAGTTATTCCAATTACCATTACCGATGCGTAGCCTTCAAAAATAAAGAAAGTGAGGAAAATTATATGATTAATAAAGAAGCTTAAGGCAAAACTTTTGCTCGACATTATTTTTTGCAATTTTGCTATCATCAAGCTTTTAGACATATTTTGGTCTTGATTTAGAAATAAATTTAATGTTGAAGATTGCAAAAATGTTGGTGCTAAAATTGTAACAATAATACATACTGACGTGAACAAATCATGTGCTATATTGGTATAAATAATTGTATTGAATTCATCTTGTTGAAGTTCGATAATTGTACGATAAATAATCGATGCTGAATTTATAATAATTATAAATAATATTAACAGCAGAGTATACAATTTATAAAAGGATAAAGCGACTTTATTGCTAAAATTTAGGACTGAAATTGGTGGAAATATACCAAAAGCTATAATCAAATGATAAAAAAAAACTACCACACCTAACTTTTATGCATCCATTTTCATTTTTTGACATGATTTAAAATTTATTTATTATTATTTAAAGAATACCTTAGTTTTATTAAGGTTTTGTAAGATTTTTAAATTTATATTAACTGGGGATACAGTACAAACTACGCAATTAACTGATCAAATACGCATTTCCAACTACTTGGGTTAAGTGCTCTACTAATGTTCGATTTATCATTACAATAATCATTAATTTATTAAATTAAAACAGTAACATTATGAAAATTATATATATTATTAACCTCTGAAATTAACATTCAATTAAAATTTTCAATAGTAATAGGTTAAATAAACAATTAAACGAAATTATTTGTGAGCTTTTAGCAATGGTTACTGCTATCATCAGATGTTTAATACTCGTAACAATAGTATCAATACATAGGAACAGAATATAACGTATTCTTATTCAATACGATTTCTTGATGCAAGAATTTAAAAAAAATATTCTTGATTATCGCGAGTTAAGCCACAACCTATTTAAGACTTATTAAATAGGGAAAACTTAACTCCAATACGTTATTAATTTATTGCTTGTCATTTCTACGCCAGAAATTCGTTTTAAATCTTTTTTTTGTATATGCAATCAAAACTTCTTGCTAAAGACGCTGGCTGTATACAACCCGGATAAAAAAATTTCTTTCTTGCACTTAACGGAAATCACTTTAACGCGAACTTTTGCGCGATTGCAATGCTTACAAATTGAATCACACTCACTAATACGTTCATCGTCCATCATCTTGACTCATTTGTCAATGTGAAAATTGAACTGAAACAAAAACATCTATTATATCGTAAGAAGAGGACCTACCTTTGCTACAGCACGTTTAAAAGATCCTTTGGTGATCTTAATTGGCACAATATGCACTACACTGTCCTTGTCGGGATGAACTTCTATTGTTCTTCCTAAGAGAAACCTGCATAGAAGTGAGTTGTCGCTTTGGATGATTACCAATCAGTCAATCGCTAAATTTGCTGACTTTTGTTTGTGTCAGATAATTTTCTTTTAAGAACTAAAGATTCTCAGAAATATATAATATTTTTACTCTTTAATTATTTAACTGAATTAATACAATTACATGAGACACAATACTTGCAACAACTTTAAAAAATATAGGATAATTAATTAAAAAAAATCCTGCTGCGGAAAAATTTGGATTTTTATTATTTACTAACCAATTTAGTATTATTAATTCGTTTTTTAATTTTTTGTTTTCCTTTGTATTTGGCAAGTAGATCAAAGCGTTAACGCAAATATTTCCAATTTTTTCTACCTTCTTCTTCTGTTGTAGCACACAATACAACAAAAATTGCGTCTATAACCTGAAATAATAATTCATTTTTTTAGGTCACATTCAATAATAAAAGTAATTCTTACTAATTCCCAAATTATCCAAATGACTTTTATGAAAATTTCATGTAGTTGAAATTTGTTTTTAGACTCGATAGCATATAATATTAATATCAAATTTATTGTATTAATTATCACCATGACGAAAGATAAACAGAGAAAAAGTAATTGAAATCCGAAGATTTTATTGAAGAGCAAAACACGTCTTATGTGATTTTCAAAGCATATTGTAACTTGTCGAATTTGGCAACAAATATCTATGTTTATAGATTCTTTTTGAAAATCTACAACTACAGCATTTTGTTTTTGGATTTTAAGCAATTTAATTTTTTCCTGTAAGTACTTATTGGTACTTTGCCAAGTCTTGCTTTATAAATTTAACAAAAACATAAATTAAAAACTTTGTTAGAAAATTGATATAAAGTGAAATTATTTGATTTAAGTGCATAAAATAATGCGACATTCCAATTACCATTACCGATGCGTAGCCTTCAAAGCTAACAAGAATAACTAAAATTATATGATTAATAAAGAAGCGTAAGACAAAATTTTTGCTTGACATTATTTTTTGCAATTTTGCTATAATCAAACTCTTAGACATATTTTGGTCTTGATTTAGAAATAAATCTAATGTTGATGATTGCATAAATGTTGGTGCTGAAATTGTAATAATAGTACATACTGACGTAAACACATCTTGTGCTATATTGGTATAAAGGAATGTACTTAATTGATGTACTGGTGGTTCGATAACTGTACGATAAATAATCGATGTCAAATTTATAATAATTATAAATAATATTAGTAGCAGAGTGTACAATTTATAATAGAATAAAGCGGCTTTGTTGCTAAAATTTAGGACTGAAAGTGGTGGAAATATACCAAAAGCTGTAATCAAATAATTAAAAAAGCTATCACTCCAAACTTTTTTCCTTTCATTTTTATTTTTAAACATGACTTTAAATTCTTATTATTTAAAGATTAACTTGGTCACTTGGTGTTTTTGTAAGATTTTTGAATTTACATTAACTGGTGACATACAGTACAGACTACGCAATTAACCAAGCAAATAGACAACATGACAAACTATTTGGGTTAAGTGTTCAACTAATGTTTGATTTAATATCACAAAGAGCATTAATTTAATAGATTAAAATAATAACATTAAGTTTACGAAGGTATACTAAAAAAGCCTATGACTTGTTTGATAAGTTGGCCTATATGTACATATATTATTCTAACTCGATTCTATAATAAATGTTCATTAACTTGTGAAATTATATTATGTAAGTATAAAATTTTTAAATATTATAAGTTTTATAAAATTTAAAAACGTTTTACAATAATTAACACAAAATAATATATTGTATTATATAAATCGTAAATTTTTTTTTTAAACATAAAACTTAATATTTGAAAATTTTATTTTTGTACTAACTCTATTCTATGGGAAATGCTGCAGCAGACAAGGTTGATTGCTATGATGTTCGCCAACATTCGAAACGGATAGGCACTAGAAAAACGAATAGAATTCTATTCTTATAACTATATTTTCTTTCGTTTTTCTCCTATTTTCGATTGCTCACATTCGTTTATTTCAGTCTTTTTGCATTTTTGTTATTGCAGAATAATAGTCATTCAAAATAGTTTTAAAAAAATATCAAAATTTCAGAGCAATTCGAACTTCTAATAAATATTCTATAATTTTTCTAACTTGCAAAAAATACTTCTTCTAAAAATTCTAATGTGTTTTCTGTATTTTGTTGTAATATCATTCATATAACATGTCATTCTGTAATTTTACCTGTTCAACCCCGTCCCTTTCCAGAATTAGTTTTTCATCATAACATGTTTTTTGTGTTACTTCTTTGCAGTATATCACATTAGTACCATAAACAGCTACTTTTATAGATATTTTAATATGCCTGCATATTCTTCATAATTTTTGTTAATAACCTACAAAAAAATGTTACCTTTTCACATAATAATTTTTTTTAATCTTATTAATGTACCTGCATATTAATAGTACAAACAACGAATAAATTTATGATTAATTCAAATTAGTCTTAATCGTTAGCTACTTAATTAAAATGCTTTTCCATGTGTACAACCATTCGTTTACATAAATTTTAATGCTGTGAGAATAATGTTTATTTGAAAATGGAATAAAAAAACCATAAATTTCCAAATTTTTTTTTTTTTTATATTTATTGAACTGCATATTTACAATCTACTCAAACTTAGTAATAAGCAAATTTGATATAAGTTTTAATTTGAATTGAGAAGTCATCCAGTGATGACCCTCATTAACATAGAATTTGTTTTTGAAAAGGTTTTTATTCTAGCACTAGGTCACTTGGCCACTGTCGCTTTAATCTTCTGGCTATATTCGGATTATTTGCGAGAGTTGTTATGAGTTGATTTTCGTGCGCTGGTAATTTTTTATGGTAGTTAGAAGCGAATCTTGTAATTTCTTCAGTGATGAATGGTATAGCTAAGTCTTGGTGGATCGTCAAATTGCTTACGTACCATGGTGCATTAAGCATCATACGCAAGGTTTTCGATTGGAAGCTTTGCAAAATTTTTGTATTTGACGGTTTGGTGCATCCCCAAAGTTGGATACCGTATGTCCATATCGGTTTCAAAATTGTTTTATATAATAGGATTTTATTTTCAATTAAAAGCTTAGATTTTCTTCCAATTAACCATGACATTTGCCTTACTTTTAAGTTCAGTTGTGTTTTCTTTGCTTTGATATGGTTTCTCCAAGTTAGTCTCTGGTCAAGGTGTAACCCCAGGTATTTCACTTCCGCTCCAGTAGGTATCTGGGAGTCATTGATTGACACTTGTGGGCAGATGGTATGCCTCGCTGTAAAAGTAATTTGCACTGATTTACCTTGATTAACTTTAATTTTCCATTTAGCAAACCAAGCTTGCAACAGGTTTAAATGATTCTGCAAAAAATTTGCTGCGGTTAATGGATTATCATTGCTTGATAGCAAAGCTGTATCATCAGCAAATGTGGAAATGGTCGTGTTCTCAGTGGTCGGAATGTCCGCAGTATACAGCAAATAGAGAAAGGGTCCCAGAACACTTCCCTGTGGAACCCCAGATTTAATTTGGTAGTAATCTGATGTTGCACTACTATATTTGACTTGATAAAATCTATCCGAGAGGTACGATTTTATCATGAGGTAATATGGACTAGGTAACGCAAGTTTTGTTTTGTAAAGCAATCCCAAGTGCCACACTTTATCAAAGGCCTGGGCAACGTCGAGGAAAACAGCCCCGCAAACTTTTCGTTCTTCTAGACTTTTAGCTATAAGGTTGATAATTCTGTGCGTTTGATGAGTTGTAGAGTGTCTTTCTAAAACCGAACTGATGGTCTGGTATAAGGTCATTTGGATCAATTTCCTCTCTGATTCTTTTCAGGAACAGTTTCTCGAATACCTTGGACATAATTTGGAGAAGACTAATAGGTCGGTATGATGTCGCTTCGTTGGGTGGTTTGCCTGGTTTAAGGATCATTATCACTTGAGCAAATTTCCATGTTATGGGGAAGTAGGATAGTCTCAACATTGCATTGTATATGGTTGTGAGGAGTACCAATGTCTTCTTTGATAGATGTTTAAGAATTTGTGCAGTTACAAGGTCGTAGCCTGGAGTTTTGTAGTTTTTTAGCAGTTTAATTTCATTCTGCACTTCTGCTGGAGTAAAAGATTTTATTGGTAATGATAGTTGGCAGGCAGTGTTTACAAAATGTTCTATCTCTTCGTCGCTGTTGTTTGTATCCTTAACAAATGGTGTAAACGTTTGTGAAAGATGATCTGCGAAAGTTTTTGCTTTTTCCTGATCCGTTCTAGCCCAAGTGTGATCTGGTTTTCTAATAGGAGGCACATGTTGTTGAGGTCTTAAATTTTTGTGGCCTTCCATATGGAGTGGTCGACTTTAGAGAGGTTTTCAATATAGTGCGCAAATGTGGCATTTCGGGATTCTGTAATAGCACTGTGTAGTTGGTGATTCAATCTATTATACTCACTTCTATCATGTTGATTTCTTGATTGTTGCCATCTTTTACGTGCTCTGCGTTTCTGAATAACTAACTCTCTTATATGACGTGGAATGTTGTTAACTTGAGATAAGCTGTGCTGCTTAGTTGGCGTAGAAAACCAAGCTGCCTGTTGCAGGAGTGTCGTAAGATGTTGTACGGCATCATCCACATCCTCGATTTGTTTTAGCCGAATATTAAGTTTTGTGTTTTCTTTGAGATAGTTTTGAAACTCCTCCCAATTGGTTTTCTTGGAACATAGTGTTGGTGTTGTGGGCTTGATTATGATGTTTGCACTAAGTGATATAATTATTGGCGTATGATCTGATGATAGGTCTTGGCTGGACTCGATTTTGGTGTAAACATCGGGTATACCATGGATTAAAGCAAAATCTAGCAAATCGGGTGTTTTATTTTGGTCACTTGGCCAGTATGTCGGTTCGCCGGTTGAAAGGTGTCTGAAATTATATTGGTGCATTACATGTACGAGATTTCTACCTTTAGTTGTTATTAGACGGGAGCCCCATTCTGTATGTTTAGCGTTCCAGTCTCCAGCAATTAGAAATTTGTTCCCCAATGATAGCAAGAGTTCTTCGTAATCATCGCGTGTAATATTGTGTCTTGGCGGGCTATATATTGCAGGTATGACGAATGGTTGTGATTGGAAGTAAATTTGAATTTTGGTAACTTGCATTTTGTTAGTTTGATGGGAAGGTAAGTCGTTGTGTAAAATCGCAGTTCTTATAATGATTGCAGATCCACCATGTGCAGTGCCATCAGGATGGTTTATATGTTAAAGTGTATAAGAGGGTATTTTAAATACTGTTCTTTCAGTGAAATGAGTTTCAGAAATTAATACGATATCAATAGAATTTAATTTGAGGAATGTTATAAGTTCTTCTTTATGGTGTGACAGTCCATTTGCATTCCAGACGGCAATACTAACAGACGCCGCCATTAGTTTACAATTTTATTAATTACTGATGTTAGCATGTTTAGTATCATGCTATTTTGTTGGATTAGTTGGTTAAACATATTTTTAAATTCCACCAAAAAACTGTTTAATTGATGCCCAATATAATTACTTTATTTTTATAATTAATAAAGTTTTATAATTAATAAAGTGATTTCCCGTTGCAATAGTTATCTTCAAGTTATCGAAGTTCAGGTAAAACGACGAAATAACCAATCAGATGATTGATATATTTATTTTATTACCCACTGATTGGTTATTTCGTCAATTTAACCTGAAGTTTGCTAACTTGAAGAAAACTATGAGTGAAGAAATCGGGCATTAGTGATGTATTTTTAAAATAATATACATCAAATGAAAGGCTACCTAACCTCACTTTATGACTAAATTACAATTTCATTTTTTCAATTAAAAGAATTAATTTGCAAGTATCTACATAATAATAATTCTTGATTTAATTGCTTAATCACTGATTATTTTAATGTTGATTTTTATTTAATCCAGGGAGACTAGGTAACTAAGATACTACCTCTAACTCAAATCCAGCTTCAATGAAACATTTTATCAATCATTTTCGGACGCTAATTTAAGTTTAAGATTATTTTAAGGAATTAATTTTAAGGTGTTGCTAGTCTAAGGTGACCAGCTTAATATGAACTTCCCTAGAACCCTGCATGATAACGTATGGTGAATAAAATACGAACTAGTATAGAATAAACAAAAACATGTGCAAAAAAAATTATTTTAAATTAAGTTTTATTTATTTTTATGCTTCCATGTTAAAGAACACTACAAAAAAATTGGCTCCGTCGCGATTTGTTTTCCTAATTTTCTTTGGTAGTTCACTCATTGACCTCTGAATACCCTTTGTATTTGTGGTTTTCAGCTCCTTTTTTATTTATAGAATTAAGGAATCAACATTTTTAGCTCTGTATCCGTTTTCGTAAACTCTTCTTTTCAGATTAGCCCAAAAAGTTTCAATAGATCGCAATTGTGGAACATTTGGGAGGTTCATTTTCTTTGGCTCAAGTTCTATTTTTTTATTCTTCAAATTCTCTATTGTGGATTTCGCGTTATGTGAGGACGCCAAATCCGGTCAAAAATTATTTTTCTTTTGATAATATTTTCGATAAAATTGCTAAGTGCTGGAACACATTTTCGTTGTAAACTTGGGCATTCATAGCTACACCACCTTTAAAAAAACTGCTTCGCTGACACCACGTTCGCTTATGGCTAACCACAACAAAACTTTTCCTGGAAACTTTGTCTTACAAATAAATTTAGCTTTTTTGGTTTCTTTGTGACTGGAAGACTCAAAATAATGTTTTGGCTGCCATTCATTTCCTTCCACGGTAAAATATGAGTCGTCATCCTTCACGCATTTGTACTCTGATGAGCAAGAAAAGTAATTTCTGGACAGCTCGCGTAACCTGCATTTATACCCTTCTGTTGTGTTTCAGCAGTAAATGGTGCTATTTTTTTCTTCTTTTTCTGGACTCCCATCGATTCTAAATATTTCTTAATTGTGTTTTTGTCAAAATTATATTTCTTACCCAATTGGCGATAAAATTTACACTGCAACCTGCTGTTTCACTTTTTAGTTTTAACCGAACTTTGGAGTCTTGCAAACTACATTTCCAACCTAATCCACATTTTCTTTCAATTGATTTATTATTCTTAAATAAGTTTATTGTCGTGTAGATAAATTTTTTTGAAACCCATGTCCTTAAAATGCCTAAAAATTCTTTTTAATTTTGTTTGAATTTTCTTCACAAAATTTACAAATTAATTTGTGGCGGTTTAGCACGTTTAGTGTCATTTTCATAACTAATTTTTAACTGACCAGAGCAATCTTAGTTTTGTTTTTATAAATAGACAGTACAGTTAACTTTGCCGTGTTTTTGTTTTTGTAAGAGTATTGTGTCGTTTTTTAATAACAGTGTTGTACGCGTTCGTATTTCATTCACCATACGTTAATGGATATTGAGATTTTTTTTAATAAATGCGAAAACCGCGAATTATAATTAGATTAATTTGATATCAAATTGATATTAAAAAATTAAATCAGAAGTTTCTTAGTACCACTAAAAATTTTCTTATAGTTCTCGCGAGGGGTTGACCACCTGGTATATTTGATGTATATAATTTTGTAAAGAATTTGCAATTATTTGCAAATTTCTGCAATTGTTTACAAATTTTGCAAATGTGTGTAAATTTTTGCAAATGCTTGTAAATTTTTGTAAATGCTTGTAAATGCCTGTAAATATTTGCAAATGGCAGTATATGTTCGAAATTCTTTTCAAATATCTGTGTAAATTTTTAAAAATGTTTGCAAATTTTGAAATTATTTGCAAATTTTGAAATTATTTGCAAATTTTGAAATTATTTGCAAATTGTTGCAATTTTTTGCAAATTTTTGCAAATTATTGTAAATACAAATTTGGTGTACACATTTTTGGTCAGTGACCAACCCCCCGAGTTCTCGAGACCAGAATAGGTTCATAAACGTTCATGAACGACTACTTTTGACGAAAAAAAAATATTTGGTAGGACCAAATGCTTCCTGTTCAAAACTTGATAGAAAACCCCTGGATATAATATTAAATTTTAATACTTTCTTCTTAATATAAATATTAAACAAACTCCACATTTAATAATTTAATTATTAAATTGAATTAATATAAATACATACATACAAATTCGGCTGCAAAAGATGCTTTTACATAGCGATTAGTGATTCTTCTTTAAGTCATTAAATTATTAAATTGAATTAATATAATTACATACGTTATAATACCGCCAATAATATTAAAGAGCAACGAGTAATTAATAGTAAAAAATCCGGCTGCAGAAAAAGTTACGTTCTTTTCTTTTACGAACTGATTTAGTAATAATAATTCTTCTCTAAGTTTCCCAGCTTTGTTTATATTTGGTAAGTCCACTAAAGCTTTAAAAGTAATTTTACTAGTGTTTTTTAGCCTCTTCTTCAGTTTTTGCGCAAATCATCACTCCAAGTACTCCGATTCCCTATAATAAATAATATTAACGGATTTTATGCGACCTGAACTAGTAAAAATATGAAAATGCCTTACCAAGTGCCATAATATCGCCAGTATTCCCGACAAAATTGAACTTGTGGATGATTGATATACCAAGTTAAAAAAATATACATTCATTAATATATTGATAACGTTAATTAACCCTATTGCAAAAATTAAAGTAAGAAAGAGTAATTGAAGACCAAAAATTTTATGAAAAAGAACCATGCATTGCATATGATATTTAAAAGTTTTTGTTGTTTGTCGAATTACGGTGCAAATAGAATTATCAAATTCTTGGAACATAATTACTGATTTAAGAGAATTAGTTTTTTGAATTAGGAACATATTAGTGGTCTTCAACTGTTTCCTTACATACGTTACGAAAACATATATCTCTAACATGATCAACAAATTATAATAAAAGAGAATTTTTTTATTCGTGAAGAACAAAATATATTTAACAATTCCATATTGGAATATACTATTGTAAATGTTAAGCGTAATAACAATAAAGAAAATTAAGTGCGAAATTGAAAGAAGTAATCTAAAATGCTTTGTTGATGTTATTATCATCAATTCAGTGATCATCGAAGTTGTGCGTATTAAATTTTGTTCATCGGCTTGATTCATCCAGTCGATTAAACTTGACGAATGAAATACCGTTGGTGCTAGAATTGAAATTACACTGCATATGGCCAAAATAATTTCATGTGCACTGTCAGTAAATATCATTGTTGTGCTTGAATATTTGGAAAACATGGTCAAATGACGATAATGCATTGTTATAATAGTTGAAAATGCAATAAATAATGTTAAAAATAAAAGGCAAAACTTATAATAGCAAAAAGGAGCTGATATTTTAGATGACCGCATTGACGGTGGTGGAAATATACCAAATATAGTAACCAATCGAAAAAAGGAAGTTATCAGATTTAACCTTCAAACTTTGACCACTTTTAAACATATTAGTTAATTAAATTGCGACATTAACTGAAAATTAACAAAATTGTAATTGTTCCAAATTGTTTTTAAATCTTCAAACTATTAAACTTTAAACATAATATTATACAAGTCACTTATGTATGTATGTATGTACTTCGTGACTTCGTACTATATGTATTTACTTTACTAATGATTGATACTCCATTATATTAATTTGGCCGATTAATATAATAATTTGTAATTTTTACATTAAAAGTATTAAACTTATACTGAGATAGACGCTATAAAATAAATAATTCATGTAAAATATTATCTCGTACAGTAATAATATTAAATAAAAATTGTAGTTTCATAATAAAATCTTTATATATCTTTATAAAATAAAATAGAACGATTTTGTTTCGCCTATTTTCAATCGTTTTTTGATCAAACTGTCTCCGCCCGAGTGTTCAAACCACAATAACCATCGTTTGGGGCATTCCGTCAGCAGCATCGAGTTCCGTCATCCGTCCCAAAGTAGCAGTGCAACATCACCTGCAAGAATCTTACTAGGAACAAGTCATTCAATGTTGTTCGCGAGTCAATCTGTTTAGAACCTGTTTAGATCTGTTTAGAACAATAAGTTTAGAACCTAGTTATCTTTAACTGTTTCTTGAATAAATCTACCTGTCGACTTTATACTTTGTAAGATCTTTACCAGCTGGTAAGTGGTTATTAGGTTAGTAGGGGTGAATCTGCCTGAAAGAAAATGAGTGCCCAGCGAATGATTTCGAGTAGGTCTGCGTTAATAGAAGACAAATTAATGCAACGAAGGAATTCATCTGATTAACAATAGTACTCTGACTTTTTTTGATGATTTTAGAAACTAAGTAAATGGCTAGCATATTTACCGACTTTGAAGATTTGAGTATTTTTATATTTTCGGAAAAACTCAGGTTAAAGCCATTTTTTATCCCTACTATGGGAGAAACCGCTGGAACAGAGGACAGAGTTAAAGATTTTGATAGAACCAAACGCATCTCAAAAACGCCAAACAAACCGTGTATTTATCTTTTGATACATTCTTAATAATATAAGTATACTTAGCGCACTCACTAATTTAATTATTAAATTGAATTAATACAATTTCATATGAGATAATACCTGCAATTATATAAAAGAACAATGAGTAATTAATAACAAAAAATCCTGCTGCAGAAAAAGTTATGGTTTTTTCTTTTACAAAACGATTTAATAATAATAATTCTTGTTTAATTTTTTGCTGGAACTTGTTTGGGTATGAACACTTGATCTATCACTGATTTGCTTCCTATAAAGTCTTATAAAATAGTGTTATTAAATATGTTGGTACGCTCTCTTGAGCATTCTTGAAATCAAAATATTTCTCAGTTGACAAACCACAATAAAATTATGCATCCAAACATGCGTTGGACCCGAGGGGTCAACCGCTAGAGGAAATCGTGTACAATTAATTTCATACTTCACGTACTTCATCATAATTCTCCATACTTCTTCTTACTTTATATAATTCAGCAGTAATTCACGGGAATTCACGTACTTTACCAGTAATTCACCGTACTTCATCAATAATTCACGGTACTGCACCTACTTCATTGTATTTCACGTACTTCATCAGTATTTCAGAGACTTACCGAGATTTTAAAATTAGTGCGCTAGAGGGTGTTCCCTCAGACCCCCCAGATCTAGTAGCATATTTTTTATCATAAATAAACTGAAGATTTCCCGTTTCCGAGGCACTGAAAGGTGTTCCACATCCCCAGACCCCCGGATTAAGTAGTTTATTTTTTATCAGAGATAAACTGAAGACCTCTCGTTGCAGAGATCCCCACTACTCCCCAGGAGTGTACGGAATTTATAATTACGCAGTTTATAATTAATTGTCAGATTACGAATTAAACACATTTACTTGGCCATAGCTAATTTTAATAAACTTGAGATATGCTTAAATATTTAATTCACTTTTAATAAAAATAAATTATTTAAACCGGGGGGTCTGGGAAGTGTGAATCACCCTCTAATGTCTTTGGAACGGGAGATCTTAAATTTACTTCTGATATAAAATAAACTACTTAATCCAGGAGGTGTAGAACACCCTTCAGTGTCTTTGCAACAGGAGATCTTCAGCTTACTTCTGATAAAAAATAAACTACTTGATCCGGAGGTCCAGGGGGCTTTGCATGTTCTGCAATGTTCTTTATTTCAAAATGTGTGCACTGGAGGGTGTTCCACACCCCCCAGACCCCCCGGATCAAATAGTTCATTTTTTATCAAAAGTAAACTAAAGATCTCCCGTTGCAGAGGCCCTGGAGAATCTTCCATACTCTCCAGACCCCCCGGATTGAGTAGTTTATTTTTAATCAGAAGTAAACTGAGGATCTCTCGTTGACAAGGCACTGGAGGGTGTTTCACGCCCCGGACCTCTCGGATTGAGTAGTTTATTTTTTATTAAAAGTAAACTGAAGATCTCTCGTTGCAGAGATATAACTAATTTTAAAAAGCTTGGGATATGCTTATATATTTAATTCACTTTTAATAAAAATAAATTATTTAAACCGGGGGGAACACCCCCCAGTACCTTTAAAACGGGAGATCGTTAGTTTACTTCTGATATAAAATAAACTACTTAATCCGGGGGGGGGGCGTAGAACACCCTCCAGTGCCTCGGCAACGAGAGATCTTCAGTTTACTTTTGATAAAAAATAAATTAATTTATTCGGGGGGTCTGGGAGATGTGGAACACCCTTCAGTGCTTTTGCAACGGGAGATCTTCAGTTTACTTCTGATAAAAATAAATTACTCAATCCGGAGGGTGTGAAACACCTTTGAGTACCTAAATATTACAATGCAGGCAAACATATTATTAAAAGTTTGAAAATTTAGTAGAAACTCTCAGCTACCATTTTAGATTTTTAAAAAAATTATGAGATATTCTTAGGGGGGTGGGGGGTTAAAGAGGATAAAGCAAAAATAAATTATGTACAATCAAGAACCAACCAATATTAAGATTATTTTCAAAATTTGGAGAGGGAACTAACAGGTCTCCTCACCCCAGGTAATTTTTAAAATAATTCAAAAGCAAAAAAGGTCCAACCCAAAATAAAGAATGCACAATAGATTTAGACTTTTTTGAATTAAAAATTCGCAATAGAAGGAAATTGATGTTTATTAATTGGTGCTGCGATTGATGCTGTTTCTTTTTAGAATTTTCCGTAAAAATAAAGATTTAAAAAATGTTTTATTTAAAGCACTTCTTGTAATTGATTGTCGTGAATTTCTTTTTTGTTGTGTAGCCATTTTTTAATTTGATTTGTCTTGAATCCTATTTTACCTACTTTACACGTACTTCATGTATTTTACCATTACTTTATGTAATTCACATGAGATTTCATGTACCTACTTCATCAGGTGTGTACAAAAACTTCACTAGCGGTTAACCCTCAGTTGGACCAATGCCAAATTGCCTTTAAGTATCAAACATGCAACTTTGAAATAATATCAAATTTAGCATAACTATGACGTAATAAATAAATAAACACTTAGCAATAATACTGCGTCTGTCGCAATTCGGCAGTTACAAGCCAAAGCAATATCACACAAAATGCACCCTAATTAGTTGGGATACTTTTCAGTAAACTAAAATTTAATATTTTTTTCTCAGATTACGCTGCAACTTGAAATTCTCTAACAGCAAGTCAATAAATGTACGATAATTAGTTAAATTGAATTAAAACAATCACACGCGTCATAACCTTTGTACTTATACTAAAGAGTAAAGCACGGATGTATAATTAAAAAGGTGTAATTATTATATTCACATTTAAGCTTGTAATTTATACACTCGTTTAACTACAATTTGGCGCCCAACGTGGAGAAGTTTATTATTACCTATTTTAAATTAAGTCTCTATTTTCCCTACAAAGTGTAATTCTTGACATTAAATAATATTTAAATTGATATACTAATGAGATACCCAATTCGTTGAGATTTTTGGCGTTCAATACAAAAATAACATCCTTACTAGAGCGATTGTCTTTCTACCCGAAAAATCTCCAACTGCCTGATCCCTTCGCTAGCCACTAAAATGAATAAATTATTTCTGGAGCTATTTTAATATTAATTATTTGTCGCAAAAATACAAAGTTGGAGGAAAGTAATTGTATACCGAAGTAATTGTATACCGAATATAGTCCAATTGGTCCAAGAATACCAATTTGATAAATTGCAATGATTTTATAAATTCACCACAAAATCTTACTAAAGCTGACTCGTGAGTTGACAATTAAAAATTCGCAATTCACAAGTCATTTTTCTTAAAATTTTGTAATAAATTCATAAAAGTAGTGCAATTTAGGATACTGTATTGTATTTATATTAGTATGAGGATAACACACCATTCAGCACAAACATAATTATATCTTTATTTTTAATATTATTAATGCACCCATAATAGTATTACAAACTACGTATAAATTTATTACTAACTTAATATTATTAAAATACGTTTAAGCCTTCATCGTTCTTGTACAAGCACTAGTTTACTTAAATTGTAATGCTTCGAGAACGAAATGTAACTGGAATGAAATAGAAAAACTTAAAGTTTTAAATAAATATCAAAATCAAGTACTACTGTTATTTATATATAATCAAGTTTAAAAAAAATGTTTTCTCTGTTTATTACCTTACTTGGGATACTTCCACCGATTTCTGTAATAATGCGTAAAAATACCGTTCTATTGGGATCCTATAATCTGTATGTCTTATTTTTAATTTTGTTTGTAACAACTACTTCAATTTTGAATTGTTACTATTTAATTAATTATATTAAATATCAAACATTCACAGTATTGATCACCGATACTACACATAAAGTTACTATGGCTACGAGTATCGTAATCACAATTCTAGCACCAACTATTTTCTTCTCTTCAAGCTTTAAGAAATTTCTGGCATATGCTTATGGTCAAACTAATTGTAAGTCATCGCTAATAAATGAATTGATGACAATAGCGCCAATAAAGCACTTCAAGTTAAAAGTACTAATTTATCACTTAAGTTTGGTAATCATATTAACATGTGATGCTTACATGTTAATAAGGAAGGTTGGATTAGTCCAATATCTGTTTTTCGTTTATAAATATTTATATTCAAATTTATTACAATTCATTAACAGTTATAGTAATTTATATTTTTGTTAACTTTATGAAACAGCAGTTCCAATCTACCAATAAATACTTTTAGCAAAAACTAGGCTAATCAGAATGCAAAGAACAAATATTACAGTTGTAATAGTTCAAGAAAAATTATATAATATTTGCGCAGAAATCCGACAAATAACTAAACGGTTTGAAGATCACCTAACACAGTTTTCACTCTTCAATAGAATTTTTGGCTTTCAATTACTCTTTCTTACTTTATCTTTCGTGATAGGTTTAATTAATTTTCTAAACTTATTAATATACTTACACACTTCCATAATTCAAAATACTGTACGCATCCATCTGATTATGATGCACTTATTAATGACGCTTTGGCAATTGGTAAGCCTTTTGCATAAAAAAGTTGTATAAAACTACATAAATTTTTTATTCCAGATAACCGGTGCAATTGTTGTAGTGATATGCACTGAAACTGAAGAAGAATTTAGAAAAACAGGAAAAATTTGCCTGAACTTTTGACCAACCTACCAAATACAAAAGATACTCAAAAGCTAAGAGAGGAATTATTGTTACTAGATCGTTTAAATCAAAACTATCCAACTTTTTCGGCGGCAGGATTTTTTGATATTAATTACAGGCTATTATCTAATATTATTGCAAATGTGATATATTATGAGATTATACTAATTCAGTTCAATATGCAAAATTTTTAACGTTGGTAGTATATTTATTTGATAAACAACCATCTCAAAATAAATTTTACTGACATTTCATGTGGATTTTATTGAAATAATTTGAAATTGTTTAGTAGTTGTGACATTGAAAGACAAGAAAGTACCGAAGCTCTGAGATAACCATCGGTAAGATATAAAGGATTCATTTACAGAATACTTGCAACCGGCAGTACAATTTTTAGTTTAAATGGAAAATCTTACTTATGAATCAAAAATTTTTCAATGAAAGTAGTTTTGTAAAGATTTGGTAAGATGAATTGTCTTCTGATATGGTATAGGTAGCAGTAAAAAAAATTACTTAAGAAAAAAGTAATATAACAAACTTCTTGGCTATTCCAATTATTACTCCTACTCCAGAACCGTTTTGCCTTGCTAGAAAACTTGCTAAAAATACTTCCTTCAAAAATTCGAATCTGTATCTAATATGTTTTCAGGTCTGGAGTAAGTAACTACCTTTAGATTGTCACTAGTGTTGACCTCTCGTCGGGACATTCTCCTCTACTAGTGACATTTGAGACCCAAGTAATCATAACAAACACACCACCGTCTTTGTATAACAAAAACACAGATTGTATTGCATCAACAGAATATTCCCTTTGGAAGGTCACCAAGGAAATAAAGAAAATTTATGACCAAAACTTCCAATTAGAACAAATGATGATAACTGAACAAGAAAAGATAAAAAAAAGACATTTGAGAAACATCTGAGCAACGTGTTTAGCCTTTTCAAATGGAAATCCTCTCAAAAGAGGAAAAGCATATCCACCAATCTCTAGATTCCCTCTATCAAATGGACCTCCCAATTAAGCTCATAAATACGACAAAAGTCAGGAACCTCATCACAAATCTAATTTCAAAGAAATCGTCAGGTTATGATCTGATAACGGGTAAGGTCTTAAAACCACTAGAAGGGATAAAAATGATAACCATCATATTTAATGTCATTTTCAAACTTGAGTACTTTTGCTCACAATGGAAAGTGGTCCAAATAATTTTTATCCAAGAACCTGGTAAGGACCCAATTGAAAAACCCTTCTATCGACCTATTAACCTCTTGCTTGTTTTGTCTAAGGCCTTCGAGAAAAAGTTCTTAACAACTTAAACCGTTCTTAGAGAAAAAAAAAGTAATACCAAACCACCAATTTAACAAAACATATGTTGGCGTTCCTCCAGCAACATATGGTCATCATACGCAGATACACAGAGTTACACGGATCAGAGAGGATTTGGTAAAAAATTCGAATAATTTTTGTCACATTTTATTATGAAAATGTATTTAATTTGATTTTTGAAGCGAATCATTCACATAGAACACCCTTATCAACAAAAACAACGCGAAACGAGGGGATAAATAAAAAAACTTAATTACTTAGAATTTAGATTTCAGACGTATAATGAAAAGAACAACAAATAAAATTTTGACGAAAGTACAAGAAGCCTTTAATAATACGAATGTGTAAAATTGACAGTACGGGAGAAAAAATAGTTATAAAATAGGCCAAGTTATCAAACAAGTCCTGAGCCTGTAGTATTATTAATTTAATACATTCCTAAATATTATGTTTTATTTTAATCTTATAAATTAATGATTTTTATGATAATTAACCCACCATTAGCAGAGCACTTAACCCAAATAGTCTATAATGCTACCTATTTGATTACTTAATTGTGTAGTCTATACTGAAACACCGGTTGATATAAATTCAAAATTCGGACAAATAATAAGAATTAAATTATAAGAAGTAAATTAAATATCATGTGGAAAAATGAGAATGAAAGGAAAAAAGTTAGGTGTGATAGCTGTTTTAATTGTTTGATTACAGCTTTTGGTATATTTCCACCACTTTCAGTTCTAAACTTTAGCAACAAAGGCGCTTTATCGTTTTATAAATTGTACACCCTGCTATTAATATTATTTATAATTATTATAAATTCAACATCGATTATTTATCGTACAGTTATCGAACCTCCAGAATATGAATTAAATACATTCGTTTATACCAATATTGCACAAGATCTGTTCACGTCACTTTGTACTATTGTCACAATTTTGGCACCAACATTTTTGCAATCCTCAACATTAGATTTATTTCTAAATCAAGACCAAAATATGTCTAAAAGTTTGATAATAGCAAAATTGCAAAAAATTATCTCAAACAAAAATTTTGTCTTGGGCTTCTTTATTAATCATATAATATTCCTCATTCTCTTTATTTTTGAAGGCTACGCATCGGTAATGGTAATTGGAATAACTTATTATTGTATGCACTTAAACCAAATAATTTCACTTTATATCAATTTTCTAACAAAGTCTATAATTTATGTTTTCGTGAAATTTATAAAACAAGAGTTAGTAACTACCAATAAGTACTTACTCGACAAAATTAAATTAATTGAAATGCAAAAACAAAATGTTGTGGTTATCGATTTTAAAGAAGAATCCATAAACACAGATATTTGTTCTCAAATTCGACAAGTAACCCAATGCTTTGAAAATCACGTGAGACGGGTTTTGCTCTTCAATAAAATCTTTGGTTTTCAATTACTTTTTCTCGGTTTATCTTTTGCCATGTCAATAATTAACACAATAAAATTGATACTTATGTTATATACTTTCAAGTCTAAAAGCAAATTTCAACTACATGAAATTTTCATAAGAGTCATTTGGATACTTTGGGAATTAGTAAGAATTACTTTCATTATTGAATCTGACCTAAAACCATGAATTATTATTATTTCAGGTTATAGACGCAATTTTTGTTGTATTATGTGCTACTACTGAAGAAGAAGGTACAAAACTGGAAAGATTTGCATTAACGCTTTGATTCACTTACCAAAACAAACGCAAACAAAAAAATAAAAGATGAATTATTAATACTAAATTGGTTAGTAAATAATAAAAATCCAAATTTTTCTGCAGCAGGATTTTTTTTAATTAATTATCCTATATTTTTTAAAATCATTGCAAGTATTGTGTCTTATGTGATTGTATTAATGCAGTTAAAAAATTAAAGTTATTGAACGGAACTCAAGTGTACTGTTTTATTATTAAAACCAACTTGTTAATTCGTTTGGATTACATGGAATAGTTTTCAAAATGCAGAACCTTCCAAATGCAGTTCATATTTTTGTTAAAGTTCTATGGTTGTATAACTTTTAAAATAAAAGATCACTTATTGTTTAGGGAAAATAAATTATAATATATTGGTTTTGTTTTAAACAAATAAAAAACAGAATCAAGCAAGTTTAAGACATCAAAAAATACTACAAGTAAGTTTTTTTATATTGAAGCTGAAAGAAATGAAAAAGTATCGAAGAATAAAATTCTTCTCTCCAATAATTTTTCTACAATATTTCCGCACTAATTAATAACTTTCCCATTAATTTCCGGTTTTCCGTTCAGATAGATAGAAATATGTCTAATAAGAAAATAAGGATTAAAAGTAAATTTTATGAGAATAAATTAATCAATAGCGAAATTAAGGAACTGATCGAGAGAGAGGTAAATTTTACAAAAAAGGAAAATTTACAGAAGATTTAAAACATTGGGAGAATAATTTTAATTATAAAAACTGTAGAAATCAGGTAACTCATGGAAAACTTAAGAAAATAATAATAATAAACTGTTGTGGGAAAAACTAAAAAAAATTGTTACCAAGTAAACATGTAAGGACACAAGATATAATTAAATTTCAAGAAATGGAAGAAAGAAATGAAAAGATTGCAGCGGACAAGTTGAATAAATTTTTCTTGAACAATATTGTAGGATTAAACGCAAAAATTCCGCTAAACAAAAATGATGAAAGAGTTTTAGAAAACGTAAAAGAATCAGATAAGTTTGGAATGATTAAAATTAAAAAAGTAAGAAAGATCGTTAAAGATTTAAGAAACACTTTATTTAAGAAAGTAATTAAATATGTGTAGGAAGTTATAGTACAAATATAATACTTTAATGGAGCTGAAGCAAAATCAACTAAATTTTCGAAAATCCTATTTATGTAAGTCAGTCATCTTCGATTGTTGTGAACAATGGAATACAAGTTTGAACAAATCATTTATTTATTATTTTGCATGGGTCAACTTTTTTATAATGGTTTACCCATTGCAATTAAGGAAAGTGGTAACTATGGATCATTTGGAAAAGAATTGGCTTCTTACATCAGTGAAACATATTCAATATGAATAAATGATAGAAATACATTTTAGGTACATGTGGCGGAGGCAATGGAGGTTGGTCTTGTTTTTGTGTATTTTAGCAATTTTTGTTTTGCTGAGTACTGTTAATTTGGTGGTGACCGACTTCTCCTGTTCCGATTTGTATTACATTTAAATGTATGTATACTACAATGCAAGGATAATGAAGTTGTGTTTTTGCCCTACTTTTTGTTTTTTCGTTATTATTGTAAATTATTTCTGTAAAATAGGTTCGCTAAATAAATCTATTAGAATGTCTAGAGTACGTACAGCAGAATTAGATATATGGAGGCAAAAATATTAACTGTTGGAACTTGGAAGGATACATTTTGGTATAATACCACATTAACAACGTTTACTTGCTCTATCTCAAAACATAAAGGAAGACATAGTAATAATTGAGAACCAAATATTTTATTTAAAAGTGCAATTTGTCTCTTATGGAATATAAAGCAATTTGTTACTTCGCTTGTTTACAGCAAATAGAAAAATTTGCAAATTCTTCTTGAACCTGTACAATCGGCGATGAAAAAGTATGTTTGTACATTTTTATGGATTAAATAATTATTATTATAAAGGCTGTTAAACGTTAGTTGATATAATATGTGAAAAAACAGAGATCTCTGAAGATTAAAAAATTTAATTCATTTGGATTGGTTTATTCATGAAGGATATGGTATGATGCTTTGATTATATGTATCAATCTTAAATTAAGTCACTTTATGACATTATTTGTATAAAGTAAGTGTTCAACAAGTACCAGAAAACATTTAAAAACATTTAAAATTCAATCATTTGAAATTAGAAGGTAACTTAACTTACCAGAAATCATTATCAAGTCAATTCCATGAAGAAAACTCATACAAATACTTAATACCTCATCACGGACAGTCAAATTTGCATTGTTAACCTGTTTCCAAATAGCAATATTGTTTACAACAAAACCCATATATTGTACTTTATTCTACTCGTACCTAAACAAGTAATCTTTTATTTTAACAGTTAACAAAATATACATTGCATTTGGAAGGTACTGCATATTGAAAATTGTTCCATGAAATCCAAACGGATTAACAAGTTGTGTTTAATAATAAAACTGTACACTTAAGTTCAGTTCAATAACTTTAATCTCTAAACTGAATTAATACAATTACATAAGATACAATACTTGCAATGATTTTAAAAAATATAGAATAATTAATTAAAAAAAAACCTGCTGCCGAAAAATTTGGATTTTTATTATTTACTAACCAATTTAGTATTAATAATTCATCTTTTATTTTTTCGTTTTCGTTTGTATTTGGCAAGTGGATCAAAGCCTTAACGCAAATATTTCTAGTATTCCTACCTTCTTCTTCTGTTGTAGCACATGACACAACAAGAATTGCGTTAATAACCTAAAATAATAATAACTCACTTTTTTATGTCAATAATGAAAGTAATTCTTACTAAATCCCAAAATATCCAAATGACTCTTATGAAAATTTCATGTAGTCGAAATTTGCTTTCAGAGTCGAAAACATATAATATAAGTATCAAATTTATTGTTTTAATTATAGATATGGCAAAAGATAAACCAAGAAAAAGTAATTGAAAACCGAAGATTTTATTGAAGAGCAAAACACGTCTCACGTGATTTTCAAAACATTGGGTTACTTGTCGAATTTGGAAATAAATATCTGTGTTTGTGAATTCTTCTTGTAAATCCATAACCACAGCAGTTTGTTTTTGTATTCCAATCAATTTAATCTTGTCGAGTAAGTACTTATTCGTAGTCACTAACTCTTGTTTTATAAATTTCACGAAAACATAAATTAAAAACTTTGTTAGAAAATTGATATAAAGTGAAAATATTTGGTTTAAGTGCATACGATAATAATATATTCCAATTACCATTACCGATGCGTAGCCTTCAAAAATAACGAGAATGAGGAAAATTGTATGATTAATAAAGAAGCTTAAGGTAAAATGTTTGCTCGACATTATTTTTTGCAATTTTTCTATCATCAAGCTTTTAGACATATTTTGGTCTTGATTTAGAAATAAATCTAATGTTGAGGATTGCGAAAATGTTGGTGCTAAAATTATAACAATAATACATACTGACGTGAACAAATCTTGTGCTATATCGGTATAAATAATTGTATTGTATTCATCTTGTTGAAGTTCGATAATTGTACGATAAATAATCGATGCTGAATTTATAATAATTATAAATAATATTATCAGCAGAGTATACAATTTATAAAAGGATAAAGCGACTTTATTGCTAAAATTTAGGATTGAAATTGGTGGAAATATACCAAAAGCTGTAATCAAATGATAAAAAAAACTACCACACCTAACTTTTATGCATCCATTTTCATTTTTTGACATGATTTAAAATTAACTTTTTTATTATTTAAGGAATAACTTAGTCTTTTGCAGGTTTTGCAGGATTTATAAATTTATATTAACTGGGGATACAGTACATACTACGCAATTAACTAATCAAAGAGACAGCATTTCCAACTACTTAGATTAAGTGCTCTACTAATGTTCGATTTATCATCACAATAATCATTAAGTTAATAGATTAAAACAATAACATTATGAAAATTATATATATTATTAACCTCTGAAATTAACATTCAATTAAAATTTTCAATAGTAGGTAATAGTAGGTTTCAAGTAGTAGGTTAAATAAACAATTAAACGAAATTATTTGTGAGCTTTCAGCAATGGTTACTGCTATCATCAGATGTTTAATACTCGTAACAATAGTGTTAATACATAGAAACAGAATATAACGTATTCTCATTCAATACGATTTCTTGATGCAAGAATTTAAAAAAAATATTCTTGATTATCGCGAGTTAAGCCACAACCTATTTAAAACTAATTAAATAGGGAAAACTTAACTCCAATACGTTAATAATTTATTGCTTGACATTTCTACGCCAAAATTCGTTTTAAATCTCTTTTTTGTATATGCAATCAAAACTTCTTGCTAAAGACGCTGGCTGTATACAACCCGAATGAAAAAATTTTCTTCTTGCACTTAACGGAAATTACTTTATCGCAAACTACCGTGCGATTGCAATGCTTACAAATTGGATCACACTCACTAATACTTTCATCGTCCACCATCTTGACCCATGTGTCAATGTGAAAATTGAATTGAAACAAAAACATCTATTATATCGTAAGAAGAGGACCTACCTTTGCTACAGCACGTTTAAAGGATCCTTTGGTGGTCTTAATTGTCACAATATGCACTACACTGTCCTTGTCGGGATGAACTTCTATTGTTCTTCCTAAGAGAAAACTGCATAGAAGTGAGTTGTCGCTTTGGATGATTACCAATCAGTCAATCGCTAAATTAGCTGACTTTTGTTTGTGTCAGCTAATTTTCTTTTAAGAACTAAAGATTCTCAGAAATATATAATATTTTTACTCTTTAATTGTTTAACTGAATTAATACAATTACATGAGACACAATACTTGCAACAACTTTAAAAAATATAGGATAATTAATTAAAAAAAATCCTGCTGCGGAAAAATTTGGATTTTTATTATTTACTAACCAATTTAGTATTAATAATTCGTCTTTTAATTTTTTTGTTTTCCTTTGTATTTGGCAAATGGATCAAAGCGTTAACGCAAATATTTCCAATTTTTCTACCTTCTTCTTCTGTTGTAGCACACAATACAACAAGAATTGCGTTTAGAACCTGAAATAATAATTCAATTTTTTAGGTCACATTCAATAATAAAAGTAATTCTTACTAATTCCCAAAGTATCCAAATGACTCTTATGAAAATTTCTTGTAGTTGAAATTTGCTTTTAGACTCGTTA
Organism: Lycocerus yunnanus; assembly: GCA_036346125.1. NCBI lineage: Eukaryota > Metazoa > Arthropoda > Insecta > Coleoptera > Cantharidae > Lycocerus > Lycocerus yunnanus. The sequence continues at coordinate 60,162 of JARFIX010000281.1, forward strand.
GCATATAAGTTTAGTATCAAATTTATAGTGTTAATAATAAACATGGCGAAAGATAAACCGAGAAAAAGTAATTGAAAACCGAAGATTTTATTAAAGAGCAAAACACGTCTTACGTGATTTTCAAAGCATTGGGTTACTTGTCGAATTTGGGAACAAATATTTGTGTTTGTAGATTCTTTTTCAAAATCTATAACTACAGGATTTTGTTTTTGGATATCAATCAATTTAATCTTTTCCTGTAAGTACTTATTGGTACTTTCCAAGTCTTGCTTTATAAATTTCACAAAAACATAAATTAAAAACTTTGTTAGAAAATTGATATAAAGTGAAATTATTTGATTTAAGTACTTGAGATAATGCGACATTCCAATTACCATTACCGATGCGTTGCCTTCAAAAATAAAGAGAATGAGGAAAATTATATGATTAATAAGAAGCTTAAGACAAAATTTTGCTTGACATTATTTTTTGCAATTTTGCTATAATCAAACTCTTAGACATATTTTGGTCTTGATTTAGAAATAAATCTAATGTTGATGATTGCATAAATGTTGGTGCTGAAATAGTAATAATAGTACATGCTGACGTTAACACATCTTGTGCTATATTGGTATAAACGAATGTACTTAATTCATATACTGGTGGATCGATAACTGTACGATAAATAATCGATGTCGAATTTATAATAATTATAAATAATATTAGTAGCAGAGTGTATAATTTATAATAGGAGAAAGTAACTTTGTTGCTAAAATTTAGGACTGAAAGTGGTGGAAATATACCAAGAGCTGTCATCAAATAATTAAAAAAGCTATCACTCCAAACTGTTTTCCTTTCATTTTCATTTTTAGACATGATTTTAAATTCTTATTATTTAAACATTAACTTGGTCTTATTAAGATTTTGTAAGATTTCTGAATTTGCACTAACTGGTGATATACAGTACAGACTACGCAATTAACCAAGCAAATACATAGACAACCTTACAAACTATTTGGGTTAAGTGTTCAACTACTGTTCGATTTTTTATTACAAATAGCATTAATTTAATAGATTAAAATAATAACATTATGTTTACGAATGTATACTAAAACAGCCTATGACTTGTTTGATAAGTTGGTCTATGCATATAGGTTCAAAGGTTCAAAGGTTTAAAATGTTCATTAACTTGTGAAATTATATTATGTAAGTATAAAATTTTTAAATATTATAAGTTTTATAAAATCTAAAAAACGTTTTACAATAATGAATTAAATTTTTTCAAAACTTACTTATTAGGACAAAATATTATATTGTATTAATATATAAATCGAAAATTTTTTTAAATTTCATAAAACTTTTAATATTTGAAAATTTTATTTTTGTACGAACTCTATTCTATGAGAAATGCTGCAGCAGACAAGGTACGTATTGCTATGATGATCGCCAACATTCGAAACGGATAGGCACTAGAAAAACTAATAGAATTCTATTCTTATAACTATATTCTCTTTCGTTTTTTTCTTATTTTCAATTGTTCACTTTCGTTTTTTTTAGTCTTTTTGCATTTCTTAAATTTCAGAGAAATTCGCACTTCTAATAAATATTCTACAATGTTTCTAACTTGCAAAAAATACTTTTTCCAAAAATGTTAATGTGTTTTCTGTAATTTGTGTTTTCTGATCCTGAGATAATAAAACTCCTGTTCATGCAAAATAAAAATAAGGAAAGCTACACTTAAAAATTTTTAACAAATAAATTTTATAAATTATTGTCTGTTGTAATATCATTTATATAAGATGTCATTCTGTAATTTTACCTGTTCTCCACCGCCCCTTTCCAGAATTGGTTTTGCATCATAACATTTTTCTTGTGTTTCTTATTTTCAGTATATCACATTAGTACCATAAACAGCTATTTTTATGGATATTTTAATATGCCTGCATATTCTTCATAATTTTTGTTAAAAACCTACAAAAAATGTTACCTTTTCACATAATAATTTTTTTTAATATTATTAATGTATCTGCCTATTAATAGTACAAACAACGAATAAATTTATGAATAATTTAAATTAACCTTAATCGTTAGCTACTTAATTAAAATGCTTTTGCATGTGTACAACCATTCGTTTACATAAATTTTAATGCTGTTAGAATAAAGTTCATTTGAAAATGGAATAAAAAAACTTTAAATTTCTAAATAAATATCAAAATCTGGTACTACTATTATTTAAATATAATCAAGATTGAGAAGAATGATGTTTTCTCTGTTTATTACCCTTCTTGGGATAATTCCACCACGTTCTGTAGTAATTCGTAAAAATACAGTTCTATTGGGATCACATAATCTGTATGTCTTTTTTTTAATTTTATTTGTAACAACTACTGTAATATTAAATTGCTACTATTTTATGAAATATATTAATTATCCAACATTCACATTATTGATCACCGATACCGTACATAAAGTTACTATGGCTACGAGCATCGTAATTACAATTCTAGCACCAACTATTTTCTTCTCTTCAAGCTTTAAAGAATTTCTGAATTATGCTTATGGTCAAAATAATTTTAAGTCATCGATAATAAATGAATTGATGGCAATAGCGCCAATGAAGCACTTCAAATTAAAAGTGTTAATTTATCACTTAATTTTGGCTATTATACTAACATATGATGCCTACATGATAATAATGATGATGGGATTAGTCAAATATCTGTTTTTCCTCTTTAAATATATTCAAATTTATTACAATTCATTAACAGTGATAATAATTTATATTTTTGTAAACTTTATGAAACAGCAATTGAAATCCACCAACGAGGACTTTTTATTAAAAACTAAGCTAATCAGAATGCAAAGAACAAATACCACAGTTGTAAAAGTTCAAGAAAAAATTAGATAATCCTTCTATTTGCGTAGAAATTCGCCAAGTAACTCAACGGTTTGAAGATCACCTAACACAGTTTTCACTCTTCAATAGAATTTTTGGTTTTCAATTACTCTTTCTTACTTTATCTTTCGTGATAGGCTTAATTAATATTCTAAATTTATTAATACATTTACACAATTTTGTACCTCATAGTACTTTACGCACGCATCTGATTATGATGCACATATTAATGACATTTTGGCAATTGGTAAGTCTTTCGCATAAAAAAAATTGTATAAAACTACAAAAGTGTTTCATTGTAGGTAACCGGTGCAATTGTTGTGGTAATATGCACTGAAACTGAAGAAGAATTTAGAAAAACGGGAAAAATTTGTCTAAATGTTTTGACCACCCTACCAAATACAAACGATACTCAAGAGCTGAGAGAGGAATTATTGTTACTTGATCGTTTAAATCAAAACTATCCAACTTTTTCGGCGGCAGGATTTTTTAATATTAATTACACGCTATTATCTAATATTATTTCAAGTGTTATAGCATATGAGATTATATTAATTCAATTCAGTAGCTAAATTTTTCTAACACTTGTACAATACTTATTTTATAATTAACCATTTAAAAATAAATTTTACTGACATTGCATGTGGATTTTATGGAAATGATTTGAAATTCGAGTTGTGACATTGAAATACAAAAAAATACTGAGGCTGTAAATAAATCATCTGTAAGATATAAAGGATTCACGCATTAAACATTTGTAATGGGCAATACATTTTTACATTAAGAAGAACTTTTAGCTTTAACGGAAGTTCCACCTGTAAAACGTCAAATATTGCATAAGCAGGCACAAAACATCGATCAAGTTTGATAGATGGTGAATCGTTCCTCATTTAACAAAGTAAATCGATTATTTTGCGCATCATATTAATGATTGTTTCATCACCACGATGAAAAATATTGATGAAATTAAATTCATTATACTGATGAATCATTGATCATCCATCAAATTTAATCGATGATTTTGTACATCATATTGATGATTTGTTTATTATTATGATGAATTTTATTTGATAAATAGTGTTCATCAATACGGTGAACTAAATTTCTTTCTTATTTTTAGATATTATCTAATAATAATTTTTTCTTATTTTTAATTTTGTTTAAAAATCATTAATTTGACGTACTCGATCATCATATTGATGATTGCATTTATAATTATGATAAACGTGTTCATCATTATGGTAAAGGTGTTCATCAATAATATGATGAATAACATCAATGATTTGACGTACTCGATCATAATTATAATAAACGTATTCATCAATATGATGATCTACTACTTCAAATCAATAAATTTATTCATCATATTGATAAACACCTACATCATAATTATAAATGCAATCATCAATATGATGATGCATGCAACTTCTGAAAGTTTATTTAATAATACAAAACCGCAAGTTCCGTCACAAAAATCTACCAATACGTGTTGTCAAATTCCTTCAGATACATATCGACGCCACAAATGGTGCAAAGAAAATGTTAAGGTCAAACATAGATGTATCGTTGAGAGACACTTCGATCAATAATGAAACGAATGCTGCGGAAGTTGTTACTATGAAAGCATTAGAACGTATTGAACCAGAAGAACGACCAAACCTGAATATTTAACGGAATGTTCTGTTTTGGAAGAACTTTCTGTAAAATCTGAAGATTCAGAAATAAATGGAAAAGGAAAAGATGCGATCAAATTCCAGAAATGGATTTCGAGTTTGTGTCAGAAAATGAGATAGAAAATTGGGGAGGTCTTACTGATGATAGCAAAGTGAAAAGAAGAAAACCAATTATTTAGTTTAGTTAGAAGATATTAAAAATAGTTACTCGTTTGAATAGATATTTAAACCACAGCAGTGGTTTGGAGTGATCATTGAGTCAGATTTAATTGACTTTTATAAAACATTTTACATTTTATAAAGTTAAAATAATGAATTCATTGACATTTTTTTGTTTCAAACCAAAAGACCGAAAAAGGTTAACCATTCCCCGGCCTTACTTTCACCAACATTAAAGTGAACGTTAAAGTCCAGAAAATCTCAAAAGGAGAGGTTATGTTTTACTTAAACAACCTGCATATCACCAGAGGGTAATCTATACAACACAAAAAATAAAGATCTCCGCACGCAAATCCGCATACCTCGCAGTCGAGCTCCACACAACAGCTCAACAAGTTTAACGTTTTCAAATATTTGAAATCAGCTCTTGAGATTATATAGGCACCGTCATGTGTCTTAACGGCTCTACAGTATGCTGTAGTCATCTTATACCCGTCCAGGTCCAGAGCCTCCAACTCAGTTTTGTGCATCCAGTGTTGATTGTCTAATAATAACGATTCAATTTATAGCAATTTATTGCTCAAACACTGAATATTTATAAAGAAAATACTTAAGTCACCACATTTTTGTCGTGACCGGTTTGAAAATTTGGGTAACAAATCTTGTCCATTGTTTCTGATTTTTTCTACACCAGAAGTATCTTGAGAACCTGACATTACTAGGTCAGAAGTTTGCCTCAACCACTTGGTCTTTTAATGCGAAATCCGCTCCTACTCGAAAAAATTTTGTTTTTCTTCCATAATTAAGTTCTTTCACTTCAAAATCCCTGTCACTCATATTAAGTTTGTTTTTTAAATATGCTGTTATCATTTTGGAAGTTACATTATTAAAAAGGCTTGACAGAACAATCTAAACTTCTTATGTGCACCAGTGAAACCGTCCGGGCTTGTTTGCGCTGACATCTGACAATGCGCAGCTACCATGCATCCTGTTAACAGCAGCAGCTGCTGCTAGCGGTATACTTTGCTGTCCATAACCAACCGCAGAAGTCCAATTTGAATTTAGTTTTCCTTTAAAATTTTATTGTTTTCTCTTAACAGAGCATTATTTTCCACAAGCACTCCGTTTTTACTTCGTACTTCTTCCACAATTATTTTTAAGTATTGGATTTCTAACACCATTTGACCCCATATTATCGTGGAAGTAATTTTTAAGGCGTCTTTAATCTCTTTTTCGTGTATGCAATTAAAACTTCTCGTTAAGGGGTTAGGCCACCCTAGAATTTTCGAGATATCGATTTATTTTTTTTTGTCTTAAAGGGTCCCTTAAGGCCTCAAGAATGATGAATGATGGTCGCGTGGTCCGCAGCGAGTCCTTTTGATTGCGCTAGCGAGAAGGTCCGTTAGGGGACTAGAGCAGGTATACGGCAAATGCTATACCTCTTTTCTGCTACTCAAAACTTTAAACGCGTTTATCTCAAAACTACTTTTTTGGAGTTGGCCGGAAAGATTACTCAGACAATTTTCAACCGATTGACTTGAAATTTGGAAGATATCTTCGAAAATACATTGTCTAGAGAAGTACGTAGGATTTTTTTTTTATATTGCATAGTTCATTTGTTATTAACAATTATCTGACGATTTTTTAGGCAAATTCTTCACTTTCCACTTTAGAAGTGCGCCATTTTGTCAAAAATCAATGTATCGAAAAAATCCTACGTACTTCTCTAGCTTATAGTATATATAATCGAAAAATTAACGCCCTAATCATGATTCATTAAATTACGGAGCTGTTCTTCCGGCCGTGGAGCATTGAAAAAAAGACGTTGTCGCAAAACGCTGTACCGCTGCCATTTTGAAATAAATTGCCTCAAAAAATATTGTATACAGTTAATGATATGTATAATAAAGTTTCATTTGTGTAATCTCGATTTATTTCGTAATACTTCTGGAAAAATTCCCAAAAGCTTCTTTTTCAGCCTCTAGGGTGGCCTAACCCTTAAAGACGCTGGCTGTATACAAAGTTTTAAATTATTAAATTGAATTAATATAATTACATACGTTATAATACCAGCAATAATATTAAAGAGCAACGAGTAATTAATAGTAAAAAATCCGGCTGCAGAAAAGGTTACATTCTTTTATTTTACGAACTGATTTAATAATAATAATTCTTCTTTAAGTTTCTCAGCTTTGTTGATATTTGGTAAGTCGACTAAAGCCTTAAGACAAATTTTACTAGTGTTTCTAGCCTCTTCTTCAGTTTTTGCGCAAATTATCACACCAAATACCCCAATGCCCTATAATAAATAATATTAAGGGATTTTATGCGACCTGAACTATAGTAAAAATAGGAAAAAGACTTACCAATTGCCAAAAGATCCCTAGTATTGCTTAAAAATTGTATTTATAGATGATCGATATACAAAGTTGAAAAAATATACATTCATTAATAGATTGATAACGTTAATTAGCCCTATCACAAAAGTTAAAGTAAGAAATAGTAATTGAAGACCAAAAATCTTATTGAAGAGAACAATGCATTGCACATTATATTTAAAACTTTTTGTTATTTGCCGAATTACGGTGCAAATAGAATTGTCAAATTCTTGGAACCTAACTACTGATTTAAGGATATTAGTTTTTGGGTTAGATACAAATTAGTGGTCTTCAACTGTAGCCTTACATGCGTTATAAAACATATATTTCTAACATGGTCAACAGATTATAATAAACCAGAATTTTTTTATTCGTGAAGAATATAATATATTTCACTATTCCAAATTGCAATACACTATCGTAAAAATTAAATGCAATAATAATAAATAAAATTAAGTGCGAAATTGAAAGGAGTAATCTAAAATGTCGAAATAATCTATCATCGAAGTCGTGGGCATTATATTTTGCTCATCGGCATGATTCATCCAATCGTTTAAACTTGATGACTGAAATACCGTTGGTGCTAGAATTGAAATTACACTACATATGGCTGAAACACTTTCATGTGCAGTGTCAGTAAATATCAGTGTATTGATTGCATATTTAGAATACATGAACACATAACGAGAAGTTATGGTTATAACAGTTGCAAATGCAATAAATAATGTTAAAAACAAAAGGTAGAACTTAAAACAGCAAAAACGAGCTGAAGTTCTAGATGACCGCATTGACGGTGGTGGAAATATTCCAACTATGGTAACCAATCGAAAAAAAAAGTTATCAGATTTATCTTTTAAACTTTTACCACTTTTAAACATATTAGTTAATCAAATTATTACATTGACTTGAAATTAACAATATTTTTATTGCTCCCTTATAATTTCAAAATGTATTTAAGTCTTTAAACTATTAAACTTTAAACATAATGTTATACAAGTATGTATATACATAAGTACTTCATAATAATAATTATTATAAAAAACTAAATTACTTTACTAACGATTGATAATAATAATTTGTAATTTTTACATTAACAGTATTAAAAAATATACTTACATTGAGGTAGGCAGTATAAACTAATTAATCATATAAATTAATTTCAAATAACTTTGTTACTTTTTGAATTTTAGAGCAAATCAAAAAATTATCTAAGTTTTCTTGTAGTTCTATATAATAGAGGCATTACATTCGAAATTTATTTTGGGTTAGTAATAAATGAACAAACCAATCAGAGGTCGAGAAAATACTGTTACTTATCTCATCCTTGCCGCGAGGATTATTTACCGCAAGGATGCAAAATTTACAACCCAGAGAGTCAATAGTATATGCCAAGCTTACTCAATGGAGAAGCCCACGATAGTTAATTTCATGTGCGTGAAGTTAGACCCCCTTTTTTTAAAAAATCAGATTTTTTTTGTTGTTCTCAATTGTTCTCCATTTCTTCTCAAGTGTTTGTTCTGTTATTTTTTTTTTGATTTTGCAACGAATCATCAAAAAATCGAAAAAAACTCTTTTTTGCCAGCTCCCCTTTTATCGAAATTTAAATTTTTTTTGGTTGTTTTCAATTGTTCTTCATTTGTTCTCAATTGTTCTGTAAAAATAAATCCTTTAAATCTAATATTTGTTGTCCACTTTGTTGTCCAAGGAGAAAGTTTACTATTTTTAAGTCCACACAAATCACATATTTATGTTCATGATACTTTATTTTCTCCAAGACCAAAGCTATATTATTATATTCTTCTTTCATTTTTGTTGAGTGAGCAATTGGTATTGAGCTATATTTGCTTTCATTGTGTAGAAGGACACATTTCAAACTTCGCTTTGAGCTGTCAATAAATAAACGCCCATCATCTGGAAAATATTACGGAAGACCCAATTTTTCCAGGAGTCCTTTAATATCGTAACAATATACAAGACTGTCTTCTTAAAAAAAGAAGGGTAGCAGATCCTTTTCCTTGCACGGTAAAAGGTAATTCTGATTCCTTGTTTTAGTAAATTTTTCTCGTTCAATCTGGAAGCAAGTAATTCAGAAGTTTCTTTTGACAGGTTGAGATCTCTAGTGAGATAATTTTACTCGTCCTGGTTGAAACGTTTTGAAATTGATGACATCTTCTTACAAGAATTATTGTAACCTTCGTCAGTATCAGAGAGACAATATCTGCTCTCACAGAGTTGTGGTAGCTGGTGAAACGTTGAAAGTGGCACTTCCTCTGAGTGAGGGACCGGGCGGCTTGCAGAAAATAAATTGGGATAAGTGCACCTGTTACGATTGTTTCGATTGATTTTAAAAGTATTTACTAGGCAAAAATAACAGTCATCAAAGTGGTTTTGGGGTTCTCTCTAAATCATCGGTATGCCAAATTTTAGACCACTTCTTTTTCCGGTAAACCACTGTCTTAAATGTTCTGTACATTTTTTACAGACTTACGGTGCCCAGATTTTATCCTGATCCCCAAGCATAACACCAAAGTATCCAAGATAAACTCTTTACTATGGATATTTTTTCGGTTTTTTTTAACACGTATTCTCCGCATATATAGCAAAACACATCTGGATGGTTAATACAACTTCTTCTATTTCGGCTCATTTTATTTTTATTTAACATGTGAAGTAATTTTTACTTATATATAATATTTATACGGAGGATGAATATCATTATCGCCTTATGTAAAATGTGAAAGTTTTTTTTAATAATAAGCATAAATTTATCAGCGAAAAAATTTTTTCTCCAAAAAATGACTTATCTAAAAAATTAGACCTGATAGAGAAAAACTGTAAACAGTTTTGGATTGGGCGACCCAAATATGCCTTAAATCAGTTTCAAAACCCTATTCACCACAAAAAAAATTTTTGTTGGCCTGTGTATTAATGCATTTATTTGTGGCATTATTATTTATCCAATTTTAAATCAACCTAGAAACGATTGCATGGTCCAACCCCGATTTAGCTCTCCAATAGCTAACCGGAGGTATCTTAGAGAGATATCAGCATTTTACACTTGTAATATTCCAAATTTTAATATATAAATTATAGGAGTAATAATTATATAATTTTTCTAATACTAAATCCAATTTCTTATTCTTAGGTCAAAATTCCAATGATGCTGGCAAATCTTCTATTATAACACTGATGACAATGTGACAGTTAAATTAATAAAAAAGCTTTTAATTAGAGCGGAAACATTTAAGAACTAAAGATTCTCAGAAATATATAATATTTTTACTCTTTAATTGTTTAACTGAATTAATACAATTACATGAGACACAATACATGCAACAACTTTAAAAAATATAGGATAATTAATTAAAAAAAATCCTGCTGCGGAAAAATTTGAATTTTTATTATTTACTAACCAATTTAGTATTAATAATTCGTCTTTTAATTTTTTGTTTTCCTTTGTATTTGGCAAGTGGATCAAAGCGTTAACACAAATATTTCCAATTTTTCTACCTTTTTCTTCTGTTGTATCACACAATACAACAAATATTACCTCTATAACCTGAAACAATAATTCATTTTTTTAGGTCACATTCAATAATAAAAGTAATTCTTACTAATTCCCAAGTTATCCAAATGACTCTTATAAAAATTTCATGTATTTGAAATTTGCTTTTAGACTCGATAGCATATAATAATAATATCAAATTTATTGTATTAATTATAAACATGGCGAATGATAAACAGAGAAAAAGTAATTGAAAACCGAAGATTTTATTGAAGAGCAAAACACGTCTAATGTGATTTTCAAAGCATATGGTTACTTGTCGAATTTGGGAACAAATATCTACGTTTATAGATTCTTTTTGAAAATCTATAACTACAGGATTTTGTTTTTGGATTTTAATCAATTTAATTTTTTCCTGTAAGTACTTATTGGTAGTTTCCAAATCTTGTTTTATAAATTTCACGAAAACATAAATTAAAAACTTTGTTAGAAAATTGCTATAAAGTGAAATTATTTGATTTAAGTGCATAAGATAATGCGACATTCCAATTACCATTACGGATGCGTAGCCTTCAAAAATAACAAGAATAACTAAAATTATATGATTAATAAAGAAGCGTAAGACAAAATTTTTGCTTGACATTATTTTTTGCAATTTTGCTATAATCAAACTCTTAGACATATTTTGGTCTTGATTTAGAAATAAATCTAATGTTGATGTTTGCATAAATGTTGGTGCTGCAATTGTAATAATAGTACATACTGACGTTAACACATCTTGTGCTATATTGGTATAAACGAATGTACTTAATTCATGTACTGGTGGTTCGATAACTGTACGATAAATAACTGATGTCGAATTTATAATAATTATAAATAATATTAGTAGCAGAGTGTACAATTTATAATAGAATAAAGCGGCTTTGTTGCTAAAATTTAGAACTGAAAGTGGTGGAAATATACCAAAAGCTGTAATCAAATAATTAAAAAAGCTATCACTTCTAACTTTTTTCCTTTCATTTTCATTTTTAGACATGATTTTAAATTCTTATTGTGTAAAGATTAACTTGGTCACTTGGTGTTTTTGTAAGATTTTGAATTTACATTAACTGGTGATATACAGTACAGACTACGCAATTAACTAAGCAAATAAACAACCTTACAAACTATTTGGGTTAAGTGTTCAACTAATGTTCGATTTAATATCACAAATAGCATTAATTTAATAGATTAAAATAATAACATTATGTTTACGAATATATACTAAAAAAGCCTATGACTTGTTTGATAAGTTGGTCTATATGTACATATATTATTCTAATTCGATTCTATAATAAATGTTCATTAACTTGTGAAATTATATCATGCAAGTATAAAATTTTTAAATATTCTAAGTTTTATAAAATTTAATAGTTATTTACATCACCAGCTGCGTAAGTGATTTTTTTTGGGCAAGGAGGTTGTTTACGGGCCGAGGCAAAGCCGAGGCCCGTGATCCTCCGTGGCCATAAAAAAGCTTACGCAGCATGTAATGTATTAAACTTTTCCTACTACCGAACCCAAAATTATATTAAAAAGAAAACGATTATGATGTATAATATTATGACAGTACCTATACTTATTATTGAGTAGGCCGGTGTCATTTCAAAATTTGTTCACTAGCAACAATTAACAATTGACATGTTTGTTAATGACAATTTCGAAAGTTTTTAAATTGTATCGTTAATTGAAATAATTTTTGATTAAGTTGGAAAATGTTTAGTGAAAGTGCAATTGATAAGGCTGCAAATATTGCTTGCGCCTCACTCCTGCCAGAAAATCTAAAATTAGATACAATCAAACATTCGAATTGTTTATGAATTGGTGTGCATCTAATAACGTAGTGGAAATTACAGAAAATGTTATGTTAGCTTATTTTCTCGAAAATCCCACGCTGTGAAATCACCATCTAGCCTATGGTGTATATATTCCATGCTTAAATTAACAATTCGCATAAACAAAAATCAAGACATTTCAAAATTTGAACGATTAAAGGCATTTCTTAAAAGGAAGAACGATGGATTTAAACCGAAAAAATCGAAAATATTTACAAAAGAGGAAATTAGTAAGTTTCTTATTGAAGCACCTAATCAAAGATACCTGATGATGAAAGTTATAGCTATAATGGGTATAGCTGGAGCATGCCGAACAGATGAGCTCCACAAAATGAAAATAAGTGACATACAATATAAAGATGATGTAGCTGTTGTTAAAATATATGAGACAAAAAACAATATTCAAAGAAGTTTTGTAATTTCTAACAATACTGAAAGTCAGGTCAATTGGTTAAAACTATTAGATGACTACACACAGCTTAGACCTAAAAATGCACAAGATGAGCGATTTTTTTATCGCTATGAACGAGACAGATGTGTTAACCAAGTAGTGGGAAAACATACAATTTCTAAGGTTCCATATGAAATTGCCAAATATTTAAATTTTAAAGATGCAAATGAATACACTGGGCACTCTTTCCGAAGAACATCAGCTACATTACTAGCAAATGCATCAGGCGTCGATATCTTGGATTTAAAACGACATGGGGGATGGAAATCATCGACGGTCGCAGAGAGTTATATAGCGGATTCACTCACAAATAAAGTGGAAGTTGCTAATAAAATTTTACACGGCAATTCTGATAATTCTGTTTCTTTGCAAAAAGATAATCAAAACAGTGTTATCACAGCAAATAATGTTAGTTTAAATGTGGTTGAAAATAGAGAAGATTGCCTTCAAAATATGGAGGTAAATTCAATAGAAAAAAATCCATCTATTAAAATTTCAAATTGTTCAAATTGCACATTTACGTTTAATATCAATAAATAACTAATTTAATTATTATAATTTGCTTTTTACTTTATCATATGTAATATGAGAAAGTATTGTTTTCGTGCAGAAAAAAATTTGAGATTTTGATGGATTTACACTTTTGAGGTCCCTGAGTAAAATAAGACCATTTCCAAAAAATGTCTGTGTGTGTGTGTGTGTAAGTGTGTGTGTGTGTGTGTGTGTGGTCAAATTTTGTGTGCGACCTACAGCAAAAACTAATAGGAATTTTCAAACAAAATTTTGGATTTTGTATCCTTATATTGAGACTTAGTGCTGATTAGATTTTGGCTAAAATTGATTAACGGGAACTATTTTTTTTTAATTTTTTAAATTTTATTATTTAATATGAGTTTTTAATTAATATTTCAAAAACTAATAAGAATTTCAAAACAAAATTTAGGATTTAGCATACTTATGTCGAGATTTAAAACTTATTAAATTTTAGTTAAAATTGTTTTATGAAAACTATTGTTTTTTTAATTTTTTAGGTTTTATTATTTAATATTAGTCTTTATTTAATATTTTAAAAACTAACAGAATTTTCAAAACCAAATTTGAGATTTCCTATCTTTATAGCTGGAGTTAAAGTTATTTAAATTTTGGTTAAAATTGGGTCATGTAAACTATTTTTTTAAATTTTTTTAAATCTTATTATTTAATATTAGTTTTTAATTAATATTTCGAAAAGTAATACGAATTTTTAAACTAAATTTCGGTTTTCGCATACTTTAATCAATATTTACAACTGATTAAATTTTAGTTAAAATTTGTTCATGGAAGCAATTTTTTAAAATTTTTTATTTATTATTAGTTTTATTAAAATTTAGAAAACTAATGAGAATTTCAGAACTAGATTTTGAGTCACATTGGTTAATGGAAAATATTTTTACTTTATCATATGTAATATGAGAAAGTATTGTTTTCGTGCAGAAAAAAAAATTTGAGATTTTGATGGATTTACACTATTTGAGGTCCCCTGAGTAAAATAAGATCATTTCCAAAAATGTCTGTGTGTGTGTGTGTGTGTGTGTGTTTTGTGTGTATGTGTGTTGTGTGTGTCTGTGTGTGGTCAAATTTTGTGTGCGACCTACAGCAAAAACTAATAGGAATTTTCAAACAAAATTTTGGATTTTGTATCCTTATGTTGAGACTTAGAGCTGATTAGATTTTGGCTAAAATTGATTCACGGGAACTATTTTTTTTTATTTTTTTAAATTTTATTATTTAATATTAGTTTTAATTAATATTTCAAAACTAATAAGAATTTCAAAACGAAATTTAGGATTTAGCATACTTATGTCGAGATTTAGAACTCATTAAATTTTAGTTAAAATTGTTTTATGAAAACTATTGTTTTTTATTTTTTAAGTTTTATTATTTAATATTAGTCTTTATTTAATATTTTGAAAACTAACAGAATTTTCAAACCAAATTTGATATTTCCTATCTTTATAGCTGGAGTTAAAGTTATTTAAATTTTGGTTAAAATTGGTTCATGGGAACTATTTTTAAAATTTTTTAAATCTTATTATTTAATATTAGTTTTTTAAATTTAAAATTTCCAAAAGTAAAACGAATTTCTAAACTAAATTTAGGTTTTCGCATATTTTAATCAATATTTAGAACTGATTAAATTTTAGTTAAAATTTGTTTATAAAATCTATTGTTTTTATTTTTTAAATTTTATTATTTAATTTTAGTCTTTATTTAATATTTTAAAACTAAAAGGATTTTCAAAACTAAAGTTGAGATTTGTTATGTTTATGGCAGGAATTAGAGCTGATTAAATTTTGGGTAAAATTGGTTCATGGAAGCAACTTTTTTTAAAACTTTTATTTAATATTAGTTTTTTTAAAATATTTCAAAACCTAATGAGAATTTCAAAACTAAAGTTGGTATTTTGTATCTTTATATTTAGACTTAGAGCTGATTAGATTTTGAGTTATATTGGTTAATGGAAAATATTTTTCTTTTTATTATTAAAATTATTTCTTTTATTATAAAAATTATTTTTAAATATTTAATAAAAGTATGATAAAGTCATGGGCATGGCCACATCCGATTTTTTCTTTCCGAGTCGCTTGTGATTTGACAGATGTCGATTTAATTAATATACGATCTGTCAAATTAAGTGTAACAAAAGACGATCTACTTTAATGCCCAGGCCGCGGAAGTGATCACTTCCGCGACTAGCAACGGGGTCCTCAAACGTTTCACTTTCGTTTACATGCGTATTATTACAATAGTAAATGTTAGTTACGGAAGCGGTAGTAGGAAAAAAAGTTTTACAATAATGAATTAAATTTTTAAAACTTACTTATTAGTAGAGAATATTATATTGTATTATATAAATCGTAAATTTTTTTTTTAATTTCATAAAAGTTTTAATATTTGAAAATTTAATCTTTGTACTTACTCTATTCTATGGGAAATGCTGCAGCAGACAAGGTTGATTGCTATGATGATCGCCAACATTCGAAACGGATAGGCACTAGAAGAACTAATAGGATTCTATTCTTATAACTATATTCTCTTTCGTTTTTCTCTTATTTTCAACTGTTCACATTTGTTTTTTTAGTCTTTTTGCATTTCTTCATTCAAAATAGTTTTAAAAAAATATCAAAATTTTAGAGCAATTCGCACTTCTACTATGTTCTACAATGTTTCTAACTTGCAAAAAATACTTTTTCCAAAAATGTTAATGTGTTTTCTGTATTTTGTATTTTCTGATCTTGAGATAATAAAACTCCTGATCATGCAATATAAAAATATGAAAAGCTTCACTTAAAAATTTTTAACAAATAAATTTTATAAATTATTATTTGTTGTAATATCATTCATTATAAGATGTCATTCTGTAATTTTACCTGTTCACCCCCGTCCCATTCCAAAATTAGTTTTGCATCATAACATTTTTCTGGTGTTACTTATTTGCAGTATATCATATTAGTACCATAACCAGCTATTTTTATAGATATTTTAATATGCCTGCATATTCTTCATAATTTTTGTCAATAACCTACAAAAAAATGTTACCTTTTCACATAATAATTTTTTTTAATATTATTAATGTACCTTCCTATTAATAGTACAAACAACGAATAAATTTATGATTAATTCAAATTAGCCTTAATCGTTAGCTACTTAATTAAAATGCTTTTCCATGTGTACAACCATTCGTCTACATAAATTTTAATGCTGTTAGAATAAAGTTCATTTGAAAATAGAATAAAAAAACTTTAAATTTTTTAATAAATATCAAAATCTAGTACTACTATTACTTAAATATAATCAAGATTAAGAAGAATTATGTTTTCTCTGTTTATTACCCTTCTTGGGATAATTCCACCACGTTCTGTAGTAACACGTAAAAATACAGTTCTATTGGGATCACATAATCTGTATGTCTTTTTTTTAATTTTATTTGTAACAACTACTATAATATTAAATTGCTACTATTTTATGAAATATATTAATTATCCAACATTTACATTATTGATCACCGATACCGTACATAAAGTTACTATGGCTACGAGCATGGTAATTACAATTCTAGCGCCAACTATTTTCTTCTCTTCAAGCTTTAAAGAATTTCTGGATTATGCTTATGGTCAAAATAGTTATTGTAAGTCATCGATAATAAATGAATTGATGGCAATAGCGCCAATGAAGTACTTCAAATTAAAAGTGTTAATTTATCACTTAACTTTGGCTATTATATTAACATATGATGCCTACATGTTAATAATGAAAATGGGATTATTCAAATATCTGTTTTTCCTCTTTAAAAATACTCAAATTTATTACAATTCCTTATCAGTTATAGTAATTTATATTTTTGTTAACTTTATGAAACAGCAATTGCAATCCACCAACGAGGACTTTTTAGTAAAAACTAAGCTAATCAGAATGCAAAGAACAAATACCACAGTTGTAAAAGTTCAAGAAAAATTAGATAATCCCTCTATTTGCGTAGAAATTCGACAAGTAACTCAACGGTTTGAAGATCACCTAACACAGTTTTCAATCTTCAATAAAATTTTTGGTTTTCAATTACTCTTTCTTACCTTATCTTGTGTGATAGGCTTAATTAACATTCTAAATTTATTAATACATTTACACAATTTTGTACCTCAAAGTACTTTACGCACGCATCTGATTATGATGCACATATTAATGACACTTTGGCAATTGGTAAGTTTTTCGCATAAAAAAAATTGTATAAAACTACAAGTGTTTCATTGTAGGTAACCGGTGCAATTGTAGTGGTAATATGCACTGAAACTGAAGAAGAATTTAGAAAAACTGGAAAAATTTGCCTGAATGTTTTGACCACCCTACCAAACACAAACGATACTCAAAAGCTGAGAGAGGAATTATTGTTACTAGATCGTTTAAATCAAAACTATCCAACTTTTTCGGCGGCAGGATTTTTTAATATTGATTACACGCTATTATCTAATATTATTTCAAGTGTTATAGCATATGAGATTATATTAATTCAATTCAATAGCTAAATTTTTCTCAAACATTATTTATTTCATAATTAAGCATTTTAAAATAAATTTTACTGACATTGCATGTGGATTTTATGGAAATGATTTGAAATTCGAGTTGTGACATCGAAATACAAAAAGTACTGAGGCTGTGAATAAATCATCTGTAACATATAAAGGATTCATACATTAAACATTTGTAATGGGCAGTACATTTTCACATTCAGAAGAACTTTTAGCTTTAACGGAAGTTCCACCTGTAAAACTTCAAATATAGCATAGGCAGGCACAAAAACATCGATCAAGTTTGATGGATGATGAATCGTTCCTCATTTAACAAACTAAATCGATTATTTTGCGCATCATATTGATGATTGTTTCATCACCACGATGAAAAAATTGATGAAATTAAATTCATTATATTGACGAATCATTGATCATCCATCAAATTTAATCAATGATTTTGTACATTATATTGATGATTGGTGTATCATTATGATGAATTTTATTTGATAAATAATGTTTATCAATTCGATAAACTAAATTTTTTCTTATTTGTAAATATTACCTATGTAATAATAATTTTTTCCTGTTTTTAAATTTTGTTTAAATATGATGAAGGTGTTCATCAATATGGTAAAGGTGTTCATCAATATGATGAATAAAATCAATGATTTGACGTACTCGATCATAATTATAATAAACGTATTCATCAATATGATGATCTACTACTTCAAATCAATGAATTTATTCATCATACTGATAAACACCTACATCATAATTATAAATGCAATCATCAATACGATGATCTACTATTTCAAATCAATGAAATTATTTATCATATTGATGAACAGCTCCATCATAAATATGAATGCAATCGTCAATATGATGATTTACTTCTTAAAATCAATGAATTTATACATCATATTGATGAACGCGTTTATTGTATTTATGTACATGTTAATCCACACTATACAAATTTTTAAAAAAAGTGACTTCATATTGATGAAAATGTTTTTTGATGAAAGTGATTTATCAATTTTTGGCCAATGGACATGGTCATCATATTGATGAACGTGTTCATATTATTTATGAAATAGACGATTTATGAACACTTATTTATCATATTGATGAACACGTGCAACATCTATGCCCATTATAAATTCTTCAAATTTTTCAAATTTGTGTAAATGAATTGATTCACTGCCAGTCGCCATTGAATCGGTACTAACAAGTTGTAACGAATTTAAATTAATTATATATAATATAAGTACGTACTACATACATTATACTATGTAATTATAATATAACTGATACTAATAAAAAATTATTGTTAATTTAACAAATAATAAATGTAAAGTACTAAAATTTAAAACTCCTTTTATGTAAACATAATTTTTACATAATTATAATAGTATAAAATCAAGTTAGCAATTTAAGTATAATTTATAAATTTTTCATTGTATTTTTCACATTTGAGTTTTTAAATATAATAAAATAATTACAAAAATGTATCCAATTTGTCTAATAATTCTTTCACTTAAATGAAATCTTTTTAGGAAATTTATTTACCGTCAAAAATGACATTATTCAAAATGTCTACAATAAATAGAAAAATCTTTGATTTAAAATTTCAAATTCTCTAACTGAAATTTACTAAACCATCTATTTTAAGTAGATAAAACAGCTAATTAATTTATTGAAATCACACATTTGTAGAAGGTAAAAAAACACCAAAATTAGTTATTTTATCTAAAATTCTTTATAAAACGTCTACATTTTTTTCTTATATTACTTATCTAAATTATTAGACAAATTGCCTATTTCAAGTACATAAAACATATATACACGTATTGTCAGATTTGCTAAATTATTAGACAACTTATCTAAACATTAGTTTATCTAATTCAGCTATAGCGAATAGCCGTCACTGTCAATTGAAACAGAAGGCTGAAAATTAATAACTGCTTTTAGATGATAATGTCTAAAATTTAGATGGTTTTTCCAAATTAATGTTTTCAGTGTACTTGCTATTTTATTATGTATAGAGGAAGTGCTTTTTGTAGAAGAAATCACTAAAAATTCCAAACTATGGTATAACAAAAAGTTGTAATGAGAATAACTGTCTTTTACAAAAAATTGTAAGAAATTGTAAAATTCTATTTGTTCATTCGAAATTACGGTGTATTGATCCTGATAATGAAAATAAACAAGAATAGGTCAGTGAATGGGTTTTTATTTCATTAGAACAAAAAGAATAAAATACATTTTGTTGCTTGGAAATTATCTCAACTGTTGGATAACAAAATAGAGAAAAAGTTTTACGAGGTATTGTAACTACATACATATAAATTATAATATTATATACTAAATGAATTCTTTGTGATTATTTCAACATATTGTGTACATACTATTGTACAAAAAGTCTGCATATACCATAAAAAATTTAAATACGTCCATTGAGTATTTTACAAATATGCAATTGAATTCTAATAATATTGTAATTAGTTCGCACGGCATAAATAAGATAAATAATGATAAAAATAGCAACTTTATAATATAAACAATATAAAAATACAACAAAATGAGAAATTGTATGTCAAGAAAGTCTACATATACCTACATATGTACTTTAGTAACTACCTTGAAGCGGTTTAGCATTGATTGAACAAAATTAGAAGTGTATTTTCAGCGATTCTTCCTGAAGTGACCCTCTTCTCATCTAATTTCCCCTTTTTTATGATGTCTAACCTGAAAATTCCAAAAATTCCAGAGATTCTTAATAGAAATCTTATCACATCCGATTTAGAAACGTGGTACAGTAACCATTCCTTCATAGTCATTGCAATGTGCTTAGGATTTTGATTTTATTGTAATCTTGCTTTAAATTATTTTGTTCTGATTCACATAAAAAAAGATTTCCAACTCATAGGACGTCTACTTCAAAGTTTATTTTTGATCGTATTTCTATCAGAAGCCAAAGAGGTTATGCAGATTTTGAGGATTTATTGGGACACAAAAGATGGACAGTTTTAAATTACAAATGAAAAATGAAAATTGTGGCGGGGGAATGGATTTGCCCATGTAAATGATTAGATGCTTAAAACAAAAAGGAACCGTGATTTGAAAGATTTAAATTCAGTTAACATTCAAAGACTGAATAGAAATTCAGGTTGATAAAAGATTACAGTTTATTTGGCTCTTTATTCTTCTTTTTCTTCTTAACTTTAATTTAGGACAAGTTCTGTTTTATTCCAACAGCATGTGAAGGATTTAGCAATTTAAGTTAAATTATCAATTTATAATTTTGTAAATATTAAAAAAGGCTTAAATAAACAATTGTTGAAAAAATGATTTACAATAAAATTGGAGTTCAGGGTGACGTGTTGTTTAAAATTGGTCAAAAATTGTTTACAACTTTCAATTAGATAAATGAATTAATTTATAGTGAACGCAAATTAAAGTGTAGTTAAGCAAAATAGGGGACAAATCCAGATGACGGACGACCTAAAGGGGTGAAACAATGAAAGAACAAGATACATTACAGCAAATCTGAAGAAAAATCGTCCACAAAGCATCTAAAGATGTAACCGACAGGACCGAAGGAAACACATTTGTTAAAATCGTAAATGTTATATAGGCTTTGATTGGCCCATTCAAACGGATTCTGTTTGTTTTCAATTGTCTTCAAGACAATATTTCTCACCAATGTAAAGCTGAATTAATAATAATATATAAATATTATTAAGAAGTAATATAATGAACTTTGGAATTTTCCAGACTTACAAAAAAAATTATTTTAAAACTAACTAAATCCTATAAAAATTTAGAATACGTAGTCATAATTCGTGGGAATTTGGTGTGGAAAATTTTTCAAGGATTTGAAAATATAACAAAAATCGGATGCGACCATAACTATCATACTAAAAATTAGATTAAAAAATATTTTTTACAATAAAGATACAAAGTATCAAATTTGGTTTTGAAATTCTCATTAGTTTTCTAAATTACCGCGGATACATGCGGTCGTTAGTTCGAACTAACCTTAGTTCGATCTAAGCTAGTTTGCTTTAATTTTATTGCACAGGTGTATACATGTTTTTAATATTTAATAAAAACTAATATTAAATAAAAAGATTAAACTAAAATTGTTTTCATTGATCAATTTTAACCAAAATTTAATCAGCTCTAATTCCTACTATAATACAAAATTGAAATTTGAAATTCTTATTAGTTTTTAAAGTATTAAATAAACGCTAATATTAAATAATAAAGTTTAAAATGTAAAAAATAAAAATATAGTTCTCATAAACCAATTTTAATCAAATTCTAATCGGTTTGAAATCTCGATAAGTGTACGAAATTCCAAATTGGGCTTTAAAATTCCTATTAGGTTTTAAAATTAAAGAAAAAATTGTTCCCAATTTTTCTGTAGAAAACAATACTTTCTCATATTACATCTGATAATGTAAAAGTGATATAACAATGACAATTTTTACATCTTAACCTTCAGAAATTTTATAAATTATGTTCACTTAGGAAATAATTTTAGTAATCAAACAATAACAATATGAAATCTTTAATAATTGTAATTTGTGCCGTAGTGGCTATGAGTAATGCGGTAAGTTCTTATAAACTTTTTTTTTAGAAAATTATTTTTCAACAAGTTTACGTCATTGGAAATGTGTTGAACGCATACCATCTGCCTTAACGGCACTTTTCCAAATAATGCGCCTAAAATTAATTAAGCAGCAAAGGTGCATAAAATAATGTTAATGTACAAATTTTAGCAAGCAGTTGAAGTTTTTCAAGAGCTTCTTGGCAACTCCGTAATAGATTGTAAAAACAAAGTGCAGGCTACACAAGGTTAGTGCAATTTTCTACATTATTTGAATACAACTTTTGGGGACGGGTAAGAAACCCGTCATCAGATTTTGACCATTTTGAAGTGGATTATGAAAGATGATGGTCTAATTAGCGCATAAAAAATAAAATTTGCGAATTATTTACACAATTTTGAAAAAAAAGCTTTAAAAATTTATTAACAATGCAATTTACTCATTGGCTCTATTGAACTGTAACCCCGCCCACCAAAATTAAAATGGGTTGTGACAACATTTAAAATACCAGAATCTTGTTTTTACAGCAAATTATGATAGATAATGGTGCAATTAGCTAATAAAAAGAATTAAATTTGTGATCAGACAAAAATTATCGAGAAAAATCACTTTTGTGTGAATTCGTTTCTGATATAGTTGTGCTGTCAAAACCTACTCTCAGTAACCTCCAGCGACCCTCCGGGTCGCAGAGGGCGTTTTGATCGGTTTTGACAATCGCTTAACTTTTAAAACATCTCTTAAGCGGCTCCAACTCGAAAAGTTTGAAAGTTGACGCGACGGATCTCAGAGAGCGACTGGTATCTCTCTACCACTGGTCATGTCGGTCACTGTCGACCAAGGCACAGCACACGTACCGCCAACAGAATGTATTCCATATTTGGCATTTTAATACACAAAATACACTTACATGTATTTCTTATGGAAAATTTCAATTTTCAAAATTAAATTGTGGCCTTATTATCAGTCCGACAACTTTCATCCTCACCTTAAAAGATTTATATTTTATGCTCTTTCGGTTTGTTGAACCATTTTTATAGGGAAAAGTGTATTTTCGAAGACGGGTTTCTTACTTCGACCCCAACGTTTTATATTCTCAAATTGCATTATACACATAGAAGATTTTGCAAAATTACTAGCCGGCTAGAGATCTGTCTGTTCTTAAATTTTAAGTAAATATTAAGTTAAATTGCTACTAAATGTACATAAATACTTGATAATATAATGTTTCATAAATATTAAAAAATTTAAATTCTTAGAGGACATAATGGAAATATTGAAACACCAATCTTTATCAACGACCTCGTCGAAGTGCTTCATAACTTGTCTTAATAAAAAATTTAAAATTGTAAGACCACACAATAAATATCATAATTCTACTAAATTGACATAAATTTTAGCAAACCTCAACTGGAGTGATAGATGCAAAAGCCACAAAAGAAATGCTGAAGTTAACCAAACTTTTAGGCGATAAAATTTATCAATTATCAATTGGAATTTTAGATAATTGCTTGGGTCAAGGTTAGAATATTCAATTTTGAATAAAATTAAAATATATTTTATTTTAATAAATTTTAGTAAATTTTTTTACTTACACATTTTTTAGTTTAAGACATTTGTACAATCATGTTTCGATTTTCCTAAATCTCGTCAGTTAAACTTGGCGCTAATATTTATAATCAAGTAAGGATAAAAATTTGCAACTAAAGTGTTATGGAAAATTAAAACTAATAAATGACATGTTTTGACAAAACTACATTGATACATTAGATATCTTTACTAATTTGTCATATAATAAATTTTTATTATTAAGTTTAACTGGCAAGATATAGATTTAGGAAAATTTGTCAACAAAATAAAATTTCAAGTAACTTGTTACTTTTGAATTTTAGAGCAAATCAAAAATTATCTAAGTTTTCTTGTAGTTCTATATAATAGAGGCATTACATTCGAAATTTATTTTGGGTTAGTAATAAATGAACAAACCAATCAGAGGTCGAGAAAATACTGTTACTTATCTCATCCTTGCCGCGAGGATTATTTACCGCAAGGATGCAAAATTTACAACTCAGAGAGTCAATAGTATATGCCAAGCTTACTCAATGGAGAAGCCCACGATAGTTAATTTCATGTGCGTGAAGTTAGACCCCCTTTTTTTAAAAAATCAGATTTTTTTTGTTGTTCTCAATTGTTCTTCATTTCTTTTCAAGTGTTTGTTCTGTTATTTTTTTAATTTTGCAATAAATCATCAAAAAATTCGAAAAAAATTTCTTTTTTGCCAGCTCCCCTTTTATCAAAATTTAAATTTTTTTTGGTTGTTTTCAATTGTTCTCCATTTGTTCTCAATTGTTCTGTAAAAATAAATTCTTTAAATCTAATATTTGTTGTCCACTTTGTTGTCCACGAAGAAAGTTTACTATTTTTAAGTCCACACAAATCACATATTTATGTTCATGATACTTTATTTTCTCCAAGACCAAAAAGCTATATTATTATATTCTTCTTTCATTTTTGTTGAGTGAGCAATTGGTATTGAGCCATATTTGTTTTCATTGTGTAGAAGAACACATTTCAAACTTCGCTTTGAGCTGTCAATAAATAAACGCCCATCATCTGGAAAATATTCCGGAAGACCCAATTTTTCCAGGAGTCCTCTAATATCGTAACAATATACAAGACTGTCTTCTTGAAAAAAGAAGGGTAGCAGATCCTTTTCCTTGCACGGTAAAAGGTAATTTTGGGTTTCCCTTTTTCCAGTAAATTTTTCTCGTTCAATCTGGAAGCAAGTAATTCAGAAGCTTCTTTTGACAGGTTGAGATCTCTAGTGAGATCATTTAACTCGGCCTGCTTGAAACGTTTTGGAATTGATGACATCCTCACAAGAATCATTGTAACCTTCATCAGTATCAGAGGACAATACTGCTCTCACAGAGTTGTGGTAGCTGGTGAAACGTTGAAAGTGGCACTTCCTCTGAGTGAGGGACCGGGCGGCTTGCAGAAAATAAATTGGGATAAGTGCACTTGTTACGATTGTTTCAATAGATTCCAAAAGTATTTACTAGGCAGAAATAACAGTCATCAAAGTGGTTTTGGGGTTTCTCCAAATCATCGATATGCCAAATTTTAGACCACTTTTTTTTCCGGTAGACCACTGTCTTAAATGTTCTGTACATTTTTTACAGACTTGCGGTGCCCAGATTTTATCCTGATCCCCAAACCTAACACCAAAGTATCCAAGATAAACTCTTTACAAAGTCAGTAAAATTTTTTTGGTTTTTTTTTAAACGTATTCTCCGCATATGTAGCAAAACACATCAGGATGATTAACACAACTTCTTCTATTTCGGCTCATTTTATTTTTATTCAACATGTGAAGTAATTTTACTTTATATAATATTTATACGGCGGATTAATACATTATCGCCTTATGTAAAATGTGAAACGGTTTTTTTAAAAATAAGCATAAATTTATCAGCGAAAAATTTTTTTCCAAAAATGACTTATCTAAAAAAATTTGACCTGATAGAGAAAAACTGAAAAAAGTTTTGGGTTAGCGACCCAAATATGCCTTAAATCAGTTTCAAAAACCCCATTCACCACAAAAAAATTTTTTTTGGCCTGTGTATTAATGCATTTATTTGTGGCATTATTATTTATCCAATTTTTAAAACAACCTAGAAACGATTGCATGGTCCACGCCCGATTCCGCTCTCAATAGCTAACCGGAGATATCTTAAAAGATATCAGCATTTTACACTTGTAATATTCCAAATTTTAATATATAAATTATAGGAGTAATAATTATATAATTTTTTTAATACTAAATCCAATTTCTTATTCTTAGGTCAAAATTCTAATGATGCTGGCAATCTTCTATTATAACACTGATGACAATGTGACAGTTAAATTAATGAAAAAGCTTTTAATTAGAGCGGAAACATTTAAGAACTAAAGATTCTCAGAAATATATAATATTTTTACTCTTTAATTGTTTAACTGAATTAATACAATTACATGAGACACAATACATGCAACAACTTTAAAAAATATAGGATAATTAATTAAAAAAAATCCTGCTGCGGAAAAATTTGAATTTTTATTATTTACTAACCAATTTAGTATTAATAATTCGTCTTTTAATTTTTTGTTTTCCTTTGTATTTGGCAAGTGGATCAAAGCGTTAACACAAATATTTCCAATTTTTCTACCTTTTTCTTCTGTTGTAGCACACAATACAACAAATATTACCTCTATAACCTGAAACAATAATTCATTTTCTTAGGTCACATTCAATAATAAAAGTAATTCTTACTAATTCCCAAGTTATCCAAATGACTCTTATGAAAATTTCATGTAGTTGAAATTTGCTTTTAGACTCGTTAGCATATAAGTTTAGTATCAAATTTATTGTGTTAATTATAAACATGGCGAAAGATAAACCGAGAAAAAGTAATTGAAAACCGAAGATTTTATTGAAGAGCAAAACACGTCTTACGTGATTTTCAAAGCATTGGGTTACTTGTCGAATTTGGGAACAAATATCTATGTTTATAGATTCTTTTTCAAAATCTATAACTACAGGATTTTGTTTTTGGATATCAATCAATTTAATCTTTTCCTGTAAGTACTTATTGGTACTTTCCAAGTCTTGCTTTATAAATTTCACAAAAACATAAATTAAAAACTTTGTTAGAAAATTGATATAAAGTGAAATTATTTGGTTTAAGTACATGAGATAATGCGACATTCCAATTACCATTACCGCTGCGTAGCCTTCAAAAATAACAAGAATAACTAAAATATATGATTAATAAAGAAGCTTAAGACAAAATATTTGCTTGACATTATTTTTTGCAATTTTGCTATTATCAAACTCTTAGTCATATTTTGGTCTTGATTTAGAAATAAATCTAATGCTGAAGATTGCGAAAATGTTGGTGCTAAAATTGTAACAATAGTACATACTGACGTTAACACATCTTGTGCTATATTGGTATAAACGAATGTACTTAATTCATATACTGGTGGTTCGATAACTGTACGATAAATAATCGATGTCGAATTTATAATAATTATAAATAATATTAGTAGCAGACTGTACAATTTATAGTAGGATAAAGCGGCTTTGTTGCTAAAATTTAGGACTGAAAGTGGTGGAAATATACCAAAAGCTGTAATCAAATAATTAAAAAAGCTATCACTCCAAACTTTTTTCCTTTCATTTTCATTTTTAAACATGATTTTAAATTCTTATTATTTAAAGATTAACTTGGTCACTTGGTGTTTTTGTAAGATTTTGAATTTACATTAACTGGTGATATACAGTACAGACTACGCAATTAACCAGGCAAATTGACAACCTTACAAACTATTTGGGTTAAGTGTTCAATTAATGTTCGATTTATTATCACAAATAGCATTAATTTAATAGATTAAAATAATAACATTATGTTTACGAATATATACTAAAAAAGCCTATGACTTGTTTGATAAGTTGGTCTATATGTACATATATTATTCTAATTCGATTCTATAATAAATGTTCATTAACTTGTGAAATTATATCATGCAAGTATAAAATTTTTAAATATTCTAAGTTTTATAAAATTTAATAGTTATTTACATCACCAGCTGCGTAAGTGATTTTTTTTGGGCAAGGAGGTTGTTTACGGGCCGAGGCAAAGCCGAGGCCCGTGATCCTCCGTGGCCATAAAAAAGCTTACGCAGCATGTGATGTATTAAACTTTTCCTACTACCGAACTCAAAATTATATAAAAAAGAAAACGATTATGATGTATAATATTATGACAGTACCTATACTTATTATTGAGTAGGCCGGTGTCATTTCAAAATTTGTTCACTAGCAACAATTAACAATTGACATGTTTGTTAATGACAATCTCGATTAAGTTGGAAAATGTTTAGTGAAAGTGCAATTGATAAGGCTGCAAATATTGCTTGCGCCTCACTCCTGCCAGAAAAATCTAAAATTAGATACAATCAAACATTCGAATTGTTTATGAATTGGTGTGCATCTAATAACGTAGTGGAAATTACAGAAAATGTTATGTTAGCTTATTTTCTCGAAAATCCCACGCTGTGAAATCACCATCTAGCCTATGGTGTATATATTCCATGCTTAAATTAACAATTCGCATAAACAAAAATCAAGACATTTCAAAATTTGAACGATTAAAGGCATTTCTTAAAAGGAAGAACGATGGATTTAAACCGAAAAAATCGAAAATATTTACAAAAGAGGAAATTAGTAAGTTTCTTATTGAAGCACCTAATCAAAGATACCTGATGATGAAAGTTATAGCTATAATGGGTATAGCTGGAGCATGCCGAACAGATGAGCTCCACAAAATGAAAATAAGTGACATACAATATAAAGATGATGTAGCTGTTGTTAAAATATATGAGACAAAAAACAATATTCAAAGAAGTTTTGTAATTTCTAACAATACTGAAAGTCAGGTCAATTGGTTAAAACTATTAGATGACTACACACAGCTTAGACCTAAAAATGCACAAGATGAGCGATTTTTTTATCGCTATGAACGAGACAGATGTGTTAACCAAGTAGTGGGAAAACATACAATTTCTAAGGTTCCATATGAAATTGCCAAATATTTAAATTTTAAAGATGCAAATGAATACACTGGGCACTCTTTCCGAAGAACATCAGCTACATTACTAGCAAATGCATCAGGCGTCGATATCTTGGATTTAAAACGACATGGGGGATGGAAATCATCGACGGTCGCAGAGAGTTATATAGCGGATTCACTCACAAATAAAGTGGAAGTTGCTAATAAAATTTTACACGGCAATTCTGATAATTCTGTTTCTTTGCAAAAAGATAATCAAAACAGTGTTATCACAGCAAATAATGTTAGTTTAAATGTGGTTGAAAATAGAGAAGATTGCCTTCAAAATATGGAGGTAAATTCAATAGAAAAAAATCCATCTATTAAAATTTCAAATTGTTCAAATTGCACATTTACGTTTAATATCAATAAATAACTAATTTAATTATTATAATTTGCTTTTTACTTTATCATATGTAATATGAGAAAGTATTGTTTTCGTGCAGAAAAAAATTTGAGATTTTGATGGATTTACACTTTTGAGGTCCCTGAGTAAAATAAGACCATTTCCAAAAATGTCTGTGTGTGTGTGTGTGTAGTGTGTGTGTGTGTGTGTGTGTGGTCAAATTTTGTGTGCGACCTACAGCAAAAACTAATAGGAATTTTCAAACAAAATTTTGGATTTTGTATCCTTATATTGAGACTTAGGCTGATTAGATTTTGGCTAAAATTGATTAACGGAACTATTTTTTATTTTTAAATTTTATTATTTAATATTAGTTTTTAATTAATATTTCAAAAACTAATAAGAATTTCAAAACAAAATTTAGGATTTAGCATACTTATGTCGAGATTTAAAACTGATTAAATTTTAGTTAAAATTGTTTTTTGAAAACTATTGTTTTTTCATTTTTTTAGGTTTCATTATTTAATATTAGTCTTTATTTAATATTTTAAAAACTAACAGAATTTTCAAAACCAAATTTGAGATTTCCTATCTTTATAGCTGGAGTTAAAGTTATTTAAATTTTGGTTAAAATTGGGTCATGTAAACTATTTTTTTAAATTTTTTTAAATCTTATTATTTAATATTAGTTTTTAATTAATATTTCGAAAAGTAATACGAATTTTTAAACTAAATTTCGGTTTTCGCATATTTTAATCAATATTTACAACTGATTAAATTTTAGTTAAAATTTGTTCATGGAAGCAATTTTTAAATCTTTTTATTTATTATTAGTTTTTATTAAAATTTCGAAAACTAATGAGAATTTCAGAACTAGATTTTGAGTCACATTGGTTAATGGAAAATATTTTTACTTTATCATATGTAATATGAGAAAGTATTGTTTTCGTGCAGAAAAAAAAATTTGAGATTTTGATGGATTTACACTTTTGAGGTCCCCTGAGTAAAATAAGACCATTTCCAAAAATGTCTGTGTGTGTGTGTGTGTGTGTGTGTATGTGTGTGTGTTGTGTGTGTGTGTGTTTTGTGTGGTCAAATTTTGTGTGCGACCTACAGCAAAACTAATAGAATTTTCAAACAAAATTTTGGATTTTGTATCCTTATGTTGAGACTTAGAGCTGATTAGATTTTGGCTAAAATTGATTCACGGGAACTATTTTTTTTTAATTTTTTAAATTTTATTATTTAATATTAGTTTTTAATTAATATTTCAAAAACTAATAAGAATTTCAAAACGAAATTTAGGATTTAGCATACTTATGTCGAGATTTAGAACTCATTAAATTTTAGTTAAAATTGTTTTATGAAAACTATTGTTTTTTTAATTTTTTAAGTTTTATTATTTAATATTAGTCTTTATTTAATATTTTGAAAACTAACAGAATTTTCTAAACCAAATTTGATATTTCCTATCTTTATAGCTGGAGTTAAAGTTATTTAAATTTTGGTTAAAATTGGTTCATGGGAACTATTTTTAAAATTTTTTTAAATCTTATTATTTAATATTAGTTTTTAATTAATATTTCCAAAAGTAAAACGAATTTCTAAACTAAATTTAGGTTTTCGCATATTTTAATCAATATTTAGAACTGATTAAATTTTAGTTAAAATTTGTTTATAAAATCTATTGTTTTTTAATTTTTTAAATTTTATTATTTAATTTTAGTCTTTATTTAATATTTTAAAACTAAAAGGATTTTCAAAACTAAAGTTGAGATTTGTTATGTTTATGGCAGGAATTAGAGCTGATTAAATTTTGGGTAAAATTGGTTCATGGAAGCAACTTTTTTAAATCTTTTTATTTAATATTAGTTTTTATAAAATATTTCAAAAACCTAATGAGAATTTCAAAACTAAAGTTGGTATTTTGTATCTTTATATTTAGACTTAGAGCTGATTAGATTTTGAGTTATATTGGTTAATGGAAAATATTTTTCTTTTTATTATTAAAATTATTTCTTTTATTATAAAAATTATTTTTAAATATTTAATAAAAGTATGATAAAGTCATGGGCATGGCCACATCCGATTTTTTCTTTCCGAGTCGCTTGTGATTTGACAGATGTCGATTTAATTAATATACGATCTGTCAAATTAAGTGTAACAAAAGACGATCTACTTTAATGCCCAGGCCGCGGAAGTGATCACTTCCGCGACTAGCAACGGGGTCCTCAAACGTTTCACTTTCGTTTACATGCGTATTATTACAATAGTAAATGTTAGTTACGGAAGCGGTAGTAGGAAAAAAAGTTTTACAATAATCAATTAAATTTTTAAAACTTACTTATTAGTAGAGAATATTATATTGTATTATATAAATCGTAATTTTTTTAATTTCATAAAACTTGTAATATTTGAAAATTTCATCTTTGTACTAACTCTATTCTATGGGAAATGCTGCAGCAGACAAGATTGATTGCTATCATGATCGCCAACATTCGAAACGGATAGGCACTAAAAGAACTAGTAATAGAATATCATTCTTGTAACTATATTCTCTTTTGTTTTTCTCTTATTTTCAACTGTTCACATTTGTTTTTTTTTTAGTCTTTTGCATTTCTTCATTCAAAATAGTTTTAAAAAAATATCAAAATTTCAGAGCAATTCGCACTTCTAATAAATATTCTACAATGTTTCTAACTTGCAAAAAATACTTTTTCCAAATATGTAAATGTGTTTCCTGTATTTTGTGTTTTCTGATCTTGAGATAATAAAACTCCTGATCATGCAATATAAAAATATGAAAAGCTTCACTTAAAAATTTTTAACAAATAAATTTTATAAATTATTATCTGTTGTAATATCATTCATTACAAGATGTCATTCTGTAATTTTACCTGTTCTCCCCGCCCCTTTCCAGAATTAGTTTTGCATCATAACATGTTTCTTGTGTTACTTATTTGCAGTATATCATATTAGTACCATAAACAGCTATTTTTATAGATATTTTAATATGCCTGCATATTCTTCATAATTTTTGTTAATTACCTACAAAAAAATGTTACCTTTTCACATAATAATTTTTTTTAATATTATTAATGTACCTTCCTATTAATAGTACAAACAACGAATAAATTTATGAATAATTCAAATTAGCCTTAATCGTTAGCTACTTAATTAAAATGCTTTTCCATGTGTACAACCATTCGTTTACATAAATTTTAATGCTGTTAGAATAAAGTTCATTTGAAAATAGAATAAAAAAACTTTAAATTTTTAATAAATATCAAAATCTAGTACTACTATTACTTAAATATAATCAAGATTAAGAAGAATTATGTTTCTCTGTTTATTACCCTTCTTGGGATAATTCCACCACGTTCTGTAGTAACACGTAAAAATACAGTTCTATTGGGATCACATAATCTGTATGTCTTTTTTTTAATTTTATTTGTAACAACTACTATAATATTAAATTGCTACTATTTTATGAAATATATTAATTATCCAACATTTACATTATTGATCACCGATACCGTACATAAAGTTACTATGGCTACGAGCATGGTAATTACAATTCTAGCGCCAACTATTTTCTTCTCTTCAAGCTTTAAAGAATTTCTGGATTATGCTTATGGTCAAAATAGTTATTGTAAGTCATTGATAATAAATGAATTGATGGCAATAGCGCCAATGAAGCACTTCAAATTAAAAGTGTTAATTTATCACTTAACTTTGGCTATTATATTAACATATGATGCCTACATGTTAATAATGAAAATGGGATTATTCAAATATCTGTTTTTCCTCTTTAAAAATACTCAAATTTATTACAATTCATTAACAGTGATAATAATTTATATTTTTGTTAACTTTATGAAACAGCAATTGCAATCCACCAACGAGGACTTTTTAGTAAAAACTAAGCTAATCAGAATGCAAAGAACAAATACCACAGTTGTAAAAGTTCAAGAAAAATTAAATAATCCTTCTATTTGCGTAGAAATTCGACAAGTAACTCAACGGTTTGAAGATCACCTAACACAGTTTTCACTCTTCAATAGAATTTTTGGTTTTCAATTACTCTTTCTTACCTTATCTTTCGTGATAGGCTTAATTAATATTCTAAATTTATTAATACATTTACACAACTTTGTACCTCATAGTACTTTACGCACGCATCTGATTATGATGCACATATTAATGACACTTTGGCAATTGGTAAGTTTTTCGCATAAAAAAAATTGTATAAAACTACAAGTGTTTCATTGTAGGTAACCGGTGCAATTGTAGTGGTAATATGCACTGAAACTGAAGAAGAATTTAGAAAAACTGGAAAAATTTGCCTGAATGTTTTGACCACCCTACCAAACACAAACGATACTCAAAAGCTGAGAGAGGAATTATTGTTACTAGATCGTTTAAATCAAAACTATCCAACTTTTTCGGCGGCAGGATTTTTTAATATTGATTACACGCTATTATCTAATATTATTTCAAGTGTTATAGCATATGAGATTATATTAATTCAATTCAATAGCTAAATTTTTCTCAAACATTATTTATTTCATAATTAAGCATTTTAAAATAAATTTTACTGACATTGCATGTGGATTTTATGGAAATGATTTGAAATTAGTTGTGACATCGAAATACAAAAAGTACTGAGGCTGTGAATAAATCATCTGTAACATATAAAGGATTCATACATTAAACATTTATAATGGGCAGTACATTTTCACATTCAGAAGAACTTTTAGCTTTAATGAACTTTCCACCTGTAAAACTTCAAATATAGCATAGGCAGGCACAAAAACATCGATCAAGTTTGATGGATGATGAATCGTTCCTCATTTAACAAACTAAATCGATTATTTTGCGCATCATATTGATGATTGTTTCATCACCACGATGAAAAAATTGATGAAATTAAATTCATTATATTGACGAATCATTGATCATCCATCAAATTTAATCAATGATTTTGTACATTATATTGATGATTGGTGTATCATTATGATGAATTTTATTTGATAAATAATGTTTATCAATTTGATAAACTAAATTTTTCTTATTTGTAAATATTACCTATGTAATAATAATTTTTTCCTGTTTTTAAATTTTGTTTAAATATGATGAAGGTGTTCATCAATATGGTAAAGGTGTTCATCAATATGATGAATAAAATCAATGATTTGACGTACTCGATCATAATTATAATAAACGTATTCATCAATATGATGATCTACTACTTCAAATCAATGAATTTATTCATCATACTGATAAACACCTACATCATAATTATAAATGCAATCATCAATACGATGATCTACTATTTCAAATCAATGAAATTATTTATCATATTGATGAACAGCTCCATCATAAATATGAATGCAATCGTCAATATGATGATTTACTTCTTAAAATCAATGAATTTATACATCATATTGATGAACGCGTTTATTGTATTTATGTACATGTTAATCCACACTATACAAATTTTTAAAAAAAGTGACTTCATATTGATGAAAATGTTTTTTGATGATAGTGATTTATCAATTTTTGGCCAATGGACATGGTCATCATATTGATGAACGTGTTCATATTATTTATGAAATAGACGATTTATGAACACTTATTTATCATATTGATGAACACGTGCAACATCTATGCCCATTATAAATTCTTCAAATTTTTCAAATTTGTGTAAATGAATTGATTCACTGCCAGTCGCTATTGAATCGGTACTAACAAGTTGTAACGAATTTAAATTAATTATATATAATATAAGTACGTACTACATACATTATACTATGTAATTATAATATAACTGATACTAATAAAAATTATTGTTAATTTAACAAATAATAAATGTAAAGTACTAAAATTTAAAACTCCTTTATGTAAACATAATTTTTACATAATTATAATAGTATAAAATCAAGTTAGCAATTTAAGTATAATTTATAAATTTTTCATTGTATTTTTCACATTTGAGTTTTTAAATATAATAAAATAATTACAAAAATGTATCCAATTTGTCTAATAATTCTTTCACTTAAATGAAATCTTTTTAGGAAATTTATTTACCGTCAAAAATGACATTATTCAAAATGTCTACAATAAATAGAAAAATCTTTGATTTAAAATTTCAAATTCTCTAACTGAAATTTACTAAACCATCTATTTTAAGTAGATAAAACAGCTAATTAATTTATTGAAATCACACATTTGTAGAAGGTAAAAAAACACCAAAATTAGTTATTTTATCTAAAATTCTTTATAAAACGTCTACATCTTCTTATATTACTTATCTAAATTATTAGACAAATTGCCTATTTCAAGTACATAAAACATATATACACGTATTGTCAGATTTGCTAAATTATTAGACAACTTATCTAAACATTAGTTTATCTAATTCAGCTATAGCGAATAGCCGTCACTGTCAATTGAAACAGAAGGCTGAAAATTAATAACTGCTTTTAGATGATAATGTCTAAAATTTAGATGGTTTTTCTAAATTAATGTTTTCAGTGTACTTGCTATTTTATTATGTATAGAGGAAGTGCTTTTTGTAGAAGAAATCACCAAAAATTCCAAACTATGGTATAACAAAAAGTTGTAATGAGAATAACTGTCTTTTACAAAAAATTGTAAGAAATTGTAAAATTCTATTTGTTCATTCGAAATTGCGGTGTTTTGATCCTGATAATGAAAATAAACAAGAATAGGTCAGTGAATGGGTTTTTATTTCATTAGAACAAAAAGAATAAAATACATTTTGTTGCTTGGAAATTATCTCAACTGTTGGATAACAAAATAGAGAAAAAGTTTTACGAGGTATTGTAACTACATACATATAAATTATAATATTATATACTAAATGAATTCTTTGTGATTATTTCAACATATTGTGTACATACTATTGTACAAAAAGTCTGCATATACCATAAAAATTAATTACGTCCATTGAGTATTTTACAAATATGCAATTGAATTCTAATAATATTGTAATTAGTTCGCACGGCATAAATAAGATAAATAATGATAAAAATAGCAACTTTATAATATAAACAATATAAAAATACAACAAAATGAGAAATTGTATGTCAAGAAAGTCTACATATACCTACATATGTACTTTAGTAACTACCTTGAAGCGGTTTAGCATTGATTGAACAAAATTAGAAGTGTATTTTCAGCGATTCTTCCTGAAGTGACCCTCTTCTCATCTAATTTCCCCTTTTTTATGATGTCTAACCTGAAAATTCCAAAAATTCCAGAGATTCTTAATAGAAATCTTATCACATCCGATTTAGAAACGTGGTACAGTAACCATTCCTTCATAGTCATTGCAATGTGCTTAGGATTTTGATTTTATTGTAATCTTGCTTTAAATTATTTTGTTCTGATTCACATAAAAAAAGATTTCCAACTCATAGGACGTCTACTTCAAAGTTTATTTTTGATCGTATTTCTATCAGAAGCCAAAGAGGTTATGCAGATTTTGAGTATTTATTGGGACACAAAAGATGAACAATTTTAAATTACAAATGAAAAATGAAAATTGTGGC
The DNA here is from genome assembly GCA_036346125.1 of Lycocerus yunnanus. Classification (NCBI taxonomy): domain Eukaryota; kingdom Metazoa; phylum Arthropoda; class Insecta; order Coleoptera; family Cantharidae; genus Lycocerus; species Lycocerus yunnanus. The sequence goes on from JARFIX010000281.1 coordinate 97,308, forward strand.
GGTGAAATGAATTTTCCCATGTAAATGATTAGATGCTTAAAACAAAAAGGAACCGTGATTTGAAAGATTTAAATTCAGTTAACATTCAAAGACTGAATAGAAATTCAGGTTGATAAAAGATTACAGTTTATTTGGCTCTTTATTCTTCTTTTTCTTCTTAACTTTAATTTAGGACAAGTTCTGTTTTATTCCAACAGCATGTGAAGGATTTAGCAATTTAAGTTAAATTATCAATTTATAATTTTGTAAATATTAAAAAAGGCTTAAATAAACAATTGTTGAAAAAATGATTTACAATAAAATTGGAGTTCAGGGTAACGTGTTGTTTAAAATTGGTCAAAATTGTTTACAACTTTCAATTAGATAAATGAATTAATTTAGAGTGAACGCAAATTAAAGTGCATTTAAGCAAAATAGGGGACAAATCCAGATGACGGACGACCTAAAGGGGTGAAACAATGAAAGAACAAGATACATTACAGCAAACCTGAAGAAAAATCGTCCACAAAGCATCCAAAGATGTAACCGACAGGACCGAAGGAAATACATTTGTTAAATTCGTAAATGTTATATAGGCTTTGATTGGCCCATTCAAACGGATTCTGTTTGTTTTCAAAGAGAAAATATTTCTCACCAATGTAAAGCTGAATTAATAATAATATATAAATATTATTAAGAAGTAATATAATGAACTTTGGAATTTTCCAGACTTACAAAAAAAATTATTTTAAAACTAACTAAATCCTATAAAAATTTAGAATACGTAGTCATAATTCGTGGGAATTTGGTGTGGAAAATTTTTCAAGGATTTGAAAATATAACAAAAATCGGATGCGACCATAACTATCATACTAAAAATTAGATTAAAAATATTTTCTACAATAAAGATACAAAGTATCAAATTTGGTTTTGAAATTCTCATTAGTTTTCTAAATTACCGCGGATACATGCGGTCGTTAGTTCGAACTAACCTTAGTTCGATCTAAGCTAGTTTGCTTTAATTTTATTGCACAGGTGTATACATGTTTTTAATATTTAATAAAAACTAATATTAAATAAAAAGATTAAACTAAAATTGTTTCCATTGATCAATTTTAACCAAAATTTAATCAGCTCTAATTCCTACTATAATACAAAATTGAAATTTGAAATTCTTATTAGTTTTTAAAGTATTAAATAAACGCTAATATTAAATAATAAAGTTTAAAATGTAAAAAATAAAAATATAGTTCTCATAAACCAATTTTAATCAAATTCTAATCGGTTTGAAATCTCGATAAGTGTACGAAATTCCAAATTGGGCTTTAAAATTCCTATTAAGTTTTGAAATATTGAATCAAAAATGTTTAAAAAAAAATTGTTCCCAATTTTTTCTGTACGAAAACAATACTTTCTCATATTACATCTGATAAATTAAAAAATGATATAACAATGACAATTTTTACATCTTAACCTTCAGAAATTTTATAAATTATGTTCACTTAGGAAATAATTTTAGTAATCAAACAATAACAATATGAAATCTTTAATAATTGTAATTTGTGCCGTAGTGGCTATGAGTAATGCGGTAAGTTCTTATAAACTTTTTTTTTAGAAAATTATTTTTCAACAAGTTTACGTCATTGGAAATGTGTTAAACGCATACCATCTGCCTTAACGGCACTTTTCCAAATAATGCGCCTAAAATTAATTAAGCAGCAAAGGTGCATAAAATAATGTTAATGTACAAATTTTAGCAAGCAGTTGAAGTTTTTCAAGAGCTTCATGGCAACTCCGTAATAGATTGTAAAAACAAAGTGCAGGCTACACAAGGTTAGTGCAATTTTCTACATTATTTGAATACAACTTTTGGGGACGGGTAAGAAACCCGTCATCAGATTTTGACCATTTTGAAGTGGATTATGAAAGATGATGGTCTAATTAGCGCATAAAAAATAAAATTTGCGAATTATTTACACAATTTTGAAAAAACAGCTTTAAAAATTTATTAACAATGCAATTTACTCATTGGCTCTATTGAACTGTAACCCCGCCCACCAAAATTAAAATGGGTTGTGACAACATTTAAAATACCAGAATCTTGTTTTTACAGCAAATTATGATAGATAATGGTGCAATTAGCTAATAAAAAGAATTAAATTTGTGATCAGACAAAAATTATCGAGAAAAATCACTTTTGTGTGAATTCGTTTCTGATATAGTTGTGCTGTCAAAACCTACTCTCAGTAACCTCAGCGACCCTCCGGGTCGCAGAGGGCGTTTTGATCGGTTTTGACAATCGCTTAACTTTTAAAACATCTCTTAAGCGGCTCCAACTCGAAAAGTTTGAAAGTTGACGCGACGGATCTCAGAGAGCGACTGGTATCTCTCTACCACTGGTCATGTCGGTCACTGTCGACCAAGGCACAGCACACGTACCGCCAACAGAATGTATTCCATATTTGGCATTTTAATACACAAAATACACTTACATGTATTTCTTATGGAAAATTTCAATTTTCAAAATTAAATTGTGGCCTTATTATCAGTCCGACAACTTTCATCCTCACCTTAAAAGATTTATATTTTATGCTCTTTCGGTTTGTTGAACCATTTTTATAGGGAAAAGTGTATTTTCGAAGACGGGTTTCTTACTTCGACCCCAACGTTTTATATCCCCAAATTGCATTATACACATAGAAAATTTTGCAAAAATATGTACTAGCCGGCTAGAGACCTGTCTGTTCTTAAATTTTAAGTAAATATTAAGTTAAATTGCTACTAAATGTACATAAATTTTGATAATATAATGTTTAATAAATATAAAAACTTAAATTCTTAGAGGACATAATGGAAATATTGAGACACCAATCTTTATCATCGACTTCGTCGAAGTGCTTCATAACTTGTCTCAATAAAAAATTTAAAATTGTAAGATCATACAATAAATATCATAATTCTACTAAATTGACATAAATTTTAGCAAACTGTAACTGGAGAGATAGATGCAAAAGCCACAAAAGAAATGCTGAAGTTAACCAAACTTTTAGGCGATAAAATTTATCAATTATCAATTGGAATTTTAGATAATTGCTTGGGTCAAGGTTAGAATATTCAATTTTGCATAAAATTAAAATATATTTTATTTTAATAAATTTTAGTAAATTTTTCACTTACACATTTTTTAGTTTAAGACATTTGTACAATCATGTTTCGATTTTCCTAAATCTCGTCAGTTAAACTTGGCGCTAATATTTATAATCAAGTAAGGATAAAAATTTGCAACTAAAGTGTTATGGAAAATTAAAACTAATAAATGACATGTTTTGACAAAACTACATTGATACATTAGATATCTTTACTAATTTGTCATATAATAAATTTTTATTATTAAGATTAACTGGCAAGATTTAGATTTAGAAAAATTTGTCAACAAAATAAAATTTCAAGTAACTTGAATAAAATTTAAAACCGTTTTTAAAATATTTAATTTCACAAGTTAATAGATCATTTATAATATATAAAATTAAAATAATATAATCATAAATATATTATTATTAATATAAAAATACTATTTTTAGTGCACAAAGGAAATAACGAATGTGACATTGGGTCCAGTTTCATTTTATGTGGAATAAAAGGTGCAGTTGCTGTAAGTTAATACTATTAATATAATTATTATTAAAGGTAAAGTACAACTTTTATATTTTTAGGCCAAAATTCCAATGATGCTGGGAAATCTTCTAATATAACACTGATGGCAAACAGTTAACATGTTTTACTTAATGCCAAAGTTTTTAATTAGTACCGTAACATTGTAAATAAATTATTGCGGTGAAATCAAAAATGTATTCGACGAAACAAGTAATCCTTTATTTTAACAGTTATATGACCGAAGAACTTCAAGAAAAATTTGCACTGCGTTTAGACCGTACTGCATATCGAAAATTATTCTATGAAATCATACAGAATTCACAAGTTGTGTTTTTATAAAAAAGCACCTTTGAGTTGCGTTCAACAGCTTTAATTTTTTAACTGAATTAATACAATTACATTAGACACAATACTTGCAACAATTTTAAAAAATATAGAATAATTAATTAAAAAAAATCCTGCTGCAGAAAAATTTGGATTTTTATTATTTACTAACCAATTTAGTAGTAATAATTCATCTTTTAGTTTTTTATTTTCTTTATATTCGGTAAGCGAATTAAAGCGTTAACGCAAATATTTCCAGTTTTTCTACCTTCTTCTTCTGTTGTAGCACATAATACAACAATATTTGCGGCGATAACCTGAAATAATAATAATTCATTTTTTTTTGTCACATTCCATAATAAAGGTAATTCTTACTAATTCCCAAAGAATCCACATGATTTTTATGAAAATTATATGCAGTTGAAATTTGCTTTCAGAGTTGAAAACATAAAATATAAGCATTAAATTTATTGTGTTAATTATTGACATTGCAAAAGATAAACCGAGAAAAAGTAATTGAAAACCAAAGATTTTATTGATGAGCAAAACACGTTTTACGTAATTTTCAAAACATTGGGTTATTTGTCGAATTTCGGAACAAATAGCGGTGTTTGTGGGTTCTTCTTCAAAATCTACTACCACCACAGCATTTTGCTTTTGCATTTCAATCATTTTAATCTTTTCCTGTAAGTACTTATTGGTAGTTTCCAAATTTTGTTTAATAAATTTCACGAAAGCATAAATTAAAAACGTTGTTAAAAAATTGTAATATAGTGAAAGTATTTGGTTGATGTACATAACATAATGAGATATTCCAATTGCCATTATTGATACGTAGCTTTCAAGAATTAAAAGAATGAAGAAAATTATATGATTAATAAAGAAGCTTAAGGCAAAATTTTTGCTCGACATTATATTTTGCAATTTTGCTATAATTAAAGTTTTAGACATATTTTCATCTTGATTTAGAAATAAATCTAATGTTGAGGATTGCGAAAATGTTGGTGCCAAAATTGTGACAATAGTACAAAGTGACGTGAAGAGATCTTGTGCTATATTGGTAAAAACGAATGTATGTAACTTATATCCTTGAGCTTCGATCACCGTACGACAAATCATAGATATTGTATTTATAATAATTATAAAAAATATTAATAGCAGAGTGTAGAATTTATAATAGGATACAGCGGGTTTGTTGCTAAAATTTAGCACTGAAATTGGAGGAAATATACCTAAAACTGTAATAAAATAATAAAAAAAGCTATCACACCTAACCTTTCTAGTTTTATTTGCATTTCTCAACATAATATTTAATTTAGTTTTTATAACGCAAAGAATGGCTTAGCCCTATTATTGACGTTAAAATTTTGTAAGCTTTTTGAATTTACATCGGCTAGTAATACAGTGGAAGGCTACGCAATTAACTAATGTAATGAATAACTTGACTAACTATTTAGAGTGCCCTACTAATGATCAGTTTATAATCATAAAAGTTATTAGTTTAAAATTAAAAGATTAAAACAATATCATTATATTTGCAAGTGTATTAAGTGTACTACTACATGCCTACGAAAGCCCATGACCCATGACATAGATCTAAAGAATGCAAAACTATCTATCAACATAGATAATTTTAACCAAAAATATAACATAAAAAGCATGTATTATTTAGTTGCACCTAATTAATGTTAATTAAAATATGTAATAGTACTAAATTTTGACATAAAGATTCTTCTCTTCTCTCTGATAGAGGGAGCCCCATTCCGGTAATCCCCCCAATATTACTGCGAGTGTCTTTACGCGTATGACTTCTGGAAAGCGGGTAAGATTCCCGGATCGCGATTTTACCATTTTGAAGTGGATTATGGAAGATGAGGGTCCCAATAGCATATAAAAAAATAAAATTGCGGAATATTCACACAATTTTGAAAAACGGCTTTAAAGTTAATTTGAAATGCAATTTTATCATTGGCTCTTTTGAACTGTAACCACGCCCCAAAATTGAAAGAGGATGTGGGGACTGTAAATATACCAGAATCTCGTTTTTACAACGAATTATAAAAGATAATGGTGTAATTAGCTAATAAAAGAATTAAATTTGTGATCGGACAACAAATTTCCGAAAAATCACTTTTGTGTGAATTTGTTTCGGGGGTGGTTGCGCTGTCAAAACCTACTCTCTGCACCCCCCCTTGCCTCCGGGGCTCGTACGGGGGTTCGACAAACCTTTAACTACGATCAACGCTCAAACATTTCCGGAGCACGAGGTTCTCCTGATCGCCGGGTTTTGTCTCTACCTTCAATGCCATCCGCTCTGCCTGTACCGACAGCCGTTTTAGCTCTCATCAATTAGTGCAGTAGAACTTCCGTTTTAGTGCTACGTAGCTGCTAAGGATAACCAGTATAAGGAGTAAGGGATAGAGAGGTAAGAGATGTAAGATATTTTTAGTAGTTTTTTCTTCGTGGCTTTCTTCTGCGTGGATACAGAGCTTTAAATGTCTAAAGAAATTTTCGGCTCTTTTTCGTACCTCTTCTAGAGATACTTTGTAGAGGGCTGATCTCTACAATTAATCATATGGCGTAATTCATTGGGTTGAGATCTGATGAGTATGGAGACCATTCAGGGGAACTGATAAAATTAGGAAAATTGATTCGGCACCACTCTTGCGTAGTTTTTGCCTTGTGGGCAGGTGCAGAGTCTTGTTGAAAGGTCTAATGTATGTCACCAAAATGCTTTTGGGCTCAGGAAAGAACTACAGCCTCTAAAATATCCCGGTGGTAGATTTCCTTATTAATTTTTACTTTTTGTTCCACAAAAACTGAAGGTGCTTTACCGGTAGCACAAATACCACCCCAAACCATGAGAGACTTGGGGTATTGGCAATGAACAACGATGGCAGAAGGTCCGGGTGTTTCTTCCGACCAATACCTATTATTTTGACAATTATGAAATTGTTCAATAGTAAAAATTTTTTCATCAGTAAAAATGAAATTTTCCAATTTTTGACCAGCGGTGCGATATAGAAGAGCACGGCATAGTTGAAGTCGTACCTGCTTGTTTTCATCACTTAGCATTTTTGCAGCTTATAAGGCTTCTTCTTAAGTTTATTTTTAGCTATTAGTCGAGCCGACTCGCGTGATTTCGGTTTTGCAAGTCACTTTTGCATCGACAGTCTCGGATTCCTTCTTTGAATCCGAAGTTTGATGACTATGCGATTCCGGCGAGTGTTGGCAGAACATTTTTTTCCTCTTCCGGATCGATCTTCCATATTACCAAGTTCTTTGAATGGTTTTATGGCGTCCGAAACGGTTTGTCGAGGAATTTTAAGCATTCCAACTATTTCACATTGACGATTTCCAGCTTCAAATAACAATAAAATTGCGGCGCGACTTTTTAACATTTTGTAACTAACAAACTGATTGTTTAATTTTATTGCTCTTTTGTTTCTTTTGATCTCCATACTTCTTAGAATCTGATTATTAGATTATTTTTCAGAAAAGTTCAGTGATTTTTGCGAAATGAGAAAAACATAGTTGTCTGGGGTTTTGTGGGTCACGCTGTACACAAAATAAGAAATAAACTGATACGCGTGGATTTTTGAGACATGAGTTCTCTCTTTTGGGCTTGAATGTCATTTTTCCATAATCATTTTCTTCATTTTGTCGATGTTTTTATTAACCAAAGATTTTTGACAGTCGACCAGTCCGGGGCAAATCTTCAACAACTTTTCGGCATTCTTTTAACGAATTGTATGATTACTCATATGATCGTGTATTTGATAAAGCTGGGTCACCATAGGTTTTATTAGGTTTTTTTCAATTTTACAATGAACAATTTTTTATTTAAGGCCAAAATTTCAATAATGCTGGCAGATCTTCTAATATAACACTGATGGCAATCTAACAGTTATCACTTAATTAATCACTTAATTAACAGTTATCAAATAATTAATAATTAATGACAATGTTGTTAATGAGTGCCGTAAAAATGTAGAAAAATTATTGAGGTGATATAAAAATTTATTCTACTATCCCTTTTTCCTTTTAAGAACTAAAGTTGGCTAGAGGTAAAATACCCGGAATCGAAAATACACTTTTTCCTATAAAAATGGCTTTACAAAACGAAAGAACGCAAAAATACAAGCTCTTTAAGGTGAGGATCAATCTTGTCGGAGTTGTAATAAGGCCACATTTTAATTTTGAAAATTGCAAATTTCCCATAAGAAATACATGTAAGTGTATTAAAATGAAAAGGTATCATTCATTCTGTTGGCGGTACGTGTGCTGTGCCTGGGTCGACAGTGACTAGTGGTGGGGAGATACCAGTCGCTCTCAGAGATCTGCCGCGTCAACTTTCAAACTTTTCGAGTTGGAGCCGCTTAAGGGATGTTTTTAATGAGTTTAGCACGTGTCAAAACCGCTCATAGCCCCGTACGAGCCCCGGAGGGGCGAGGGCGGGTGCGGAAAGTAGGTTTTGACAGTGCAACCACCTCAGAAACGAATTCACACAAAAAGTGATTTTTTTTTCGGAAATTTGTTGTCCGATCACAAATTTAATTCTTTTTATTAGCTAATTACACCATTATCTATCATAATTCGTCGTGAAAATCGAGATTCTGGTATATTTACTGTCGCCACAGCCTCTTTCAATTTTGGGGGCGGGGTTACAGTTGAAAAGAGCCAATGATAAAATTGCATTCCGAATTAACTTTAAAGCCGTTTTTTCAAAATTGTGTGAATATTCCGCAAATTTTATTTTTTTTATATGCTATTGGGACCCTCATCTTTCATAATCCACTTCAAAAATGGTAAAAATCGCGATCCGGGAATCTTACCTGTCACCCTAAAGTTTCTCAGAAATGCATAATATATTTTCTCTATTTACTATTCCAGCTTTTATTTGCATATTATTGAACAATTAATTCACCCTGTATTCCAAAAGGATTTATTGTAATATTTTAGAATTTCTAAAGATGGTAACAAAAAATCTGATTAAAATAGATGTAGCGGGAAAATTATAGCTTAAATTTAAAATAAAATAAATAATTCTGCTTATGATAATTACCCAATTTCTAAAAATCTGTAAACAAAATATTCTGCGGATAAGTAAAATTGACCCTTAAAATGCAAAGTATTAGTTACAAGAACAAACGCACCTCTATCAAGTTAGGCCCCCTTGAATCGATTTTTTTACTTCTTTTATGCCAAACGTTTGGTAATGGTAGTTTTGGTAGTTCACTGTTTTTTCGTAATTAATCAACCAAAAATGTTTTATGAAAAGGTACACTTGAGTTGCGTTCAAAAGCTTTAATTTTTTAACTGAATTTATACAATTACATAAGACACGATACTTGCAACAATTTTAAAAAATATAGGATAATTAATTGAAAAAAATCCTGCTGCGGAAAAATTTGGATTTTTATTATTTACTAACCAATTTAGTAGTATTAATTCATCTTTTAGTTTTCTATTTTCCTTTGTATTCGGTAAACGAATCAAAGCGGTAACGCAAATATTTCCAGTTGTTCTACCTTTTTCTTCTGTTGTAGCACATATTACAACAAGATTAGCGGCGATAACCTAAAATAATAACAATTCATTTTTTTTATGGTCAGATTAAGTAATTAAGGTAATTCTTACTAATTCCCAAAGTATCCAAAGGACTTTTATGAAAATTAACTACAGTTGAAATTTGCTTTCAGATTTGGAAACATGAAACATAAGTATTAAGATGATTGTGTTAATTATTGAAATGGCAAAAGATAAACCAAGAAAAAGTAATTGAAAACCAAAGATTTTATTGAAGACTGAAACTCGTCTCACGTGATTTTCAAAGCATTGGGTCACTTGTCGAATTTCGGAACAAATGGCAGTGTTTGTGGATTCTTCTTGAAAATTTACCACCACAACATATTGTTTTTGCATTTTAATCAATTTAATTTTTTCTTGTAAGTACTTATTGGTAGTTTCCAAATCTTGTTTTATAAATTTCACGAAGACATAAATTAAAAACTTTGTTAAAAAATTGTAATAACGTGAAAGTAGTTGATTGAAGTACATAAAATAATTAAATATTCCAATTACCATTATCGATGCGTAGCCTTCGAAAATAAAAATAATGAGGAAAATTATATGGTTAATAAAGCAGTTTAATACAAAATTTTTGCTGGACATTATATTTTGCAATTTTGTTATTATCGAAGTTTTAGACATAGTTTGGTCTTGATTTAGAAATAAATCTAATGTTGAGGATTGAGAAAATGTTGCTGCTAAAATTATGACAATGATACATACTGAAGTGAACAAATCTTGTGCTATATTGGTATAAACAAATGTATGTAATTCATATTGTGCAGGTTCGATCACCGTACGATAAATTATCGATATTGAATTTATAATAATTATAAATAATAATAAAAGCAGAGTGTGCAATTTATAAAAAGTTGTGGCTTTCTTGCTAAAATTTAGGACTGAAATTGGAGGAAATATGCCAAAAATTGTAATCAAATAATAAAAAAAGCTATCACACTTAACTTTTCTAATTTTATTCGCATTTCTTGGCATATTTAATTTAGTTTTTATAACGTAAATAATAGCTTGGCCCTATTGACGTTAAGATTTTGTACGTTTTTTGAATTTATATCAGCTAGTGATACTGTGCAGACTACGCAATTTACTAATGTAATGAATAACTTTCCGAACTATTTAGATTAAGTGCCCTACTAATCGTCGGTTTATAATCATAAAAGTCATTAATTTAAAATTAAAAAATAGGATGTGACCATGCATGACTTTATCATACTTTTATTAAATATTTAAAAAAATATATTATATTATACTATTTTTAATAATAAAACGAAAATAATATTTTCCATTAATCAATTTGACCCAAAATCTAATCAACTCTAGGTCTCAATCTAAAGATACAAACCCTCAAATTTACTTTTGAAATTCACATTCGTTTTTGAAATATTTAAACATCATCACCTTCTTCTTCATCAGCCGGTATCTATCCACTCGTGGATGTAGGCCTCTTCCAATCTTTTCCACTTTTCTCTGTCTTGAGCCGCCTGTAGCCACTCGATCGAAAAATTCTCACTAATCCCGACATCATTCCAAAAATTATCTTAAACGGCTTCTATAAATTTTTAGACTATGAGAAAAATGCTAACTCAAAACTTTCTTTATTCGATTACAATATTAAATCCTTATAAAATCCCCGAAAGCATTCTTTCATAAGAAAATGTTTCCTTTTCGTATAAAATTATGTCTAAAATATGTCAAAGTTTTGGGTGTAACCTATGTTTTACCATTTATTAGATATTCAAGGATTTTTGAGGAAGGGACGTTACATAATATCGGCCTTAGTCAACAAATATTTCAAATGGTTCCATACAAAAAAAACCAAAAGTTCATAAATTTCTTCCTTATAAAACTCAATTTCATCAACAATTAAGGTAGAATCCAGGAATCCACAAAGAAATCCGAAATAGGTTGTACTATAGTTTGGCCAATAATGGAAAATATTTTGAATATCTTATTTCATAAATTAAGAACAATTTTAATCATTTCTAAATTAAATTATTTTGTTTTATATTTTAATTTAGACCTTCAACTCATAAACGGATCCATTAAATTCGACACTAATTATAAATAATAAGAAAATAAACAACAACAATATTAATTAACACATTTGTTTATTGTGGATGATGGATTTCTTCTACCTTTAAAATGATGTATCGTAAAATTTTCAAGTAGAGGTAGCTGGTAATTGGAATAAATTTCACTCATTCAATTATTTCTTTAAAATACACAATATTTATTATTCTTAGCCTTCTGGTTATTATTTACATTATGAATTTCGTTCAGCTCTTATCAATTTTCACTTCTACTTTAAATTTCTTTCCAAACTTTCAGCGCTTATTCACATTCACAAAAATTGCTAGCATTTTTTAAACAAAAGTACTTCAAAATCGGGTTTTAGTGTCATTTGGAAATAGAACTAAAATATTTATGCGTTTTGAAATTTCCTGCTTTAATCGTCACTGAACATTTTAGAAATTAAACTTTTTGTGATTTTTTTGTTATTTTATTACTGTTTTATTTTTATTTTTTTCTTGTTTTCCATGGTAGAGCAATTTATTTATTTTAAACAAATTATTTGTCATTCATTTTCTGTAAATTTATGGATTTTTTTATTTATTTTACAATAAAGACAGATTCCCATGTTAATGACATTTAAGTCATTCATTCATTTGCATTTTATGAAGTTTTTAATGCTTACCACATTAATTATAATTAGGTAAATTTATGAATTTTTTAACACTAATTTTTCCATTAAATTGTATACTAATTTAATTCCACCAACATTGCAATCTACACATGTATAACACAGTACAATGTTAATTGGATGTTAGCTGTTAACATACAGTATTGTAATAATGCAACGTAAATGGATACGATAGAATTTTTCATCATCAAACTTTTGTTGTTGCTTCTTCTACACATTTCGTATTAGGCTCTAAGGCCTGTCACGGTGGCCATCTCTTTCTAGGTTGTCCGACATTTCTTTTCCCTCTGGCTTATATCTTCTGACTTGTGTTCAAACTTTTAGTTTGAATATTTCAATTTGCATTTTTTAATTATCCATGCGAGATTTACCTAGAAGATTACAAAGAACATCTGGATTTGAATTTCACATCCGCAGAGATAATTTTAAGAAATTAACTCAAAACCACCAAGCGATAAAACTAAGATTTAAAATGAGCAATGAATCTATTGTAAGGAGCTGCGGTTAATTTTATGGGCAGTTGGCTCAAAAATAGATTGCCCCATTTACTAGCTAGAAAAGTTATACGGGGACGCTAGGTGATAAGACTGAAAGATGTATTTTGGGCCCAGCATTACAGTAAATCAACAGACATCAAAGAAACTGCGAAATTGTAGCTGCTGAGGGAAGAAAAGTGATCGGGTTTAATGCTACGAGAACCAAAAAATGCTGATTCGTAATAATCTCAAAAAGCTCAAAAATCGATACAAAATAATGTGGAGTAATTATCAAAGTGACTAGCGTTTTATATAACGCCGCCTTTACGTAATAAATGCCGATCGAATAAAAAATACAGATGGTGGTGTCGTCATGTACATAAAAACCCAAAAGGGTTTCAATCAAACACACATAATATGTAATTAATAACTAATTACTTTTGCATATTATGCAATCTTAAAGTTATTAGATTTACTTCAAGATGTTAATAGAAAGTTTCAAATAATTTCAATGCAAATCAATTCTACTAGGACGTTAAGATTAGCACAAATATATTCTTCAATACGAAGATTGTTGCTTATTAAAAAAACCGGTAAAACAAAAACATCCAGCTCAATGACCAATAATTATCCCAAATGTTCGGATTGAAAAAAATTTATGTTCAACAAAAAACTGAATCATCAAATACTTAAATCAAAATTAAATCGGTCAAATACGCAAAACTTTTTAATTTGAAAATTAACAACGGAAATTTTTAATTTTTTTATGCTGATAACTCAAAGTAATATGCAAATGAAATAGTCCTATAAAATTTAAATTATGATGTTGCATATGATAATTTTATTAAATTAGCATTATAATCGAAAATATTTGCAATACTCAAAATAAAACCTTGGCGCATCGTTTACAATGATCAGAATGAAGTACAATTCGCTATGTGTTCTAAAGATCTATATGAGAACGTATGCCAAGCTTCAGAAGAATCTGTATAGATTTTTGCAAAAGTATAATTACACATTTTGAAAATATAAATCACGTCACCTGGAAAATTGAACTTGATAGAATTTTTCAGATCTTTTACCCGTTACATACATATAAATCAATTATCCTGCAGCTTAGACTAAATAAAGTTTATTCCAAAACTTCTATCTTATATTGCAATTCAATCAATAAAAATAAATCTATTGCAAATATTTGTATATCTTTTGTACAAGAATCGTCTCGCGAAACACTCCTGCCTGATCGAAAAGGAAGTGTTTTTTGTAGATAGTTATTATTTAGAGAACCGAAAATTCGGACAGAAATCAGTGAAGCCGGCCAGTTTGTAGAAACAAAACTGCGTTTTCATCACCAAAGTCACTAAGATAGTTCCTGATCACAATGCTTAAGTCAGTATTTAGTAAGAAAAACTTAACATTTTTAGCTGTTAAATTTGCCTCTACTTTTTTGCTCGTTTAATTAGTCCCAATGCCTTAAGTGCATTTTTTCTTTCGTAATGAAAAAAAAATATACTTGTCTTCAGTAACACTTAAAAGAGTAAAAATATAAAATGGACTTAAGTTAGTAGCTAATAAATTTTTTCAATTTTTACTAAGAACTGGAGAATAAATCTTGGAGTTATTCTCTAATAGAATTCCAATGGAGGAGTCGTTGTTTAGGTGTGGATTCAGGGACGCGTTTGATTATCTTATGGGAGCTCTTGGCAACCATCAATTAATTAAAATAGACATTGTAGAGAGAGATCATTCATTAGAATCACAAAAGTTTGTCGGTATAACTAGCGTGACGAGTATAAAAATGAGTCAAGGAGTCATTGCCATTATGTCCGAATCTGTGAAAAGTGGAAAAATTTTAATGTGTTTATAGTATATACATAGCTAGCTTGACGAGTATAAAAAAGAGTCGAAGGGTCATCGTAATATTAAATTAATAAATAATAATGTTTAATATGTTTACCATAGAACATATGTACTTTATGACGGAAACTTAAAAAAGTGATATAAAAATAACAACTTTTTTACCTTAACCTTCAAAATTTTTTTAAAATAACAACTATTGCACCTTAACCTTCAAAAGTTTTATAAAATGAGCATACTTAGGAAATAATTTCATTAATCAGCAAATAGCAATATGAAAACTTTAATAATTGTAGTGTGTCTTGTAGTGGCTAATGTGGTAAGTTAAAATAAACTTTGTTTAGACAATTATTGTTCAACAAGTTGCTGCTCTTAACTCACGTGAAGCTTTCCAAGCTTTTCAGTGTTGACAGCACTTTTAAGATAATGTGCGAATAATTGAGCAAAAAAAATTAATTAATGTTAATGTATAAATTTTAGCAAGCCATTGATGTCCTTCAAGAGCTTCTTTCCGGCACCCTCACAGAGTGTAAAAACCAAGTACATGCTACACAAAGTAAGTGCTTGCTTTATGTACCCCCAAATTGTAATAAAGGATATATCAAAAATTTATAATGTAATATTTAATAAAAATTAAAAAAATTAATTCTTAGGGGACATAAAGGACATATTACAACACCAACCTTTAACAACAACCTCGTCAAAGTGTCTCATAACTTGTCTGAATAAAAAATTTAAAGTGGTAAGATTTTTGGGTTCACAAAATAAGTAATATTAAAATTCTATTAATTGACATAAATTTTAGCAAACCCCAACAGGAGAGATAGATGCAAAAGCCACAAGAGAAACGCTGAAGTTAGCCAAACTTTTAGGCAATGACATTTACCAAATATTAGTCGGCGTTGTAGATAAATGTTTAGCCCAAGGTTAGATTATTCCACATTTCAATTATTTTGATATAATTAAAAAATATGTTATTTGTAGTGCACACAGGAGATAACGAATGTGACATTGGGGCCAGTTTCTTTACGTGTGGAGTACAGGGTACACTTGATGTAAGTTAATTCTGTAATAAATATATATGTTTGTAGCATATTTTTGCAAAGTAGAATTTTTTTTTTTAGGCCAAAATTCCAATGTTGCTTGGAGATCTTCTATAATACATATAACATTAATGGCGCTCTAACAGTTATCAAATTTAAATTAGGTACAAATTGTTTTAATGAATGCCGAAACACATTCGTTTCTGTATTGTAGAAAAAGTAGTGGGATGATATTTAAAGTTTAGTTGCAATGTTAATAATAAATTAAAAAATAAATAAAAATTTATTCTTCTATCTTTTTTTATTTTAAAAACCAAAGATACTCAGAAATGTCTAATATTTTGACTCTCTTTTGCCTATTATAAAAAAATTATAATAGTTCACCCCGTATTCAAAAAAGTAGTTAATGTAATATTTTACATATTTTGAAATTTCTAAAAAAGGTAACAATAAAAATTCATTTAAAGTATGGTAATGCAATAAATAATAAACTGATATTTTACCTTTCTGAAGTTTGTCTCTAATTTTGAATATATCAATCACGTGATAAGTACAACACTGCAGAGGTTTGTAGCAACCATCAGCTCACAGTTACAGTATAAATGTAACTAGATTTAATATTTTAATATAATTATAAAACTAATACATGAAGTGTAACGTGCCTTAAGTAGAAGAGGTCATTAAAAACGCAACGCTGACAAAGTACCATTCCTGACCAATTCTAACCGCTTCTGGTTGATCGCTAGCTTCAAACGGTTCAATTGTTGACACTAAAGGTTTAAATTTAGTGTTTTGCCATATGGAAGCAGCTCATATTGACGTTTCTTTCCAGTCCAAACCGAAGAAAAATCGAAGAAACCAAAATTGCGCGTGATTGGCTGTGACAGTATTTAACAACATAAGCAGCAAGGTACAAGGTACTTAAATCATAAAGGTAGTTAAAGTTGGCAATATGGTTTTTGAGTACAATTCAATTTTAAACCGCTTTCTTACAGCTTAATTACCGTATAAATGTCTCATTATAATGTCACTAAATCCTAATTAGGGTAAAACACTCCAGGCCACAAACAATTGACACTTTGGTTATAAAGTACGTCTTATAGTTGGTATAATGTGATTGATTAATTGTACTTTTTTTAATATTATTAGTTAATTAATGTTCTAATACAAAAAGTGTAATTGATGCACTACTTTATGATTATGCAAATAAATAATTAGCAACTATGTTTACATAATTGGCCAATTAACATACATATTATTATAGTAATTTCTATTACACTAAATTTATTATAATAAATTAACATGGCAATTTATTAAAGAAAATATTAATATTAATATATTGAAATAATATCATGTTTTAATAATCTTTAGTATTATAACACACTGCAATGATTTTTTTAATTTGTAACAATTTTTTTACTTATCTTAAAAATTGTTATAATTTTTCCAAATTTAAAATTCCCGCACTTATTCAAACCTTAAAATTTCAATTCAAAGCTATTCAGATATCATTAACATACGAGGGGTTAACCGCTGGTGAAGTTTCTGTACACATCTCATAAAGTACATCTAATCTCACGTGAAGTACATGAAGTACTTGTGAAATTCATGAAGTACTTGTGAAGTACATGAAGTACTGGTGAAGTACATGTAGTACTGGTAAAATACATGAAGTACGTGTAAAGTAGGTAAAATACGCGTTAAGTATATTGAAGTACAAGTGAAATATCATGAAGTTAGTAAATTTTTGGTGAATTATATGAAGTTGAACCTAGCTTATGAGCATGCGCTACGGTCAATGTGTAACATAGATAAGACACGTGTATTCAATAATAATTATTTGATAGCAAATTAACTATCCTACATCAGTGGATTTTCTTTACATTTTTTTATTTTAAACGTTGAATTTAACGTTTTGGCGGTCTTTATTTTACTAATTAAAAGTTTTGGTCGTTGCTAGTTTAATAGTAATCAATTAATTAAATTAAACTTAGATTTCTTAGTTAATTTTGGAATTTTTTTTAGCTCATTTGTTTAAATATCATGGAAGTGTGGTAGCTCAATAAAAAGCTTTGGTAATTCATTGTTTCGTCATGATTAATTAATTACATTGAAGCAAAAATAACCCACTTATCCCGGTTTTACAGAAACGGCTCCAAAATGTGATAATACAATTTAAACTATCTTCTTATCCTTATCTATCTTCTATCTTTCTTCAGCTATATCTATCAGTTAAAATACATTAAAGTTAAATTGACAAAATAACCAATCAGGTGTTTAATTTGTTGTGGGTTTGGTTATTTCGTTGTGGTCTGATTGGATGAGTTTGAATAAAGTGCATGTCCTCAGTCCCCTTTCATTGCAAATTTTAAAATGTTTAAATCTATTCTTTTCTTTCTTTATTTTCGGTTGAACCTTTCTTGTTTTTGAATTATTTAGAAAATTAGTTGGGGAGACCTGCTAGCCCCCTCCCAATTTTGAAAATAATCATAATAATCGTTTGTGCATGATTGTACATAATTTATTTTTGATTTATTCGTTTTTGTTGCCCCCCTTTAAGAATATGTCATACTTTTTTTAGAAAACAAAAACGGTAGCGGAGAGTTGCTACTAAATTTTCAAACCTTTAATATGTTTGCCTGCATTGTAATATTTAAGTACTGAAGGGTGTTTCACACTCCCCAGATCCTCAAAATGGAGTTTATTTTTCATTAAAAGTAAACTGAAGATCTCCTGTTGCAGAGGCACTGGAGGGTGTTCCACACCTCCCGGATTAAGTAGTTTATTTTATATTAGAAGTAAACTGAAGATCTCTCGTTGCACAGGCTCTGGAAGGCGTACCACACCCCTCAGACTCTTGGATTGAATAGTTTATTTTTATTAGAACTATACTGAAGATTTCCCGTTCTAAAATACTGGAGGGTGTTCCACACCCCAGACCCCAGTTTAACTAATTTATTTTTATTAAAAGTGAATTAAATACTTAGAGACGGTCATTGGCATGGTTGTTAGCGCGATGAACTGCTAAGGTAGGACTCCCCGGTTCGCATCCGCGTTGGGTTCACTTTGTAATGCCGTCTCCGTGCTTCGGAAGGCACGTAAAGACGGTGGTCCTCTCACAAGATGCTTGCAACATCTTTGAGATATTAATTGCTAGAGTACCCTCTTGAGGAACGGGTAAACCACCTTGGTTGTATCCTTACATAAGGAAGCCCGAAATATATAGATAAAATTAAATACTTAAGCATATCCCAAGTTTTTTAAAATTAGCTATGGCCAAGTAAATGTAAAAGTATACGGAATTATGAATTTCGTACCCCGTGAGGGATAGATTTTTGCAACCGGAGATCTTCAATTTACTGATAATAAGAAACAAACTACTCAATCCGGGGGGTCTGGGGGGTGTGGAACACCCTCCAGTGCACAAATTTTAGAATCTTAGTAAGTCTTTGAAATACCGATAAAGTACGTGAAATACAATGAAGTATCGATGAAGCAGGTGAAGTACCGTGAGTTATTAATGAAGTACGGTGAATTACTGGTGAAGTACGTAAAGTTCCGTGAATTACTGCTGAATTACATGAAGTACGAAGAAGTATGGAGAATTATGATGAAGTACATGAAGTGCGAAGTTAATTGTACACGATTTTCTCTAGCGGTTCACCCCTCGTTAACATAATTGGGAATAATTATTGTATATTATTTGGATTTGTACGTACTTTAGTATGGCTTTTGAGTAAATTGATATAGTACACTTATTTATCATTTCTTAGTGATCCGCAAATTTTTGGCACGAATCATTAAAAATCACCACTTATTGGAGTTTTAAAGTGAAATTTGGTATTTTTTACCAGCAAAAAATGGATTTTATTTCTAAATTTTATATATTATAAAAAAGAGAATTTATTGTATTTACGACATTGGTTTTCTGATGATCTTTAGGAAAGCTGGGCCCGCTCTTTGATAGGCATCAGTAGCCATCAACCGTCCAGGTCAAAAAAGTACGGGTAAGCCTTAACTTGAAAATTTCATTCTCCACAGTTTTTTGATAACAAATGAGGACTATGTCTTCAGCAAAACGTAGGTGATTAAGATAAGTTCCATCAATTTTCACACGTTTCTGGTCCCATTTTAACTTTTTGAAAAGATCTTCTAGGACTAACGTGAATAGTTTTGACGAAATGGTATTTCCCTGCCGAACTCGTATTTAAATTTTTATTTTATTAGTGATTGTGCTTTCTTCAATCTCGAGATGTCAAATGTTTTTTCAATTAGAGGGCGTATAGTTTGTAGGTGATCAATAGTAGGTACTATATACAGCCGTGCTCAAATGTAGTAAGCCACCCTGGATTTGCCCATAAGTATCAGGCCGGTCCAAATTTATAAATATATGTTACCTGTACATATACCTGATAACCGTTAAAAAGATTTTCTTTTAAATTAGAACCAAAGGGCACTAAGATAAAGCACATTTTTGTAATAATGCAAATTTTTAATGTTATGGTTGTTACATTAAAATTTTGTATATTTGAATTTTAGTGTTATTAGGTTTTTTAGCGGGAATTTTAACTCTGCTCGAGGTTAGGAAAAATGTGGGAGATAAGATGAAGAAAGCGCATTGATTGCACTAGTAACGCATGATTGGGTAAATTCTAAAAGTTTTAAATTTTGATCACCTTCAAGAAAACTGCGGTAATACTTTTTATGTCCTATTTGGAGTTTTGTTGGAATATTCGATTTTTGGACTCGCACTAATTGCGGATTTAAAGTGGAAGCAGAATAATTGGTTTTTTTTCTTTGCGCTGTATGGCTTTGGTAGTCTGGCAAGGGAAACCATATCACATTGTTTGTGGATTTAAATTTTCTGGAAAAGTGGTTGAATTTGATGCAAGAGAAGAACTTCACGTAGTTACGTTTAACACCTACGCAATCAATAATATTTTGGAATTGGATGTTGCGTTTTGGTTGTCTTTTTGTTTTTTGGATTATTGATGATTGGTTTACTGTAAGATATCCTGGGAGTTTCTTTGGTACTAGTCTCACTCCATCGTGTTCGAGCCTTATTTCGTTTTCCATGGAAAGCCCTTCCACCAGCTTATACGGATATTTTGGATTTTGGTTTGGCTATCGTTCTACCTACCCCATCAGGAATCAGCCGAAAGATAAGTGGGTTTTAATTTAAATTTTGGTTTTGGATTTGACGAATTTGCGCGAATAACGGCTATATTTTGTGCGAAACATTTGATAACTTTTAGGGCGCATTATTAAGTAATTGTTTTTTTAATTGACAAATTTCTAATTTACCGATATTTTGAATTCCATCGTTGTAAGCGTATTATACGGTGCACTGTACATTACGAGCTCGAGTATACATAGTATTGTTTACAATTTGGTAAAAATATTTGTTATTCATTTACTTGATACCATTACGATCGATCTGCGTCCGATTGATTATATAATTGTGGATGAACCGCACAAAATTAGTGTGCGTATAAGATTTTTATTAAGATTGTCGGCCCTTCTGGCTTTTTGGTGACAAGTTTTAATTTAAAAATTAAAACCATACTGTTTGGAAAACTGATGCCTCTGTCGGGGATATTGTTATACGAGTTGTTTATATGTTTTAAAATTTATATGTTTCGGGAGATGTTTGTTAAAAGTTTGTAAATATACCTTTGTTATTTTGACCGACTTGGTTAGTATTTTTTATTTCCGATTCGGGGTAGCTTCAGTTTCGTGTTTTAGGAAGCACGGGACCAACCTACATTGCCAGTAAGGATTTCGTTAAAATACGTGGCGCTACCTTCCATCTTACATCCGGCCGTCCACTTATAACGCTGGCTTGGGCATCCTTACTGACAAGCTGGTTCTCACTCCCTGGAATCCTTTGGTGGAATTACATTGTTTTTGAGTGTGTAGCGTCTGAGCTAGTTTTAGGGTAACCTTCTGTACCACCCCTTTTGTGGGGTTTGGAAAATTCCACCACCCTGAGGTACCCAACGCTAAAATTAATTTGGCAGAATTTTGCGGTACATGGTATATTAGTACCTGTCGATAACGGTATTTCTATTTTCTGTAAAGGGTCAAAATTTTACAAAATCAATTTTTAAATTCAGTTTAGTGAAGTGATAGCAACAACATCATGCCAAAACGACCGCATTTAAGAGTCGCTGTTCGGGACCAAATCGCCCTGTTGAATTCGGTGGGTATGTCGCAACGAAAAATTGCCTAAAAATTAAAGTGTTTGAGATTAGCGGTTCAAACCACCCTAAAACGAAAGGCTGAGACTGGCTCTATAAAAATGTACCAAAAGTGGAAGAAAACGAGTAATAACCCCAGACAGGATCGATTTTTGGAAGTAATGTCGCTAAAAATCGCCGGAAAACGTCGAAAAACTTAAAATTGATTTTCAACAGGCATGTGGGGTTCAAATATCTTCACAAATAGGTAGATGTTGGTTACAGGAAAAGGGTTACACGGTCGTAAACTTCATAAAAGCCTCTTTTGAATGAGAAGCCAATTAGAAAACGGCTTTAATTCGCGAAAAAGTATGAAAAGTGGAGTGTTGCTGATTGGGCAAAGGTAATTTGGTCAAACGAAAGCCACATAGGGTACGTATTTTGTAAAGGATTTAATTAATATTTTTTCATAACTATACCTAAAATTTTTATTTTAACCATTTTATTAATTAATATTATATATTGTTAATTTTAATATTAATTTTACAACTTTCGGTCAGCCTGGATCAACGTACGTAAGAAGAAGGGTTGGGAAGAATTTTACCCAGATTGTATTGTGTCTACGGTCAAATTTGGTGGTGGTAGTATAATGATTTGGGGTTCAATGTCTGCCAATGGCGTCAAAAAAGTAAAAATCTGCGAGGAATGAATGAATTCGAGCACCTACATCTCAACTTTACAAGACCATTTAGAGGCTACTATTGTAAAACTTTTTCAAGAAGATAGCCCTAAATATGTTTTCAACAGGACAATGCTCCATGCCATTGTTCAAAAAAAAACAAAGCGATGGTTTACGGAAAACAAGATTCCCCTTTTGGAGTGGCCGCCACCGAGTCCTGACCTGTCGCCCATTAAAAATTTTTATTGGCAATATTAAAAAAAAGGTTGCTCATTGTAAAACCACTTCAAAAAGAATTAAAACAAGCAATTCTTGAAGAATGGGCAAAATTAACCCAGACGTCTGCTTCAAATTAGTAGCTACAATACCTAATCGCATTAAAAGCGTCCTTTGGGCAAAAGGTGATTCTACAAAATATTAAAAATATTTATTAAAAGCATAGTTTTAATTTATATTTGTAATTAGTTTTATTTAAAACCCTTCAAAATTCCTGAAACTTACAAATCTATGGGTGGCTTACTACATTTGAGCACGGCTGTATGCTCGTATATCACCTCCTGAAGCCTGATTGTTCTACCGCCTGGAAGAAATTCAGTTCTTTTGATAGTCGATTTGTGAGGATTTTTGTGAAGAGCGTATAGGGGTGGTATAGTAAGCTAATAAGACAATAGTTTTCTATGTCTGATGTGTCTCCTTTTTAAATAGGGGGATTACTTCTGCGTTATACCATTTTTCATACCACTTGTAGTACCAAACTAAATTAATTATTATATTTGCCAAAATTCGCTGTTAGTGTAAATTTATCGTATCGTTGTCTCTTTGATTTTCAAATTAAAACCATTTTTATGTAATAGCATCTGCATGTCGTTGACCTTATAAATTTATATTTTATTTTTTAAATTTGAAATGATTTTTAATTACCAAATGCTAAAATATGCAATGATAATAATTATAATGGTGTTTTGTCATAATTAGTTTATTATTTTGATTTGTAAAAAACTAACTATTTATTTTTTAACGTATTTGAAAAATTTTACTAAAAGAAAACTTGCCTTATAATTGGTGACAAAATGTTAAATTTATACTGTGTTCAATTACAAATAATAAGAATTTGAAAGTTATAATTATTATCAAAGTTTAAATCTACTTTAGAAAAATTAAATATTAGTAAATTTGTTTTAAGATGAAGTGAGTCTCCATTATACTAATTCAAGTTTTAACTAAAATTTTTGGAATTTATAATTTTGACCAATTCATTCCAATATGTACTACGATTAATGTGTGGGGACACCAGGGTTAGATTTTGCAAGAGTTAATTTACACAATTAAAGCTGAAGTTACCAACCTTGATAATAAACAGTTACGGCGGTTGCACAGGAGTTTTTGTGTTTATAGTGTAAATAATGTATTTTCCTAATTATTCATCTACAATTTTAGGAGGTAATCAACTTTTCTAGGGTATGCAAAAATAAATTAAGGAGGAATAGTAGCTCTTGAAGATGTGGATTCCTGAGAACGTTTAGTTTTTTAAAAAAACAATGAATGAAAAACCCAGTTTACTCAAAAACCAAGAACAAAAATGTAATCATCACCCCAATAATTAAAAGTATTAATTAAAAATTTACAGTTAACTAAAATTTGATAAATATGTACTATTTATAATACTATATCACCGTTGGTAAGGTTTATAGCACAAGATCTACCAACATCACAGGAAGCTTGCTCTGGAAACGAAGAGATTGTAGATAAAATCATATTCACTGGTATGTAATATTAACTTACAGCAGTTATACCATTTATTAAACAAACGAAGAAACTGGATCCAATATCACATTCGTTATCTCCTGTGTGCACTGTAAATAATATTATTTTGTAATTTTACCCAAAATAATTGAACAATTGATTGATCGTACCTTGACCTAAGCATGTATCTACAATTCCAATTAATTCTTGGTAAATTTCTTCGCTTAGAAATTTAGTCAACTTTAGCGTTTCTTTGGTGGCTTTGGCATCTATCTCTCCAGATGCGGTTTGCTAAAAAATATGGCCATTTTAATAGTATTAATATTTATAAAGTGAGGTAAAATGTCTTACAACTTTAAATTTTTTATTAAGACAAGTTACGAGACACTTTCCCGAGGCTGTTGTGGGAGCTTTGTGTTGCAATACTTCCATCAAATCCTCTAAGTATTAAAATTTATTAATGTTTGTCAAAGAATAATAATATATATTAAATTATTATCAATTAGTCATTAATGAAATTTTAATTGAATTTGACAATTTGTGAATTTAATACTTAAAATATACTTTCATAAATTAATAAACATTTATATACTAAATTATAATTAATTCCTATATTGTAATTTCTAGTTCTAATTTTCCAAAATTTCAATTTCTTTTCTAGATAAAAGCAAGGTTGCTTTAAAGGTTTTAACCTTTTTAAGGTTGCTGTGTGCAACCTTAGGTAGCATTTTTATTAAATCTTCTTCTGTATATTAAAATTATACAACTTTATGAGTGTTTATGAATTATGAAAAACTGCACTTGCCTTGTGTAGCTTGTACTTCTACTTTACATTCCTTTAGTGCATAGGTAAGAAGTTCTTGAAATACTTGAATAGCTTGCTGAAATTTAACATGAACAATTACTACGTTTGCTACTCAATTATATTATCAAGGGTGCTTTCGAAGCACTTGGTGAGTTCAACACTGAATAGTCTTGAAAGCACCATGACCATTAAGGGCAGCAAACGTGTTTAACGATTTTCTAAACAAAGTTTATTTAAACTCACCACATTGGCCACTGCAACACAAATTACAATTATTATTAAAATTTTCATCTTGTAGTCGATATCGATCAAATTAGTTTGATTAAGTTATTTCCTATGTGCGCTGATTTTATATATTTTCTGAAGGTTAAGCTGAAAAAATATTAATTGTTATACTACTTTGTTAAGTTTGCGTGATAAAACTATCACATAAACTGGAATTGCAAGACACTTGCGTGTAATCAAGTTTTGTAAATAATATCAAGCAATTATTATTAGTAAATAATTTAATACTAATTAATTTAAATACTAATGTTCTAAGTTTGCTCATTACCCTATCATTCAGAACAATGTAATTGTATTCAAGAGCATTTCGTTATTATAACATTTTTGAAACTAGAAAATATTAAAAGTAAAAATTAGATTTTAGAAAACAAGTACTAAACAATGGGCTCTAAAAACATTCCTAGTAAAATGAATAAAATTGTAGGAAGAGAGCAAACAGAAGTTATCACCAATTTAATTTCGTATAACAGCAAGTACAACTCTGTACATTATACTGACTCCTGATTTGTCAATTGAAAATTGTCCATTCACGAATTTATTTTTATTAAATTTTGTAGTGAATTTATAATATAAAATTTATATTAGTGTATTCTTGGTTCAAGTGGACTATAGAACACAAAACAACAATTATGACGGTTTACAATTTATTATTACTTCATCAAATTTTTAATTACTTATTTGTCTCA
Organism: Lycocerus yunnanus; assembly: GCA_036346125.1. NCBI lineage: Eukaryota > Metazoa > Arthropoda > Insecta > Coleoptera > Cantharidae > Lycocerus > Lycocerus yunnanus. The sequence goes on from JARFIX010000281.1 coordinate 123,308, forward strand.
TCAAACGTGAGAACTTAATTAATTAAGTGAAGTTGGAAGGTTCCAATCAACTGCACGCAAATACGTTAATTTGCATAACTTTTACTGATTATTATTACAATTGCTCTTATTCAGGAATATGGAAAAGCCAAAATTTTTACAGGCGGGAACACAAATAAAAACATTCAGGATAATTTTTGTCGTAATACAGTGGCGGCGATCTTACAGCGGTACGGTTTAGTTGTAACTTTGGCAATGGTTAACAGAAGATGTCATTATGACATTAGTTTACCTCCAAATAAACTCAATTGAACTACCACCTGCTCGGAGGATAGTGGAACCTGTACCAACAAAAAAACAACAACTCATATTTGGTTGTGACTGTAACTTCCACTACTGTGGGACAACGTGATGGGCAGTCTTCTCAAATCCTTAAACGACATGGGTTACTATACCACAGGATGGGTGGCATCTTTATACTGCTTACTGTAAAATGTAGGATTCTCTCGAAAATATAGAGGAATGATGCCAAGAGCACTACGAGCAATATTTATTAAAATGAAAAAGTTACCGGTCATGGTAACAAAAACTCCCCTAAATAGCTAATAAAGATAAATATCTAGGAATAACACTTAATAAAAACCTAGGAACATGGGGTTTTTTCCCCAGAATCACCATATGACTATATGGGATAATTTTACCATATTGAAAAATTTTGTATAGAAATTTAAAAAACCAAATTTAGAAATTCCACAATATATAACAATAAATACACTTCGAGAAAAGGTGTGAATTAATTTTACTTTACTTTTTAATATATTAAATATTATTTATTTCTGAAAAACTTGAGTTTTTAAGGAAGTAACATTTAAAAATATAAATTTTCATTTATTTATTGCTTTATTATTAATACTCCATCCATATTTTAAATATAACTTAAATAATATTTTCTAAATACAGGAACAAATATGTTTCGGTATCAATTTAATTATTATTTGAAAGGTATGCATGTCCGTTATGTATCGCCGCCATCGGTAGGGTTATATTATAAGATCTGCTAGGGTATGTGGAAGATTGGCCTAAAAATGAGAAGATTATGTTTTGTTAAGATCATACCTATACATTAATTATCAACTTACAGCAGTTATGCCATTTACTGAACAGGTAAAGAAACTGGCTCCAATGTCACATTCGTTATCTCCCGTGTGCACTATAAATAATATTATTTTGAAATTTTACCCAAAATAATTAAATAATTGATTGATCTAACCTTGAGCTAGGCATACATCTGCAATACCACTTAATTGTTGGTAAACATCTTCGCCTAAAAATTTTACTAACTTTAGCGCTTCTTTTGCAGCTTTCGCATCAATCTCTCCAGTTGCGGTTTGCTAAAATTATGTAAATTAAATAGAATTTTATAATGTGAAGTGAAAACGCTTACAATTTTAAATTTCTTATTAAGACAAGTTATGAGACATTTTGACGCGGTTGTTGTAAGAGCTTTGTGTTTCAATATTTCCATAATATCCTCTAAAAAATAAAATATATTATAATTTTACTACCAATTTCAAGAATAGATCATTCAAGCTTGGTCTACAATTTTAATCCACTAAAATTGCAATTTTTTATTTGGATAAAAAGTCAGAATTGTTTAATGTTTTTAGTGTTTTCAATTTAAAATAATTACATTCTAGGATTTGTTTAATTAAAATTATATTAATTTAATTTGGTTATTATTAAAATTTATTTTGAGAACCATTGTATTGTATTGATAAAAAAAATAGCAAACAAAATAAAATATATATTACTAAAATATACACAGAGTACTGAAAATGTTTTATTGAAATATTAAAACTACACTTACCTTGTGTAGCTTGTACTTTTTCTTTGCAGTCTGTTAAGGCACTGCTAAGAAGTTGTTGAACAACTTCAATAGCTTGCTAAAATTTAACATTAAGATTTAGCCGATTTTCTAAGCAAAGTTTATTTTTAAACTTACCACATTAGCCACTACAACACAAACTACTATTATCAAAGTTTTCATCTTGATCGAATGAAGTTTAATTAAATTATTTCCAATGTGCGCTGATTTTATATAGTTTCTGAAGGTTAAACTGAAAAAATAATAATTGTTATATTACTTTTTAAGTTTGCGTGATAAATCTTTTACATTCAATAATTAATAAGTTAAGAGTTCCCAAATTCCCACGAATCCAAATAAATCTATTGAAAAGAAATACCCAATTTATATTATATAATAATATATTCGCGGATTGCAATTAGATATTAACTTCAGATGTCATCCGAGATAAAAAAAAATCAGCAAAATAATGTTTAAAAAAATGATAACAGAAATTATTCGTCAAAAATAAGCTTTGAATTAGACAAATATAGACAGAATTTTAACCAGGCTTTCCTAGTTTTGTTTTTTATTATTTTGAGAAAAATATGATTTGGTGTTGCAACCGAAATCCTCCGAAAATGAAATCCTCAAGGGCTGTAACCTTTTTGAGAGCAAAGTAGCAAAATATTTTCTAAAATCTCTAATGCCAAAATCAACCTAAAGTACCTTAAGATCTGACCTCTTCTACGAGAGATATCTCTATAAACCATAAAGTACAAACAAGAAGATCTGGAATTTTCTAAAGCTACAAATTCAAACTCAACCAAAAATGTTATAACCACGAGCCTGTATTTTTAAACAAAAATTGAATAAGAAATAGAAGATCTTTCTTGTGGTCTGTATGTCTAAAAGAGCTTTTGATTAGTTTATGGTTTTTAAAACTTGCTATGCTTTTGCTTGGAAGCCATCTTTTAGGTTTTTTAATTTTGCTTAAACTGTTTTAAAATATTCCAGGCATTTTACATAATATACGGGTAATTTGATTAGTTAAGTTACTTTTTATGTGCGCTGATTTTATATTCTTTGTGCATGTTAGCTGTTTAGGTTAAGGCACAGGTTAAGCTCTTGACAATAACTCTCCACGCTTCTTCACTTAGTTACTCTCATGAGTAATAATTTTATCACAATGGTGGTCTTGAAAAGAACTTCATGGTTCCAATCAGACAAAGACTTTTGCTCACGATGTCTTTCAGAAAAATTTGTTTAAAAATATATTTAGGAGGAAAACTGATCGTTATCCGGCAATGCATGGCATATTTACTTTACCAAGAAATTTTGATCATTTAACAATGTAATTTCATCATTTGCATCATTGTGTACAAAATACAACGATGAGTTGAAAAACGCAAGTAGGTAAGTTAATTTATTGTTTGTTAATTACACAGTAATTATTTTTATCAACAAATTATAGTAATAATCTTTGATTAGATCTTGAAATTAGAAAAATTAAAACGTTTAAAGACTTTGAACTCCTTCATTTGCCGACATTATACAATTTCATTTAAAATTATAATGAAATATTTAATCAATGCGTTTTATAGTAAAAGTAGATTCTGCTGAATAATACATTCAATTCACTTAAGTTCTTTCAGAATTAAATAATTTTGTTGATTAATATCTTTTCAAGATTAATTAAACAAATCACATTATATATTATATCACAATTCTATTTCTATCTATCCCCTACTTCTATTTAGAACAAATATTTGTGACGCACATGCAGCTTCTAAAGAATTGAGCGGTTTGCATTGAAGTATCACAATTGAAAACTTTTTTTTTAATTTAATTGTTATACGATTTTTGTTAGGTTTGTATGATAAACCTATTATGTCTTAAAATAAGAATGTGATAATTTCAAGTTAAGTACATTTTTTATTAAATTTAGAGATTAGTAAATTTTTTCCCATTCCCCGTTACTTATTTTAATCGCAATTTTATAGTCCATATTGCAAAAAAAATAAAAACCCCCCAGTGCAACACTGTTGAAAGTTAAAACATTCAATGTTTACAGATTATGAGTAGGGTTTATTATAGCGCTTTGATTTTCTTGAGAACGATAACATATTATACTGGGGGGAATTAATAATCCCCCCTCCGATTCTTGGTCACTGCTTTATATTTTTTGTGCTAAAAACTTTTACCACTATCACTTAATACTGATAACCATAAGTTTGCAAATTTATCGATCACAGTTTGAGTGTTCCTGGGGGGTGCTCCACACTCCCCAGACCCCCCGGTCTCGACAACTTTGGTTTATAATTTGGGCTAATTGGAATATTAGTTACTTGAGTGTGACTTGTTAAAGTTAAGATTAATTAGTTTTTTAATGAGTTTTCTAGATCGGTTATGCAGATGTCTTCAATTTATTAATAATAAAAAATAAACTGTATAAACCGGGGGGTCTGGGGGGTGTGGAACACCCTCCAGTGCTTTACTTCTGAAAGGCAAAACATTTCATGTTTACAGATTATAAGTAGGGTTTATTATAGCGCTTTGATTTTCTTGAGAATGATGACATATTATACTGGGGGGAATTCATAATCCCCCCTCCGATTCTTAGTCACTGCTTTATATTTTTTGTGCTAAAAACTTTCACAATTATCACTTAATACTGATAACCATAAGTTTGCAAATTTATCGATCACAGTTTGAGTGTTCCTGGGGGGTGCTCCACGCCCCCAAGCTCCCGGTCTCGACAACTTTGGTTTATAATTTGGGCTAATTGGAATATTAGTTTCTTGAGTATGACTTGTTAAAGTTAAGATTAATTAGTTTTTAATGAGTTTTCTAGATCGGTTATGCAGATGTCTTCAATTTATTAATAATAAAAAATAAACTGTATAAACCGGGGGGTCTGGGGGGTGTGGAACACCCTCCAGTGCTTTACTTCTGAAAGGCAAAACATTTCATGTTTACAGATTATAAGTAGGGTTTATTATAGCGCTTTGATTTTCTTGAGAATGATGACATATTATACTGGGGGGAATTTATAATCCCCCCTCCGATTCTTAGTCACTGCTTTATATTTTTTGTGCTAAAAACTTTCACAATTATCACTTAATACTGATAACCATAAGTTTGCAAATTTATCGATCACAGTTTGAGTGTTCCTGGGGGGTGCTCCACGCCCCCCAGGCTTCCTGGTCTTGACAACTTTGGTTTATAATTTGGACTAATTGGAATATTAGTTACTTGAGTGTGACTTGTTAAAGTTAAGATTAATTAGTTTTTTTAGAGATTTTTTCTAGATCAGTTATGCAGATGTCTTCAATTTATTACTAATAAAAAATAAACTGTATAAACCGGGGGGTCTGGGGGGTGTGGAACACCCTCCAGTGCTTCACTTCTGAAAGGCAAAACATTCAATGTTTACAGATTATGAGTAGGGTTTATTATAGCGCTTTGATTTTCTTGAGAATGATGACATATTATACTGGGGGGAATTCATAATCCCCCCTCCGATTCTTAGTCACTGCTTTATATTTTTTGTGCTAAAAACATTCACAATTATCACTTAATACTGATAACCATAAGTTTGCAAATTTATCGATCACAGTTTGAGTGTTCCTGGGGGGTGCTCTACACTCCCCAGACCCCCCGGTCTCGACAACTTTGGTTTATAATTTGGGCTAATTGGAATATTAGTTACTTGAGTAATTTATTACTAATAAAAATAAACTGCACAAACCGGGGAGTCTGGGGTGTGGAACACCCTCCAGCGCCTTACTGCTGAAAGAGTAAACATTCAATGTTTACAGATTATAATCTTAATCTGATTAATTATTATTCTTAATCTACAATGATAGTACGGTAATTCACCATATTTTACATTAACGCTATTAATTAGTTTTATCGAGTCAAAAAGAAAAATTAAATAATCAACTTCGTTCCCTTTCTTAAAATGTAATAAAATAATAATTGTTTTAGAAATTAAAAAAAAAATTTGAATTGTCAAAAAAGTTATTTACCATAAAGCGAAGGTTTGTATTATTATTGATTTTATTATGTGAATTTGTGAAACTTTGTTCTAAATTGATTAATTAGGATTTTGTTATTAGTTTAGTTCAATTATTAATAGATGCTTATTGTTTATTTAACCAGCAGTGTAGCGTAAAGCATACACCGGCCGACTGGAAAGCGGTAAACCGCGGTTCGAGTCCTAGTCGAGTCGAATACACTGCTGTGATCAAAGGTCCAATATCAATCTGTGGACCATGGGGAAAGCAACGGGAAACCACCCCATAAATTATACTTCCTTTATATATATAAAATTCATCTTGGCTTCGGCCAAGCTGGGTCACGACGCTTCTGACAAGAAGCAAACGATGAAGAAGAAGAAGAATTGTTTATTTACTTTCTTCTTCTTTGAATGCCATGCACTTAGTATACTATAGTGCGCAGGCGATCAACTTAGCCAAAGCCAAGCTGATTTTGCAAGGAAATATTATAAGTGGGGTGGTTTCTCGTTGCCTTTCCCATGAGTAAATATGTAAATTTACTGCAACATTTGTATAAATAATCCATAATATACAAAAAAGTTTGGTAAATTTGTATTTAAATTACACCTACCAAAGTTGAGTTTATAGAAGATGAATTTTGACAAGTTATGTACAAATAGCAAATGGATAATGAGGATTTTAGGTGGTCCTAGCATCAAATATAGAAAGTGGATTATCAATATCCTTGTCCCAGCAGCTAAAGAGTATTATTTGCTCTTAGTACTCAACTATAATTTTATCTAACATAAATCATTTAAATTTATTATAATTTCCACAAAATATGGTAGAAAATTTGACGATGACACTGCTACCAAGGCCAAGAAAGGACTAAATAAACGCAAATCCATGTTTTCAACAAAATATAGATAACTAGAAAATTGACTAATAATACTTTGCGCTAATAGTTATTTTATATACAAAATGTGTTACGAAAATCTGACGCTTTCGACGATTTTAACGCTTCCTAAATTTAAATTTATTAAAAATTGGAATATATTCAATAAATTATTTTAAAATTATTGAATTCAAAGAATATTTTCGTAAATTATCACCTAACTTTGTGATAATTTCGCATGTGCCCTGATAATTTACCATGTGTACGGGTGTGCGAGCGCTTGAGCGGGCGGTGGGGAACTAGAAAAGGGAGTCTAGGCAGAGCATTCAGCGGGTGTAGACCGTTTAAGTGTTGAGTGGCAAGTTTTGCCTAATCGCTAGACATAGTTTTAATATTCATATCCTACGTTAGTGGGTAGTAGTAGTAAAACGCAATTGTGGTTTCCGATCGCGTGGGCGGATCATTTTCCTATGGAAAGAGAAACAAAATTTCATATGGTGAAAAATTTGATTTTGGGTTAACGCGCCATATTGTACAGCTGATATTTCGTCGTGCGCAAATCGCTGCGAAACTTTATCGTGTTTGCGCAGCTCATGTTATCAATTGACGTCACAGTAAATTATTTACACCAAGTTTCCTGTTACGATCGTGGTAGTAGTATTTTATTTGGATTTTACCACGACGGCTTTTGATGGGTGTTTGCCATCAGTACACTCGATCTTTCCTTTTGTTTTCACCGAGGTTCCAAGGAGGAACATTTAAGTGCACCTTCGTCTGGAGGAGATCATCTAGCAGCTGGTACCATCCGATTGGAAGTGTCCTTCTGGTGTGCGTAGTGCGTAGTGCATTAATTTGTGCGGTGTTCAGATTCCTAAGGATTAGAAAGCAGTTTTTAAGGGTCCAACTTGTCGATTTCACCTACTGTAAACTTACGTTTGTACAAACGGGTAAGTCATTTTTTTAACCTTTATTAACTGCGTTGTATCCGCCTCAGTTATTTTTTTGAGGATCCGAAAGATTCGGATTGATTATCTTATGAGTACGTACTGCGTGATACTGTCACTTTCAATCCTGCCAATTGCAAGGGTTGGTTGTGTAATTTTTTTGATCTCAACGATCAGTTGTTGATTTTTTTAATAAAACTTTATTTGATTGTTCGACTGGGTTTTATTACTGGAGAGTCCCTAGTAACTGGATCTGCGACTCTAGCGTCCGCTGGAGAAAGCTAGTTTTTTACATCGAGGCTTCACAAATATAAATTTTGTGAGAAAAGGTTGCTGGCCCCTCAGGTTATCAATCTTTTCTTCAAATGATAATATTCAATTTTATATTTAACAATTATAATAATAATTTTGTATGCTAACTTCAATATATTATTTTAATTTATGTATGTAGGCGATAATCTTTCAACAAAGGAACAGAAAAATTGAAGAAGATTGATTAGTCTGCTACTTCTATAATTTACACTTAATACCAGAGTCTTTTTGGATTTTACTTGTATTCTTAATTTTCGACTTTTAATATTACTTTTCAATTTCACTTTTAAAATCTGCCATTCAACTTTACACACTTCAAATTAGTTTAGACATCAATAAAATTCATAACAGACAAGAAACGCATGAAAAAAAATATGCTCAAAGATTTGCATGCACTAATAACCTTTATTCCATAATTATATAAATTTTCAACTACAATCCTAATTTATATATTTATTTTGCATTACTTTGAATCCATTGCAAATAAGTAGAAATTCTTGTATAAATATCAGGACGTCCTCGTGCACATGGAATATTTGCCGACACCAACCCTATTTGAGCCCCCGACTTTTGTTCCACTAAAGGTCCACCAGAGTCACCCTTGAACACAAAATATTTTAGTAATAATTATTCAATATTAAAATATTAGTTAAGCATTATTTAAAATGTTATTTGAAAAAGTTTCCTTACTTGGCAAAATCCTTGCCCTACTACATTTAGAGCGCATATATTTCCATTTCTAATAAAATTTCCAAAGGCGTTGCTACATTGTTGATTAGAGATTGTTCTTACTAGAAGTTTTTTAAGATCATTTGTGGCTACTTTTCCATTTTGCTTAAAAAAAATTATTTTACAATAAAATCGTTATTAGAACAAAATTACATACGTCAGTAAAACCCCACCCAGAAACAAGTCCAATAGTTGCTGCATTAACATTGGCCCTTAGTAGCTTAACAGCTTTAATGTTTGGACCGTAGGTAAGACATTTGCTTAATTTAATAAGAGCTATATCGTTTGCCAACTTAGTAGGTTTATTATAGTCCTTGTGAGAAATAATTTTGTCTATACCAACCCTTACTCCACCACTGTTTAATTTAGTAGTTCCTGCTAATATAGACAGTGCTTTTATAGGAAAACTAAAATGAGGTTTTAGAAAATTTACAAAAAAGTGTAAATAATTTCGACTTTGTACCCAACTACACAATGAGCAGCTGTAAGAATCCAGCAACTACCGATGATCGAACCTCCGCAATTATGTCGCCCATTATACTGAAGAGATATTTGATAAGGTAGTTCACCTGGTTTTGCATTAACTCCACCTACTATAAAGTCATCTTGAGCATCTAAAATAATATTTTGATAAGTATATTGTAAACGAAACAGTGTTGTCTTGTAGTTATAGCTTTCTCTGGGTGTTTTTACATACCATTTAGTTGAACACACAACAACACTACTGCCAACTGAAGTAAAAGTAAAGCACTCTTTAGAAACAACATTGTGATGTACTAAATAGCTTAAAAAGTTTTTGCTTATATACTCTTTTTCAATATCAAAAGTGCTATAAAATAAGGCATAAAGACAGGTTTGATAATAATAATAACGAAGATAGTGCTTTTCCATAAAATATTGATAAATCGTTATTTAGTTAGTGTATCTCATTATTTTGTGGTAATTATGACGGTTCACAATAATTACCAATAAAACTTGATGTAAACTTACGACGGGGTGTAATTTCACCAGCGTTTTATAAGATCAGTTTGTTATAAACTCTGACTTAAATTAGTATCCATAATTAAGATTGTTATTATAAATGTTAGATTTTACTCGTAGTATTTATGTATTTAGTATTTATGGCATCTATGAACATTTATTTATCCATGAATATTTCTTAGACTGTTTAGTTTTTGATTTATAAAAAATTTAATTGAAAAAACTTATTTTTTATAGTTCGGTCATAAGTTGACATAAAGCTTTAATTTGATTTTGAAGTCAGCATAATTTTAACAATTATTTTATTTTTTTAGCTGATTATTGAACACTATATTTACCATATATGATACTATTTATTTTAAAAATATTTTTTGATGTATGTTCCTTATAATTTTTACAAAAAATTGTCATTTTTGTAAAAATACAATTTTCTAATAATTTTTGTGATATTATAGCAGAAGCTATCATCTTTTAACTAAAATATGTTAATAAATCACTTTCATGTTCATTAGATAATAATTTTGGGACTATGATATGTCCTATAAGATCCCCCATGACCTTACGACTTATTTCAATTAAAAAAATTTAAATATTTTTAAATTGAAAAATTTTCCCATATAGTTTTTCGTGCTTTCAATTATATAGTGGATTTTAATCTATATTTAATTATATTATATTTAAGTTGATCGTCTACGCAGTGTAAAGTGTGTGGTACTTTAAGAAGAATCTATATTTAATCTTATAGGATCGAGTTTAACTAATAAAGAGACTTTAAAAGTCGAAACAATGATGTAGAACGATGTCTTAAACTAAAATTGTAAGTGGAAAAATTTAGCAATTTAAAAATATGTTGACTAAACTTTCTCGCTAAAAATTTACAAAATATCAAATTTGACTTTGTGATTCCTATAAATTTGTGATTTATTAAATAGAAACTAATATCACATAAAAGAGGAAAAGCAAAATTAGTTTTTATGAACCATTTTCCACCAAAACTTAATTCACTCTAACAAATTTTGGTTTAATTTAGTAATTATAATTAAATTTTTATTTTCCTTTTAATTGTATGCATGTTGGAAATCAATATTGCACCAATATTGTTTTACTAGATTGCCCCAATATTGCAAAATGTTCACTTCACTATATTGGCGCAGTATTGTACCAATACTGTTTTACTACATTGCCCCAATATTGCAAAATGTTTATTTCACTATATTGGCGCTATATTGGAAATCAATATTGCACCAATATTGGTGCAATATTGTGTGCTACATGGGTAATCTCAGTTTTTTTGATGCACGAAAACAATACTTTCTCATATTATGATAAAGTAAACATATATAGTGAATATCTAAAAAGTTTCTATAACAATTTACCAAGCATCAATTACTAGAGCTGCATAATTTTGATGTAGAAAATCATATCCACACTATTTATCTTTAGAAGTCCGAAACAACAACACTAAAAGTTATACCATTTTTGCTCATTATAATAAACTTATACATTTACTGCAGTATTTAGAAAATTATGATAGTATTACAATCGGGCTCAATTGCTCTAATTTCTGTGTGAAAGCTGATGCACGCCGCATTAAGTTCTCGGAGCAATCGCTGTCTTACGCTGCAAAAAAAGCTCAGTTGTTGTTATAATCAGCCAGAAAGGAAAAAAACAGTAAATTAATATAGAAGACTAATTGTATGGTGCAGGTATTGCAGATTAAAGGTAAATAGTTGGCCGGTTGCCCGGCAACATAACTTTAACAGATCTCGACCTACTTGATTCAAATTTTAACTGTAGCTATTAAATTACATTATCTAGATAATCAAGTAGGGATTTGACGTTACATTGTAAAACTTTTTTGTTATAAACAATTTCTTACGTAATTTTTAACAAAAATGGAAATTTGAAATCAATTGTTCATTATTATTACAGAAACCAATAGTTTTTAATTGCACAATGTTTTTCTCAAGATAATCTTATTTACAACTAAAAATGTTTCGTTTTTTGTTAAAAATCAAAAATTAGAGAACTCTTGCCAACCGAAGAACTTTATTTGCAAAGAGAGTTTTACTTTGCGGAAATTTGAAGCTGCCATTTTGTAAAAAATTAATTAAAATTTATAAACTATTTCTTAAAATAAATATGAACAATAAACCTCTTTAAACAGATTTTGTATTGCGTTTACTATAACGCCATAAAAAATTGTTAAAATTATGCTATATTTTGTGTCTCTAGATTGCCATTGCCCCTTAAGAAATTTTAACACTTGCAAAAGTAATGCAAGAGTAATTTTTGCTACAAAATTGTTAGAATGAAATTTTAATATAAAATTAAATAAACCTTCATTTTAATCAGTTCTGTGAATTATCTTTTAAATCAAAATGATCCACGCAACTTTTTCTTCTTGATAAAGTTGCTGAAATGGTCCCAAAATTTTTTTCTGACTTTTGTACACAATCGTTGCGGCAATATTGTACAATACAACATAGAATATTTTCTGTAACTTATAATTGCTTATAAATACACGTAAATGTAATAGTACATTATACATAACATAACCGCCATAATTACCACGAAATAATGAGATACATAAATATTTTTTAACAAAATTACTTTTTATCAACATTTTATGGGAAACGCATATCTTCCTTGTTATTGTCAAACGTGCCTTTATGGTTTATTTTATGGCACATTTGATATTGAAAAGGAGTATATAAGCAAAAGCATTTTAACCCATTTCATACATCACAATGTTGCTTCCAAAGAGTACTTTACTTTTAATTCAGTTGCTAGTAGTGTTGCTGTGTGTTCAACTAAATGGTATGTAAAAGACACCAACTGATTACTAAAACTGCAAGACAATGGGGTTTGGTTTACCGTTTAGCTTAACAAATTATTATTGTAGATGCTCAAGATGACTTCATAGTAGGTGGAGTTAATGCAAAACCAGGTGAAATACCTTATCAGGTATCTCTTCAGTTTAACGGGCGACATAATTGTGGAGGTTCAATTCTTAATAATTGCTGGATTCTTACAGCTGCCCATTGTGTAGTAGGGTACATGATTAAAATTATTTTAATACCATTTTATAAATTTTGAAAATTCATTTTAGATTTCCTATACCAGCACTGTCTATTTTAGCAGGCACTACTAAATTAAACAGCGGTGGAGTGAGGGTTGGAATCGCCAAAATTGTTACCCACCAGGACTATAATAAACCTACTAAGTATGCAAACGATATTGCAATTATTCAGTTGAGACAATGTCTTACATATGGTCCAAACATTAAACCTGTGAATTTACTAACAACCAATGTTGGTGAAGGTGTTATTTCAATTGTTTCGGGATGGGGTTTCACAGACGTAAGTTGTTTTGTTCTAATAATATTTTTATTGAAAACAAATTATTTTAAGCAAAATGGAAAACAAGCAACAAATGATCTTAAAAAACTTCAAGTAAGAACTATCACCAATCGGCAATGTAGCAACGTCTTTGGGAATGTTATTAGAAATGGAAATATATGTGCGTTTAATATAGTAGGACAAGGATTTTGTCAAGTAAGGAAAATTTTCTATGTAACATTTTTAATAGTTAAAATTTTAATTTTCTCTTAATATTGTACAATTATTTTAAAAAATATTATAATTTAAGGGTGACTCTGGTGGACCTTTGGTCGAAGAAAAATCAAAGAGACAGATAGGTTTGGTATCCGCCAATGTTCCATGTGCTCGAGGATATCCTGATATTTATACAAGAATTTCAACTTATGTGAAATGGATTATAGATAATGTAAAATAAATATATAATTTAGTATTGGAAATAACAAGTTAGATTATGGAGTAAAGGTTATTAGTGCATGTATATCTTTAGTCGTATTTTTACGAAACTTCGGGCATTCATATTCTCATTAATTTAGCATTGTACAGGTATCTATCAGCAAACTAATTAGAAGTGCGTAAAATTAGATAGCAGAACTGCATTGTCATTGCAATTAAAACTCGTTTCAAAAGGTGATTATAAAGGTAGCTAAAAGATTTTAAGAGATTTTCAATACCGTATTTCAGCAAAGAGCATCCAAATACTACTGTTAGTATATCAACTGATCTGTCTATTTTGACCACTTTTGCAATCGTAAGGTTGTTGAAATATGCATTTTAGTTGAACTAACATCGGCTATTTACAACTTTTTCTATCATTGAAAATGCAAAATATAACTAAGCGATGCAGTTAGCTACAAACTCCGAGCTACCTAATGAGATAAAATATTCTCATAAGCTCTCGAATTTAAAATCATTGGAGGTGACGGGACACTGGTACGGAGTATAATATGGTGACTTAATATAATATGTTAAAGGATAATAAAACATAATATTCAATTACTCGTTTTTATAATGTTATTACAGAAATATATTCATTTAAAGTGTTTTATTGCACATTAAAAAAATTTACTGCAAAATGAACACCATTTTAAAATTTTGTATTTTACAAGTTATAAGAGCAAACACTTTTGAAAAAAATTTGTCGCCAATTGACACAATAGTAATTTATTTATATAAAATAACTATATTTGAATTTAATTATAATTACTTGACGATGATTTTTAACTTAAAAAAGCCACTAACAATATAAAACTGTAACCCGAAATAAAGATTTTAAACTAAAAATTGGATAAAATCATATTCTAAAGAGTAAATCAAAATTTACTAATGCAGTTTCTACACTATCATAGTAGGGTGGTTCAAATTCGAAGTTCCTTATGGGAAATTCGGTAACCATAGGAGATATGGAAAAATGGATGGCGCATCCTCGATCTCTTTTTTTGAGAAAAGCTTAATGGTGAAAAGCGGATATCGATATCTTTTTTCGTTTTCGAGTTATGGCCAAAAGTTCGCTTTTTCGACTTTTCGTTAAATGTCGATATCTCGGTTGTTTGTAAAGTTATAGAAAAAATATTTATACCTTCTTCAGACACTTTTTTAAGGAGAATAAACTGGGCTGAAGGGATTTTAAATATCTTCATTTGTTTCCGAGTTATAATATAAAGTTGTGTTTTTTTAAATAGAAACCATAGTTGGCTATGACATATTTAAATAGAGTTTTTTATTCTCTTTTCAATTATATATAATATGTGGAGTCTATTATTTCAGTTTCATCCCGTTATATTAAAAAATGTTAAATTAAAATAAATAAAGATCGGAAAATTAAAAGTTGGCTATGTCAGAACAAAACACTATACAAAATAATTATTGACATCTAAAACGATGTTCTTCAATTGTTTTTATGTGTGTTTTTGGTACCTATTTCTGTTTTGAACCTATTTACTTATTTCAAAAGAGTGTCAATCCTGAATCTTCAGAGATCGGGTAACCAATCCCGGTGGATGGGGTAAATCTGCGGGGCTAAAGCGAGAGGGAGACACTCCTTCGGGTTGGACGAGAGGCCAGCACCCTCTCTCCGTAAAAAGAAAAAATTCGCTAAAAATCCCAGAAATAAGCCTCGGAAATCGGACGGATGCTCTTATCGACGAAATCAGCAAAGAAAACGGACTACGAATATGGGAATATGGAATGTCCAGGGCATCAGAAATAAAAAGGAAGAAATAATAATGGAGCTCATACAGCGAAACATAGATATAGCCGTTCTCTCAGAAACGAAAAAGAAAGGAAATGGAATCGAAAAACTTAAAGACTTTTTGCACCTATACACGGGAGTTGAAAAAAGTGAAAGAGCAAAGGCAGGTGTATCCATTATACTACACAAAAAAATGAAAAAATACGTTAAATCATGGGAACCAATAAACGAACGTATCATTCAAATGACGATTCTCATTAGGGGGAGATATATAACCATTCTCGGAATCTATGCACCAAACGATGACGCCACAGTCCAAGTAAAAGAAAACTTTGAAGATATCCTACGAAATACCATGGATAATATTCCAAATTATCACGAAATCATCATTGCCGGAGATTTAAACGGTAGAGTAGGTAAGCAAAGGAACAGCAAAGTAGTAGGTATTCACGGAGAAGAGAGGATAAATGATAACGGCCAGCGATTAATAAATTTTTGTGAACAATATGACCTGAAGATTACGAACACATTTTTTGCACACAAAGATATACATAAATTCACATGGTACCAACACACTAGAGGACTGAAATCAATCATCGACTACCTTATCACGAGACAACGATCCGGTATAAAAATCCAAGACGTGAGGGCGTACAGAGGCGCCGACTGCGGATCAGACCACTGCTTGCTGATGTCAAAAATATACATACCATTCATAGCCTCTTATGATCCAAAAGATGAAAAAGTAAAGGAGAAAGAAGAAGAATCGAAGAGCCAAAAGTATAATATCGAGAGCCTCGCACACGACAGTACCAAATACTTGTTCAGCAAAAGAGTAGAGGAAAACTAGAAAAATAGAACGGACAATAATAATAATAATAATAATAATATACGTTTATTTAGTCATAGTAGACTATACAATTTACAATTTATACACAAACTACATTTTAACATAAGAACAAAGAAGAACAAATAGCCATACAATCAATAAACATAACCACTTGTACGGAAATAGAAGTCGCAATAATTCTGGAGCCAACCAATATCACTCATTTAGTCTTGCTAGATAGCTCTTTAGTTCCTTCTTAAACCGTCCGAGATCCTGACTCTTCAGCATCCTAGGCAATTGATTATAAGCCACAGCACCTTTGACAAAAACAGAGTTGTGAGCAAAAGCCGTACTCGATCCTTGCAATCTTAAACTTTCTCTGCCCCTTGTTTCATAGTTGTGACTACTGGCAAATGTCGACACGTTCCGTCTCAAATATACTGGCATTAAACCTAAAACAGTCTTGTGTATGAATACCAAGGCCTGATATTCCGCTAATGCCATTACATCCAACCATTGCAGCTCATTAAGCATCACACTGATCTTGCAGTACCTGTCCCTTTTTAATATTATTCGCATGGCCCTGTTTTGTAAGATCTGCAACCTATCGATGTCAGTTTTGCTCGCCATGTATAGTACTGTTCCGATATATGTAAAGTGAGGCAACACTATAGTATTAAAATCGTCAGCCTTGTTCTTTTCGAAATAAAATCACTGCACCTTCCCAGTACTCCTAATTTACTCGAAATCTTCTTGCACATCCAATTCAAATGACTTTTAAAATTTAGGTGACAATCCACGTTCAACCCCAAATATTTAATTTCATTTACCATTTCTATTTCACTGCCACCAATTGATATACCCTCTTTCAACAATGTTAGCTCTTCTCTAAATTTCTTTTTTCCCAACATCATAGCCTTTGTCTTTGCTACATTAATTTTCAACCTACTACCATTGAGCCATTTATACAATTTTTCCATTTCTTGGTTCATACTTTTGATCGTACTTCTACAATCTTTGCCTGACACATAAACGATGGTATCATCTGCAAACAGGTGAAATTTTGCCCACTTGAATAATCTACTTATATCATTTATGAACAATATAAATAATAGCGGCCCTAGCACACTTCCTTGCGGAATTCCATATATTACTTTTCTCTCGTTTGACCTCCCTGTTCCATATTTCACTTTCTGTCCTCTATTCGTTAAATAACTGACAATCCATTTAATCACATTTCCCCTCACACCATAATATGCCTTCAGCTTTTCCACCAACACTTCCTTGTCTATTGTTTCGAATGCCCTCTTCAGGTCGAGGAAAACTACGATCGTCACCAGTCCTTCATCAACACTTCCTTTCCATTCCTGTACCAGACCTTGTATCGCTGTTTCGCAACTATGCCCCTCTCTGAAACCCGATTGGTACACTGTCAGTAATTTATTACATTCAATGTATTCTCTTATTTGTATACTAACCACTCGTTCCACTATTTTACTAATCGAACTCAACAAACTCACGGGCCTAAATTCTTCGCAATTGATTGTATTGGACACCTTCATTATGGGAACAATAGTCGCTACTTTGAGTATATCTGAAACCTTCCTTCTTCCATCGAACTATTAACGATATTTAATAAGGGATTACTTATTTCGTTCCACAATAATAGTATTAGACTTGTGTCTATACTATCAGGACTACTTTTCCTCTTCATTCCGTAGACTACCTCATACAACTCCCCCATGCTTAATAATCTAAAATCGCTTATCGATGTGGTTGCTCTAAAATCCCATAGTTCAAAATCAACTTGAGGTATTGAATTTACAACCTCTTCAATGCTACTCAGAAAATAATTGTTAAATTCTTCAGCAATGCTTGTATCATTTTTTACTACTTTGTTCTGAAACAATATTTCACTAGTTTTCTCATTATGATCACTCTTAATCAATTTCTTAATAGCCTTCCACATATTCTTTGCATCGTAATTACATTCATCAATGATTTCCGAATAATAATCCCTTTTGGCTTGTCTGACCAAACCAACAACCTGATTTCTGTTTCTTTTAAAGTCTTCCCAGTCAGCATTTTCCTTACTCAATCTGTATTTCTTGAAACTATTGTCTCGAATTTTTATTGCCTTTAACACATTTTCATCAAACCAGTGATTTTCTTTATTATAAACTACCACTTCTTGTAATGGCATTTGCTCATTAATAACTGCCTGTAATTTTTCATAAAAATTTGTAAATCTTGAATCAAAATCCGCCCTGTAATTGTAACTAATTCCATTTATCTCCTACGAAATTCATCGATCTCTAATCTTCGACCTTTTACTAACAGTTTTATCCTTTTTCTTTCTTCTCACAGCTAATATTCACTTGTATGCCTCTATGGTTACCATATAGTAATAGATTCAATACCTTTGCACTTGAGTCACTCTTCACATTTGTCACTACCAAATCAATAATCGATTCGTTATCTTTGTTCGCAAAACAAGTTGGATCCCTAGTTAGTTGGTATAAGCTTCTATCTAAGATGCTATTCCTCAATCTCTTACTATAAATGTTATCTCCATTCCAGTTAATATTAAAATCCCCCACTATCCAACCCTTAGTGTTCTTGTCCACAAGATATCTATCACAAAACTCCTCGAAAAAATCCAAAAAGCTGCTCGTAGAACCACTAGGTGAACGATAAATGTTACCAACCATATACGATTTCTTTCCTATTCTCACTTTTAACAAAATCATCCAATACTGTTTGTGAATTGCAATCGAATCAATAACCTTAAAACTAATGTCCTTGTTTACGTAACACAACACCCCACCCGTATGCCTACTCTCTGAATCGGCTCGAGCTATACTATAATTTGGTATGGCGATTTCAAAGTTTTCGATGTCCTTAGTCAAATGTGTTTCTGTACAACAGAACACTGCTGGTTTTCTGTTTGATATAAAATTTATAAGTTCATCAAGATGGGTCCCTGCTACTAAACTTTGAACATTAAATACATAGACTACATTATTACTATCTTGGTCTTGACCACGTAGTTATAATTCACTCCATTTCCACTTTCCGTCCATTATTTTTGCTTCTCTCTTAAATACTTCGCAACTGTAATGACCAGGCGAATGATTGACGTCATAACTAAAATTAAACTTTGAATTAGCATTAATACAATTTATGCATTCCGGCGACTTTTTACACTCATTTTCGTGCCTATCTCCACCACATTGTTTGCACACTTCCTTATTCTTGCAATCGATTGCTTTGTGGTTAAATCCAAGACATTTATAGCATCTAAAAACATTTTCGTGTTTAAAAAATCGACTTATCTTCCAGCCAATTTTAAATTACCTTGACTCAATATCCGTTCAGCTGTTTCTTCGTCAGTTTCTATAATTGCAGAGTACCCAAACCTTACTTTATATACTTTTTTAATAGCTAATTTATCCATCAATTTAAGGTTAACATTTTGTTTATATATGCAATCTAAAATCCTCTCGTTCGAATCATATTCCATCAGATTCACCACTTTAATGAATTTATTTGCACCTTTTGATGTTTTTATCTCGTATTCGTTGCCTAGTTTATTTACTAAATTATTTTGAAGCTTTTCTCGATCTTCATTAGTATCACATTTAATAACCACAGCCATCGACTTCTCAATTTCCCTAATGCTCACTACACCTATTCCCATATCTACAGGATTTACTTTTGATTTAATGTTTTCTTGAATTTCGTTAGCTTTTAATTTCCCTTCTTTTTCTTTAATCATTATTAAGTTTTTATGTCCTATAGGTTTATTAATGTATTCGCCACTCTTCCTCTGACTATTACTCTCTTCTATTACATTTTTTGCCTGTGATAAATTTATCTTGAGCTCATTTACCTCCGAGCTCAATTTTTCATTTATTGCTTTAATAATTGCAATTTCATCTTTCAACACTTTCACTTCTGAAGCTACCTCTTCCTTAACTACATTTTGCAAAATCGATGAAGGCCTTACTTGCCAATAAATTCGCAATTTCCATCTTTGCCGATGCTTCACCCCCTAAACCATTTATGGCGTTCTGGCTATTGTCCAACGATACCCTAGTTTTGTTACAACACTCGATTGTTCCATTAGCATATCTCTTGATGTTACCAACCTTGTTAGCACAGCTATCGTGGTACACAACCATACAGGCCCTGCACGTGACAAATTTTTTCGTAGTTTTATTGCAACCCTTGCAAATTTTTGAATCCGCCATCACAATTTTTTAAATTAATTAAAGACAAAATAACAACACGCAAATTATACACACAACACCTTAACCTCAATTACCTAGCTTAAAACCTAACCTCAACACGTAGGCGACCGGGGGCTGTAACAACAGAAAAGAATATCAACATATAACTACATGTATATTACAAGCTGCAATGGAATCTCTAGGATCACATAATCCTAAGAGAAATAAACCCTATTGGTGGGACGAAGATATCGAGGAACAAATTAAAGCAAAAAAACAACTATATCGAGAATCCCTTCAAAAGAACGACACCAAATCCAGAGAAGAATATAAACAAGCCAATAGGGAGGTGAAGAAACAAGTAATACATAGGAAAAACTTGAGCTGGACAAAAAAATGTGAAAATATTGAACAATATATTGGGGGTACGCGAAGCTCGGAAGCTTGGAAAACAATTAAGTCCGTAAGAACATCTTGTAAACGGGAAATTAACTTGGGTGGTATCGGAAAATCGGAATGGGTACAACATTTTGAAGGGTTACTACAAGAAAAAAGACCGACATTCATGCAACGTGCAAGAGATAACACAAATAGATCAAATCCATCTAAAATTCGAACAAGTTGAAGAAGCAATGGCCGCTACTAAGCTAAAGAAATCCCCTGGACCAGGAGGAATATACCCTGAATTTTTAAGATATGGGCCAAAAAAGCTGATAGAAATGTTAAGAACTTTATATGAAAGATGCCTAAATGGAGAGGAGATCCCAAAACAGTGGAAAACGTCATATATATCCACAATACATAAAAAAGGTCCCAAAGACAACCCAAATAATTATCGGGGGATAGCGGTTATTCCAACAATTGGTAGAATATACGCACGAATTCTAAGGAATTCGGTAGAAGAAGATATTAGAAATGATCAACCCGAAGAGCAAGCAGGATTCAGAGCCGGGAGATCCACAATTGACAATTTATTTACGTTAAAAATTGCCCTGGAAAAGCGGATGCAGCGAAGTCGGGAAACACACCTCGCCCTCATCGATTTGGAAAAAGCGTATGACAGCGTTCCTATATCACAACTATGGATGGAGATGCGGAAGCAAAACATAAGACCAACTCTAATAACAGCTATTCGGGAATATTATAGAGAAACTATGCCGCGGTAAAAGTTGGAAACAGTGTCACAGAGATGTTTGAAACGACCAAGGGCTAAGACAGGATGTCCACTATCACCCACTCTATTCAAAATTTATCTGAACGAAATCCTACAGGGATGGATGAAAAATGCAAAAATATGGGACTAAGAGTGGAGACGACATACTTTACACCCTTTTTTTCGCGGACGACCAGGTTGTGATAGCGGAAGATGAGCAAGACCTTAGCTATATGATCAGAAAACTCCAGGAAGAGTACATGAAAGCCGGGCTCACCATGAACTTAACTAAGTGTGAATATCTCGTTGTCGGAGATAAGGAATGTAACGACCTGCCACTAGAAACAAATATTATAAAAGGAGTAACCAAATGTAGATATTTGGGAGTCATAATCAATAAGGAAGGTAATAGTAATGATGAAATAAAAGAACGAATTAACAAGGGCAGAAGGGCGATAGGGGCACTAAATTCAGTTCTGTGGGAAAAAAATATAAGGAAAGAGACAAAAAAGAGAATGTACAAAGCAATAGTTCGAAGTGTGATGATGTATGGCGCAGAAGTGTGGGATGTGAGTGCAATTAATAGACGAAAATTGCTGGCCACAGAAATGGACTGTTTAAGAAGAAGTTGCAGAAGATCCAGAATGGAAAGAATACGAAATGATACTATAAGAAGAACCATGAATATGGAAACGGACATAACCGAAGAAATCGAAATGCGACAACTGAAATGGTTCGGACATACGAAAAGAATGGAAGAAAGTAGATGGCCACGAAAGGTATTAGAATGGATCCCACCGGAGCGAAGAAAGAGAGGACGGCCTAGGAGAAGCTGGAGAGACGATATAGATGGGGCGATGAATTCTAGAAACATAGCAGAAGAATTGTGTCAGGATAGAAAGAGATGGAAACTGGGAACGGAGAGGCGGCTTCAGCCGTAGAAATCCGTATATATATATATATATATATAAAGAGTGTCAAATGGCTTATGACAACTATGAATAATATGATATTATGTTAATAAAATAAAAAAAATTGAAAATTTAATTTAATACGATAAACAATAACATAAATTAATTAAAGTAAGTATTCAAACTGGAGTCCATTGTTTGCAATGCACAAATTGCACCTCTTCCTAACACTCTGAGTTGCATTGCGTATGTGAATATTCGATACTGAATTAGCACATTCTATAAAATTTTGTCTGAGTTCGTTAATGTTGTCACTTTTTTTTTATATAAATTGTCTTTAACATAACCCCAAAAGAAGAAATCCAGTGGCGTTAAATCTGGAGAACGTGGTGGCCACCTCACTGGACCGTTAGTTCCCATCCAGTTGTTTCCAAAATTTCTATTTAACAATTCCTTGACAACTCTTGTATTATGAGGTGGTGCACCATCTTGTTGGAAGAATATATGTCTTCTTTCGAGTAAGGGTAAATTATCTAAATAATCGTCAACAATATTTTGCTCTAAAATTTCCTGATATCTTTGACCATTGAGGTTTTGTTGATATATATAATAACACAAAATGCGATTTCCAAGTAGGGCACACCAAACACTAAAGCCAAATCGTCCTTGGGTTTGGACGGCGACGGTACGGTGGGATTCACATCGGACCAATGGTGTTCATTGTGTCTATTAAAATTCCAGCACACGCATGAAAAACGATGGATCTTCTTGAAGTTTTAGACAATACCAATTGCAAAATTCTAATCGTCTCTGACCATCTGTTGGTTGCAGATGATGTATTTTTCGAATAACGTAAGGCCTGAATTTATATTTTTTCAATATACGCATAGTTTTACTTCTTGAAATTCCCGATTCAGCTTCAATTTGACGGGTTGAAATTGAAGGATTTGCAGCTACAGCTCCTAATACATTAATTGTAGTTTCTTCAGCTTCTTCCATATTATAATTTCCTCTATTAGGTTTGTTAAAAGACCCGTGATCAATAAGATTTGCTTTCAATTTATTAAAAATACGATTATGAGGTTGTCTTCTTTCAGGATAGCAACTGAAATACATTTCAGATGCAAGAACAGCACTATTATTGCTTTGAATAAAACATTGTAACATATCATATTTTCATAGTTTTCAAAAGCCATTTTCAGTTGTTTTCAGTCCCTTCAGCCCAGTTTATTCTCCTTAAAAAGTGTCTGAAGAAGTGTTTGACCATAACTCGAAAACGAAAAAGATATCGATATCCGCTTTTCACCATTAAGCTTTTCTCAAAAAGAGATCGAGAATGCGCCATCCATTTTCCATATCTCCTATGGTTACCGAATTTCCCATAAGGAACTTCGAATTTGAACCACCCTACACACATGACTCCGCTGAGCTTGGGCCAATTCGGTACTGAACGGTAATGTAAATAAAAACTGTGCAAATAAAAGTACGACCTTACAAAAGTAAGGAATCGACAAAATTAAGGCCGAGTTATCTGTGTACTATGATAGTGTAAAACAGCTAATGTTTAACTTAAAAATTATTAACAAAACTAATGGTTATTTCAATTTCCTCAATGCTGTTTGATATTTACATTAAAAATATATGTTAAAATTATATTGATTATTCATAATAATTTATTTTATATGATTCTTTATCCATTCATAATAAGTAGAAATCCTTGTGTAAATATCGGATAATCCTCTAGCACATGGAATATTTGCTGACACTATTCCTATTTGTGCATCAGCATTTACTCCAACTAAAGGTCCACCAGAATCGCCCTTAAACAAACATTTATAATATTACTTTAGTATAATATTAAAATTGCATTAGAAATATTAACAAGTAATAAAAAGCTGTATTCAACTTAATTATTAATTTTAATTAACATTATTTACTTGACAAAATCCTCGTCCTTCTGTATTAGATGTACATATATCTCCAGCTGGAATATCTAATCTGATGCTAGCTTCGCAGGCTTCATTGCTGGTTGTTGTAACTTGAAGTTTTTTTAGATCATTTGTTGTTTTTTGACCTGCTTCCTAAAAGTCTCGTGACTTTAAGTGTTTTACTAAAACAAGATAACTTACGTCAGTATACCCCCAACCTGAAACTATTGCAGCAACACCTTGCCCAATAAATCCCGATTCGAGTTTCACACGGTAAATGCCTTTACCATAGGTAAGACATTTTTTAATTTAATTACTGCAATATCATGTGTGTATGACTCCTGTAATTTATACTTTTCATGAGCAATATATTTTTCGACTGCAAACCTTTTTCCACCTTTGTTTAGTTTAGTCGTTCCTGCTAATACACTTAGTTGTGATTTACTGTACCTGAAGTACAGTTGTTAGAAATATTACAAAACGAAACTCACATTATTAATTTCGTACTCGACTACACAATGGGCAGCGGTAAGAATCCAACAATGATTAATAATTGAACCTCCACAATGTGCTTCTTTGTTAACCTGTATTGATACTTGGTAAGGTAATTCACCTTCTCCTGCATTAACTCCACCTACTATGTAATCTACCTCCTCGGCTTCTAAAAAATTAATTTTATAAAGTCAAAAAGAAAAATTTAATAATCGGCTTTTGACCTTTTGTTACTTAAAGCACCAAAAAATATAATAATCCTTATAATTTTATTATTATTTTAAAATCTCTGTACTATATCAATAATTAAAAGAAATTTTCTTACCATTTAATGAAACACAAGTAAACACAATTATCGGTGCAATCAAAAATGGAATCTTGTATGGAAACATCATTTAGGTAAACTAATTTTTGCAGTAAGTAAATTCTTGTTTATATACGTTTTTGTAATAAAATATTATCATAAAAGAAGGCAAAAACGATAAAATGTAAAGCCATGTTTCCATTAAATTATCGATAAATGTCAATTTTAGTGAAAAAGCATAATATATACTCGTATATCTCATTATTTACCGTCAATTACTTCCTGCTACTGCAAATAAATAAATAAATTACGATAATACAAATTTTAATTTTTTTAATCAGAAATATATTGTTTTGTTATTTTCGTTATTTCAATTTGCCCAATAACCTCATGTATTTAAATTCATAGTGAAATATAATCCTCAATGTTCTTAATAAATTTGGGGTGAATTATCATATCAGTAAATATGTATTTACCCTTTTGGTAAGTTACTGCTCGATAATCATAAACTGGTAGTTGAAGATGTTAATTTGTGTTGAAAACGATCAGTTGAAATACAAAATAATCAGTATTTGGAAATCATAATAATATTTGTCAAGAATCTAATAAATTTAATTTGGTACACTCTAAAAATGCACGTAATATTACCTATTAAATTTTTATAAAAATTGTATAATTTAGGACACGTAGCATACATTTTTACTTATAATCTAGTTTTTAAAGTAAATTTAAGTGTTTGCTGAAATTTTTTAGATTTCTTTTAAAATTACAGAGTAATTTGGTGTTGTATGTATTTTTCCTTCAAAAATTTACTTTACTTTCAATGTTTTAAAGTAAAATTACATAATGTACGTAAATTTCTAGCAATAATACATGAAAATTATTTCGCAATATCTGCAAAATTGTACATATCGTACAGGATGTGGGATGACATCACCTCAGTGCAGTTTGTTTTATCTTATGGCGCCAAACACCTCGTGGCAATTTTATAGTGTTATATGTACTATATTTATGTGCCGTTTTGATTATTGTTAGGTAAGTAAGAAAGCTCAAAATTACATTTAATTTTAAATTTTAAAATCTAAAAAATTATTTGTTACGCCGAATTAAAAAAAGATGAAAAGTAGTGTACATAATAAGGCTAATGACGAAGATACACAATGTATTGAAGCCTTAAAATGATTTCTATACTTTTAAAAGAGAACATTGAAGACATTTATATATACGTTAACTGCTGTATGTTCATTTAAATACTTTTAATTTTAGGTACTTTGCACTATTACCGTTTAATAATAATAATACACTTATTTTAGGAGGAACAAAATCTATAAAATCTTTAAGTCCATGTATTGTGTGTTTTGGAGATGGTAAGTAAAATAAAAAACTAAACAATTCTTTAAATAAATAATATTATTTTCAGGTGAACTTAAAAAGTATCATGTTGTTATAAAAAAAATTAAAATTAATAACGGCACTTCATCGTTTTGTAATTGTTTAAAACAGTGCTATGCATGTTTTTACAATTTTAATATGAAGTATCCAAAGTCCGTTTCTGCTACTTGGGAATTTATTCAAAGATACTTTTTAAAGTGCCACTCTGACATAGGGACAAAAAGTCAAACTTTTTCGAACTCGAAAAAAAAAGTAAAAAATATAGCAGATTTTGATTTGGTAATTCTTTTTCTTCAAAATCTTTATTTTATATGCTTAATAGGTATATTTATTTTTTAGGATCCTGCAGGAGTGAAGATTTAGAAAGTTTTTATGTGTACTTTTAAGTTTTAAACATTATTTTAGGTTGTTTTACGCATGTTTTTTAGGTATAAGTTCAAATAAATAATTTTAGTTTTATATTTTTTATTACTATATACCTACACCTAATTGAAAAACAGTATTTTTACATTCTAAATTTCAGGAATAAAGTAAAATTACGCAGTGAATTTAAAAGAAAAAAGAAAAATTAATGTACAGTATTTATAAAATTACAGAATTCTGCCTGTAACTTTCGGAAATAACTTAAAATTAAAAAGTAAATTCAAAAATATAAGCAAAATCAGAATACACTACTCTTAAAATTACAGTATTGTTTCTGTAATTATTACAAAAAATGATGTAAATTAAAGAGTAAATTTAAGAGAAAGAAGGAAAATTATAGAATAAGACTCCTAAAATTACAAAACTGTGTCTGTAATTTTACTGAACTGTATCTATGAATTTTCATATTTACTGTAAAACTATAGAGTAAGTTCAAGAAAAACGAAAAATATTGATGTATAGTATTCCTAAAATTACCGAATTGCACCTGTAAATTTCATAACATATGAGAACAAATTTTCTAATTTTAGAGAATATTGCCTGAGTTTTTACCTAACTATTTTACACAAGAAAATTGCAGTTTTTTAATTTTCCATGTAACATTAAAATTACAGAAGAGTTGCCTGTAATTAAATTGCATGTTATTCGCGCTGGAATTTGTTTTGCAGTGTACAGAAGCATAGAAAAGGCTGTTTCACGGTCTACTATTGTTAAATTTCAAGTTAATATTTTCAATTTTATTGAAAGACGTTAAATAAAAAAATAAAAAAATTTAAAGCAATAAAATTTTGTTTAAAGTGTAATGTGTTCTA
Organism: Lycocerus yunnanus; assembly: GCA_036346125.1. Classification (NCBI taxonomy): domain Eukaryota; kingdom Metazoa; phylum Arthropoda; class Insecta; order Coleoptera; family Cantharidae; genus Lycocerus; species Lycocerus yunnanus. The sequence continues at coordinate 151,039 of JARFIX010000281.1, forward strand.
AATATGAATATTATAAACATAAAGCAAATAAATTAAGCTTACTTGTGTCATAATTGCAAACGTGTAAATACTATAACGTGTTATGTGACGCAACGTTGCATACTATAATATTAATTCAGTTAAGAATATCTGGGTTAAGACTTAATATAAATATCAAGAACCAATCAATGGGAATCAATCATTACTCTTGAAGGCATTGCAGACGATGTATTTTGCATTGCCAGGCACGTACGTACATATGTCGATGTAAGAGATAAATTGTGAGAAAAAAGTGAGATTAATAAATTAAAGAGTATTTACTAAATGTAAAACCAGTGAAAACCTATGAAGATACTATAGGGATCTTGGCAAGTACAATATGGCGACCGTGACAACTTGCAACTTTGTGGAGAATTGTTGGAAAATTGTGTCAAATCAAGTTGAATAAAGAAAAGTGGATAGGCACAACCAAATCAAGGGAATCAAAAGTTGCTGACACCGGAGTTGTTAATACTAACGTTATTGAGGACCAACAAGTGTTTGGTGAAAGAAACGTCATCAAAATAATAATGGTTATTCTAACTACAGTGGCAGTGTTGTTCTTTGTGATGAACATAGTACATAAACAGTATCAACGAATTCTAAAAAGGTGTCCAAATTATATTGCAGTGCAAACATTGTCTATGGAATGCAGAATTGGCCAACACAAAGAATTAATGATAGAGTTATTTAAGTAAGTTTAGATTATGTGTATTTTGGTAACGAAAACTGAGAAGTGACATACGCAGTGTTAATTCAGTTCTATGCGGCAATTACTAAAGAATCAAAGAGGGTGCTAAAGAAAGACATCCCAAAATCCGCATTAATACGAGAAGATGTTAAAAATAATGTTATTTTAAATTTTAATAAGTTTGTTAGTTTAGTTAATACAGTTAAGGGCTTTTAGATACAGAGCAGTCATTAATAATTAATAGAGATTACGAAAAATTAGGAACGAGTCTGGCGGACATTTCAAGTTTTACATGTTGATTATAAAATACCAACCTCATGTTTAGAGCTAATTGATCCTTTTATCAAAGAAGAAATTGAAACTGATTCCGATTCGGAAGAAATTGATATTGATTTAAAAGAAATTTTAGAAATAAAGATGGATTTGTCAGCAGTGCAGATTTTTAAGTTCGCAAGTAAAATTCTAAATACTGAATTTGATGGATCACCGAATTGGTTACAATCATTTTTAGATGCTTTACAATTACTGAAAACTAATTCTCAAGTGCATGAAAATAATGCTATTGCATTCGTTAAAGACTAAACTTACAGGTAAAGCGCGAATTTAATTACTTGATTTAGATACGTTAGGTGATATCATTCTAATATTACGGAAAGAACCACAAAAGAAAATTCAAAGTCAATCGCTTCAAAATTACTTAGGTTCAAACAAAATAATAAAGAAACGACTAAATAGATGCTCTGGTAGCTCTAAATAGAATTAAAAGGATTGTATTAGCAAAGGCGTCCCAGAAGAGTCGGCCGAAATGTATAGCACTAATACGGTGGTAGAACGAATGGTGAAAAACGCTGATTTTCAAAAAACCAGATGGATAATGGAAGCAGGTAATTTTTCAAATACGCGAGATGTAATAACTAAATTCGTTGGTATAAATGCTGAAAATAATTCTAATTTTTTATACAAATAATCGCGGAAATTTTAGACATTTAGGACATTTTCGAAATAATTACGGACGAAACAATGATCGTCGGGTAGATATTATCAAGGTTACAATATTTGTAGTTTTCCTTTTAGAGAAAATCACGATCATGCAATGGACAAAGATTTAAAAACAGTAATCCCAGAAGAAACGTAAGAACATATTCAACAGAGAGTCAGAGAAACGAAGAAATGTCCCAACCGGATCCATTGGGACAAATATAAACATTTTTAATATGAATCTGCCACTTTCAAATTTTGTATTTTTAGATACCGAAATTACGGGTAATAAATTAATGCTTTTGATCGATACAGAAGCTGACCCTTCTTTATTTAAACGAACAAAAATTAATCTAAAACAGCTCGTGGATAAATCAAAAACTAGTAAAATAAATGGTAAAACAGACGGTTACGCGGAATCTATTGCATCTACGGAAACCTTAGTTTACATCAATAATCATATGTACATTTGAATGTACGTTTCAAATTGTTAATGAAAATTTCCCAGTACCGGTAGATAGAATTTTGGTAGAAATTTTATTGGAAAATATCAGTGTCAATTAGATTATTTTTAGTGTAAATTCAGGATTTTTTAAATTTACAAGGTTACCGTTTGGGCTTAAGGTTAGTCCTAATAGTTTTCAAAGAATGATGTCAATGGCATTTGGAGGTATAACACCTAAGAAAGCATTTTTATAAATGGATAACTTCATAGTAAGGAAATTTGAGAATTGTATTTGAGGAAAAATGCAAATTTTTTAGAAATGAAGTGACGTTTTTAAGACACAAAATTACAGATAAAGAAATTTTACCAGATGATTCAAAATATAAAGCTATAAATAAATATCCAATACCAACAGATGCATATTTGGCAAAACGCTTTATTGCATTTTGTGATTACTATAGAAGGTTAATTAAAATTTTGCTGAAATAGCGAAACCAATTAATAAATTAACTGTAAAGAATATCAAGTTCCTATGGAACAGCAAATGTCAAGTGTCATTTGGCAAACTAGAAATTAGTATATTAAGTCTAACTAACACTATTAAGTCCAGAAATTTTGCAATACCCAGATTTTACAAAAGCTTTTGTTTTGACCACTAACGTATCAAAAGAGGCTTATGGGGCTGTACTATCTCAAATTTTTTTTTTAATTACATTAAAATTACAACACATTGTTAGCTATTATAATTATCACAAAATAATGAGATCCATAAAATATTTTGTAATAAAACTGCATTTTATCAATATTTTGTGAAAACGTAAACTGTTTTAAAGCCTTCATTATATTAATTATTATCAAATTAGCTCTCATTGTTCATTTTACTATTAACATTAATATTTTTAATAGTGTTTAAAATTTCACCTTAATAGAATATAATTATCTTAAAATATTTTGTATTTAAGGGTAATTCTGATGAACATTCAGTGTGAGAAGATTCCAGGACTCAGATAGAGTTTGTATCAGCAAATAAAAGGATTTTGAAGAATTTCTGCTTACGTAAAATGGAGTCCAAATAATGTAAAATAAATAGTATAAAGTAGTATTATGATAATTTTAATTAAAATATTCATGAAATACAAAGAAGGCTACTGTGGAAACAACACTAATAGGGTCAGAAAATTTTCTACTTATATGCATTTTTGAAATTTTGTGTTTTATCTTAAGTAATACAAGAACCTATTGTTTTTGAGCAGAAAAAAATTGTGATTTTGATGAATTTACACTTTTTAAGGTTCCATGATCTAAATAACGCCATTATCAAAAAATGTGTGTGTGTGAAATCGGTGGTCAAATTTTGTGTGTGCTCTATGGCAAAAACTAATAGGAATTTAAAAACCAATTTAGGATTTTGCAACTTCTTGTAAAATTATTTGGCTTTTTGTGATATCAATTTTAAAAATTATAAATCGTATCGATTTATTCGATTTCACTTATCCACGCACAAATAAGAAAGACAGAAGAAGTTTCTCTAAATATTGTCATTTACCCATCTAGTTATTTATAACCTGCTCTTTAGTTTAAACCATCTAAACTAAAAAGGAAATTTTGCGGAACGTGGTTTACAAAAACATCAAAATGATTTTTGTTCATGAATCAATTTTTATTTTTTATATTAGTAAAATGAGAACATATAATATTTATAACATAGAGCTAGATGCTTAATTTAAATTATTTATTTTTGTTTTGACACTTTTATTCGCTTCGAATAACAATATTTTGTATAACTAATAATTATTTATTGTTAGGATGGATTTAACATAGTTTTATTCTAAAAAAATAATTATTAAACTTAAAAAGTTTATAATAATATCTAAATATTTATACGAATATGTTCCAAATCACCAATCGGCGAGATGCGTGTTATATGGAGTTTTGATACTTTTCATTCATTGTTAGGCTTAACAGACCTTTATTCTAAAAAAACAATAATTTTTTAATACAAAAAGTTTGTAGTCATAATTTATACGAAATATAATAAGCAAACGTACAAAAATTGTCCGATGTACCACGTGCATCTAACATAACACAGCAAGAGTGCTCATCCCTATAACCCAATATATTATATTTCATTTAATTTTTAAAATCTATAGCCTAAATTAGTTATAAATAAATTAAAATTTTCAAAATTAATAAGTTAAATAAACAATAAAACGAGATCATTTCGATTTTACTATTTTGAGATTAATAATTAATTTAATTTCTATATACGTTATTATTATTATTCAAGATTCTTTTGAATTTCTTTATGACTTACAAATGACCAAACATGGAAGACATAATGGCGTTATTTAAGGACGTTCTCGAAGGAAATAATGATAAATTTTTAATTATTAATGCCCAATCTCTTCACTCCTAGTCTTGCTCCTAGTTACCTGCAAGTTAGCGAACTTCAGGTTAAATTGACGAAATAGCCAATCAGATGATTGATTTATTTCTTATGTTGTCATCTGATTGGTTATTCTGTCAAGTTCACCTGAAGTTTGCTAACTTCAAGATAACTATGAGTGAATAAATCGGGCTTAGGTCGACTTGTGTATAATTCACTCTATACTGCTGGTATTATCAATCTAATAATATTATTTATGTCGTCATCATGGGTATTATTACCAAATTATTTGAGTTTCTGTAGAAACATTAGTCTCTGCACCAGTATTGATGCTTTATTCCAATAAATCTATTTTTTGATTCCTGTTTTTGAAATACGTAAATACTTATAGTAGAAATTATTTAATGTTTTGAATATCTGCATTTATAAGATTAATAAACAATTAACCAATAGCAGACAGATAGATTGAAATAAACAATGAGTTATTAGTTAATCGTTTTTGAGGTTGCAAATTGTACGAGTAAAGTCCCAGATGGTTTGAACCATGACGTTTGGCATACAAATTATAGGATTAACTTTGGTCAACTAATGCTTGATTTCTTCACTCCTAGTTATCTTTACGTTAGCTAACTTCAAGTTAAATTGACGGAATTGCCAATCAGACGATTGATTTATTTATTTTGTTGTCGTCTGATTGATTATTTTGTGAATTTAACCTGAAGTTCTTTAACTTGAAGAAAACTATGAGTGAAGAATTCGGGCATAAGCTATTTAAATAACTAAAATTATGAAAAATGCAAACGTAACTTGACTAACCTTTATTTTTAATATATTGTTATAGTTAAATTATATTGACTAACACTCTAATAACATAACACCGAAAACAGAATTAAAGATTTTTTAATTGAATAAAATGATAAAACCCTATTGTATAGAGTGAATTAAAATTTACTTAAACTTAAAGATACTTCTTTTCAAAGTCTAATAGTTTTTTCAATTTCAAATTTTAATAGTTTTTTCAAAAATAGTGATTGTAATTATAGTGATTATTTCAAATAATTTATTTTATATGATTCTTTATCCATTCATAATAAGTAGAAATCCTTGTGTAAATATCCGCTGCTCCTCTAGCACATGGAATATTTGCTGACACTATTCCTATTTGTGCATCAGCATTTACTCCAACTAAAGGTCCACCAGAATCGCCCTTAAACAAAAATTTCTAATATTAAAAATTTCATTATAAATATTATCAAATATTAAAAAAGCTATATTCAACTCAATTATTAATTTTAATTAACATTATTTACTTGACAAAATCCTATGTTTCCTGCATCTAATGTACATATATCTCCAGGTGGAATATCTAATCTGATGCTGGCTGCGCAGGCTTCATTGCTGGTTGTTATCACTCGAAGTTTTTTTAGATCGTTTGTTGTTTGTTGACCTGCTTGCTAAAAATCTGGTGACTTTAAGTGTTTTACTAAAACAAGATAACTTACGTCAGTATATCCCCAACCTGAAACTATCGCTGCAACATCTTTGCCAATAAATCTCGGTTCGAGCTTCACACGGTAAATACCTCTGCCATATGTAAGACACTTTTTTAATTTAACTAGCGCAATATCATGCGTGTATGACTCCGATAATTTATACTTTTCATGAGCAATATATTTTTCGACTGCAAACCTTTTTCCACCTTTGTTTAGTTTAGTCGTTCCTGCTAATACACTTAGTTGTGATTTACTGTACCTGAAATACAATTGTTAGAAATATTCCAAAATGAAACTCACATTATTAATTTTGTACTCTACTACACAATGAGCAGCGGTAAGAATCCAACAGTGATTAATAATTGAACCGCCACAATGTGGTTGGTTGTCAACCTGTAATGATACTTGGTACGGTAATTCACCTTCTCCTGCATTAACTCCACCTACTATGAAGTCCACCTCTTCGGCTTCTAAAAAAATTAATATTAAAAAGTAATAAAGAAAAATGTAATAAGCGTTTTTTATATCTTTTTAATTTTTCTGATAAAACACATAAAAATAAAAAGCTTACCATTCTTTGCAATTTTATTATAACCACGTTAAAATATCTGTATGTACTATTTCAATAACAAAAATTTTCTTACCATTTAATGAAATACAAATAAATACAATTATCAGTTTACTCAAAAACATAACTTTGTATGGAAACATCATTTGGGTATAATAATTTTTGCAGTAACTAAATTATTGTTTATATACGTTTTTTGGAATGAAGCATTACCATAAAAAAGATTATAATACTACTAAAGGCAAAAAACGATAAAATGTAAAGCCATGTTCTCATTAAAATATTGATAAGTGACAATTTTATTGAAAATGCATGCATATAATTACTAGTATATCTCATATTTATCGTTAATTACGTTCTGCTGCTGTAAATAAATAAATAAATTACGATAATACGAGTTTTAATTTTTTTAATCAAAAATATATTGTTTTGTAATTTTTGTTATTCCCATTTACCCAATAACCTTATGTATTTAAATCCATGCTGAAATATAATCCGCGATGTTCTTAATAAATGTGGGTGAATTAACAGTAAATATGTATTTACCCTTTTGGTAAGTTACTGCACGATAATCATAAATTGATACCTAGTTGAAGAAGTTAACATAAAGAACGATCAGTTGAAATACAAAAGTAGCTGTATTTGCAAATTATAAAATATTTGTCAAGAATCTAATACAATTAATTGGGTACAGAAGTTTGGAAAAGACTGTTTCACCGTCTGATATTGTTAAATTTCAAGTTAATATTTTCAACTATTTTCAACATTAAATGTAAAATTAATGTAAACATATTACTATCTCACAATATGCGTCATATCACTAACTATCCACCATTTTATTTATAAAATAATTAAATCATAACAAAGACCATTATGACTAAATTAACTATTTATAATTAATTTTAGACGTTGTACAATGCCATAAAATTCAGAAAACGAATTAAAAATCTATGAGGAAACATAATACAGAACTTTCAAAATAATGTAATAAAACTTTGCATGTGCTCACCTGATTCAGACGAAGAAAATGCGTGCTCTTATGAAAACGATTCGTTCTACAATTAGTTTCTTGCTGTATATCTGGTTTTAGGCAATGGAACTAAGGAATATTTAGGTAATAAGGTTCATAGATAACAACATAACAGAGATCTTGCAATTGCGTCGTATCCCCTACCGCGTCATATCCCTCGGTTTTACCTTAGCTATATAATATACGCCCTAGTAAATAGAGTAAAATTATAGATTGTTTACGTTTATATTGTTGTAATACATTACTATATATTTAATACCCTAGAACGAGGTTGTACTAAATTTGATGACTGTGATTATAATTATTAAATTTTTGTAGTTTTGCGTTTTAATTTTATCTGAATTCGTAAATTAAAGTTATTATTTAGAAACTGCTCGCACCTTTAATTTTTTTTATTTATTTGAGAGTGATCTTAGAAACTGTCTTTGGAGCATTGCATTAATCAAAGAAATTGCAATACAGTTTGAAATGTACTCCCCCGGAAAACAATTGCATATCTCATCACGCTTTCAAAGTTTGCATAATATTGTCAGATGCACTTGTCAGATGTTTTTATTCCATAACAAACCCTATTTCCTTTTTTTTTTCTATTTCTCTTCTAAAATCTGCAACCAACCTAGACACTTCAAATTAGTTCGATGATATAAATCTCTAAAATGCAAGACATTTTAAAATAAGGATGTCAGAAATTTTTTTTAAAAATATGCACAAAGTTAAGTATGCAGAAATAGCCTTTATTTGATAATTACTATTTAAATTTTTAATTACAATACTAAATGATATATTTATATTGCATTTTTTCGAATCCATTGCATATAAGTAGAAACTCTAGCATAAATATCGGGGTATATCCGTATCTGATATGCCAACCGTGATAGAAATAGTATCACTAAAGGTCCACCAGAATCACCTTTGAACATAAAATAATTTTTAGAACAATTATGCTATATTAAGAAGAAATTATTAAAATTTTACTTACTTGGCAAACCCTCTCTCCTACATTTCACGTACATAAATTTCCATTTGTAAAAGAACCTCTCATGGGTTTGCTACAGTTTTGATTGCTGATTGTTGATACTCGAAGTTTTTTAAGATGATTTGTTCGTTGTGTTCAATTTGGCTTAAAAAAATTTATTTTGCACTAAAAGCGTTATTAAAACAAAACAACTTACGTCAGTAAAACTCCATCCCGAAACAAGCCCAATAACACCTTTCCCAACATTACCCGTTAGTAGATTCACAGGTGGAATAATGGGCGTTGCCCCTTAAACGTCAATTTTGTGATTAATTGCATTAGTAAAGCTTATCCCGCTAGTATCTTTAACAAAAACGTCTTTGAATTATAAAAATAAATCTTTTAACTGAGTTTTTTAACTGTCGGTTAGTTGTTTATTTATTTTATGATCATCTAAATCTTCTTTATTGTTTACATGCGCTTGAATGGCTAATATATTTGTAATGGGCCCTCTTTCGCTTAATTGGCATAGGACGGCGGGGTTATGGGCTGACTTTGCTGTCCATTTTTGTTTTTTTGTAGACCGCTGTTTCCATTGCTTTCGCTAGGGTAAAAATTTGTCCTACCTTTGCGGTCTCTATTAGTACGGTTTCCGTAATTTCGGTTGTTGTAAGAGATAAACGTGGGATTCCAATTTCTTCCCCTTGAATTTGAATAATACCCCCTACTGTAACCCTGCCTATTCGAATTTTGGTAGGATTGGTGGGGTTTTATTTCGGTATGTCTTCCATATTGGTTATTAAAATTGATAGTGGCTGGGTGTCTATAATTTTTGCTATACCTGCAATCTGATTGAAAATGCCCTAATTTATTACAATAATAATAAAACGGATCTCTAGTACTTGTATTAGTAGGTTTTGTAAATTCAATTATTTGACGAACGGAGATTGGATTTTCGGTGACTACCGGTTTTGATTGAGGGTCTAAATTAAATAACGACGTTAATTATTGAGTTAATTCACTAGTTTGTATTCGCGTTTCCTAATTACTCAATTTACGAATAATTTTTTCTAAATCGTTTCGAGTCATTTCGGTTGCTTTAATGTAAAATACATTTGGTAGGATTTTGGATTAAGTTCGTGATCAAAATGATAAAGTCGTCATTTTTTATTTTCGGAATATATTCCTCGGCTAAAGTAATTAATTCATAAAAGTAATTTTTATTTCTTCGTCAGACTGTTGTTTCCTATTTTTAATTTAATTTTGGCACTACGTGTAGCTGATTCACCCGCAAATTTTTCCATGAACTCGGTTTTATTTTATTCCATGTTTTTGCTTTATTGTCTAAGTTTTCTTTAAAATTCTTAAATTAAATTAAAATAAAACCAACGGTTTGCTGGACCTTCTAAAATGACCCGAAAGAGTATATTTTGTGAATGTCGTTCCATCCCTTAGTGATGACTGTTCGATTTTACTAGTTCGGGAATAACCCCAGGTATTGAATTGAACTCATTTGCTACTTTATCCCATATTGCACCTTTCTTTCTCCATGTTGTCCTGTCTGTTTTCTTGTTTTCCAACGTCTCTTTACAATTTATAACGATGTCGACTAAGGAATTAATTTCAGCTTGAGTGAGATTTTGGGATCTTTATTGTTTTCTATAAGTTAAAAATCTAATAATATCGTTTCCTGTGTATTTACATACAACAAAAGTTGTAATTATTAATATGTGGCAAAAATTATAGAGTAATAAGTTTTACTTGCCTGCGATGTCGAATAAATTTATTCGTTAGGGGTTCATAATCAAAACTAAATTATACTACGAATTATATTCTTATTTTGAAATACGTAATAAGTAATAGCTATTAAATGAATATACTTGAGGTCTGTAGTAGAAAGTATTTGATATTTTGAATGTCCACATTTATGAGATTAATAAATAATTAACGAATGGCAGACAGCTAGATTGAAATAAACAGTGAGTTATTAGTTAATTGTTTTTGAGATTGCAAAGTGTATGAGCAAAGTGCCAGATGGTTCGAACCATGACGTTTTCCATACAAATTATAGGTTGGTCAACTAAGCTATTTAAATAACTAAAATTATGTCAAATGTATACAACTTAACCAACTTTTATTTTTAATATATTGTTATAGTTAAATTATATTGCCTATCACTAATAACATAAAACCAAAAATCAAATTGAAAATTTTCTAACTAAATAAAAAGATAAAACCCTAATGTATAGAGTAATCAAAATTTACTTAAACTTAAAGATACTTCTTAATAAAGTTTAATAGTTTTTTTTATTTTCCCGATGCTGTTTGATATTGAAAACATTAAAAATACATATTAATAGTGATTGCAATTATAGTGATTATTCTAAATAATTTATTTTATATGATTCTTTATCCATTCATAATAAGTAGAAATCCTTGTGTAAATATCGGATAATCCTCTAGCACATGGAATATTTGCTGACACTATTCCTATTTGTGCATCAGCATTTACTCCAACTAAAGGTCCTCCAGAATCGCCCTTAAACAAACATTTATAATATTAGTATATTAATAATTTCATTATAAATATTATTTAATATTAGAAAAGCTGTATTCAACTCAATTATTAATTTTAATTAACATTATTTACTTGACAAAATCCTATGTTTCCTGCATCTATTGTACATATATCTCCAGGTGGAATATCTAATCTGATGCTTTGTGCGCAGGCTTCATTGCTGGTTGTTATCACTCGAAGTTTTTTTAGATCGTTTGTTGTTTGTTGACCTGCTTGCTAAAAATCTGGTGACTTTAAGTGTTTTACTAAAGCAAGATAACTTACGTCAGTATATCCCCAACCTGAAACTATCGCTGCAACATCTTTACCAATAAATCTCGGTTCGAGCTTCACACGGTAAATACCTCTGCCATATGTAAGACACTTTTTTAATTTAACTAGCGCAATATCATGCGTGTATGACTCCGATAATTTATACTTTTCATGAGCAATATATTTTTCGACTGCAAACCTTTTTCCACCTTTGTTTAGTTTAGTCGTTCCTGCTAATACACTTAGTTGTGATTTACTGTACCTGAAATACAATTGTTAGAAATATTCCAAAATGAAACTCACATTATTAATTTTGTACTCTACTACACAATGAGCAGCGGTAAGAATCCAACAGTGATTAATAATTGAACCGCCACAATGTGGTTGGTTGTCAACCTGTAATGATACTTGGTACGGTAATTCACCTTCTCCTGCATTAACTCCACCTACCTAAGAAATAAAGAAAAAAGTAATAAGCGTTTTCTATATCTTTTAATTTTTCTGATAAAGCACCTAAAAATAAAAAGCTTAACATTCTTTGCAATTTTATTATAACTACGTTAAAGGATCTGTAGGTACTATTTCAATAAAAAAAAATTTCTTACCATTTAATGAAATACAAATAAATACAATTATCAGTTTAATCAAAAACATAACTTTGTAAGGAAACATCATTTAGGTATAATAATTTTTGCAGTAACTAAATTATTGTTTATATACGTTTTTGGAATGAAGCATTACCATAAAAGAAGATTATAATATTACTAAAGGCAAAAACGACAAATGTAAAGCCATGTTCTCATTAAAATACTGATAAGTGGCAATTTTACTGAAAATGTATGCATATACTAGCAGTATATCTCATTATTTACCGTTAATTACCTTCTGCTATTGCAAATAAATAAATAAATTACGATAACACAATTTTTAATTCTTTTTAATCAGAAATAAATTGTGTTGTTATTCCCATTTACACAATAAACTCATGTATTTCAACCCATTAGTTCAATTTACTTTTAACATTAACATTTTTGACTTGAATTGTAAATTAATAGAACATAATTATTATTCTAAAATATTTTCAGCCTTATACATAGTCGTACTCTTAAATTGATTTTAAAATAATCTTAGTAGCTACTAGTTAGTGACATTCTAATATCTACTAAATTGTTAATATGCTTAGCCCTCTTATATGAAACTTGGCATCATTTTAGTTAGTGAAAAGTACTATTGTGCCTTTTGCTGTGTACAATTTATTTGGCAGCACCGTATAATATCAGTTGTTGTTGAACGTATAATTTTCGATGGTTATGTTATGTTATTTTTATGTCTGACTTACATTTATTTTATGTAGGGTAAATGTGTATAAGAGTACGCACTTAGTGAATAAAGTACAATATCTGATCGATTTTCTATACAAAGACCGTAGTTTATGTATCGTACTATAGTTGAGCTTGGTTATTATAGAATTTGTTTTGTGGTGCCACATATCCAAATGTTATATAAATATGTGATTTTCAGGTTTTCCTGAACATGGGGGTATAAGAGTACGCATGATTAGACATCATGATGATGGACAAAAATAAAATTTTTATTTATTATTAAACGCAACATGAACAATATTAATTTACTTTTAATTAATAAACATAAACTTTGAGAAATACAAAACTAGGTATATTAAGTAACTAAACATTCTTTTAAATACAAATTTGAGGTATCCATATAATTTTGTACCGTACTTAACAAAATAACAAAAAGTTATTCTTCACACTCGGAACAAATAAATATACCTATTACGTAACTTGTGCACGATTCGTGCCACCACTTATTGCACTGAGAGCACATAATCCAGTCTTCCTGAGATTTTGAGAATAAATCACCACATCTTGGGCAATTGACATCCTCATCTGCTTCTGCTCTCTTTTTCTGCTTTTGCTGCTTCCGTAACGTTCCAGATTCTGTACATTTACGTAGTTTTCTTTTTGCTGCCGTTGCTTGTTTCATTTTTTCTTTCTTCTTTTTTCTTGCGCCAGTGCTTCCAGTTCATCTTTAAAAGGAGTACTTGACAATATTTCGGATTTTTGCGATTTATGTTTATTGCGATTGGGTTTTTTTTGTAATTTGGGCAAAGGTAAAAGATCAGAAGCCGACAGATTTACAGCAACTTCATCAACTATTTTCGAAGTGCTTGCTATTACTATTCCGTCCTCACACACTATGTCCAGATTGGTGATGTCTTGGAATGTAGGTGGTGGTGTTGTATTTAGTGGAACTGATGGGGTGGCTGGGTCGTCGATTTCACAATGGACTGCTTATTGCTTAAAGAAACAGCATCTATTATATCATCCACTTCTACAGCATCTTGTGGGATTTCCGTTCGTAAATTTGTATTTAGTGGTATATCCGTTACGAGGGATGGAGCAAAATCTTCATCTTGAAATTGATCAGGATTGTACGGATAGATTCCAGATGATTTAAATGAATTTTGGGCTTTCTGAATATTAGCAACATTTGCATATGCAGCGTTGAACAATCCGGCAACTTGAATTTGGGTAATGACTCTTCCTGGATTATTTATCATCCAATGGTCACATTCTCTACTGTAAGCTCCCTTTAAAGGTCCAAAAAATCCCAAATCGAGAGGTTGCATCTTATGACTTGCATGAGGTGGCAATGACAGTAGATCGATATGATTCTTCCTGCAGTACCGTATAGCTTGTAAATCACGATGAGAACTGTGATTGTCTAGGACTAAAAGGACTGGATTATCGGCTGTCGGTTTGCTGTAATTCCGGAAGTGCACCAACCATTGACAAAATAGTTCAGTATTGATAAAACCAGATTCCGATATCATTTTTAAGGTACCAGCTGGAGCGTTTATATAAAGCTCCTCTTTCATTCTTTTTCTGGGAAATATCAAGGCAGGGGGAATGTATATACCCGTAGCACTCATACAGCAAACCGCTGTTACTAGCTGTCCTCGATCCGCACTTGCTACTTTTCCTACAAGTTTCTTGCCTATTTGGGTCAATACTTTTGGTAGTTTATTAGGTACTGTAGATAAACCCGTTTCGTCCATGTTATAAATTGAACTTGGTAAGTAATTTTTTCTCTGTAATAGAATTTTTAGGTTTTCATAAAATCTATTTACTTGAATTTTATTAAAACCCACAATTCTCCCCATCGAACATTTTTCCGGCTGTCGGAGTGTTATTTTATGTCTCTGACAAAATCCTTTTACCCAAGATTCACCGGCAATTTTTTTATTTTTGTTGAATCGGTGTTGAATCTTGTTTGCTTCAGCAAATCTGTAAACAGCTATTTGTAAATCTTTCTTCGTAATGCCATAAAATCTTTCATCCAAATCTCGTACTTGTTGGGCTAGTTCGGCTTCTAAATTAGCAGGAATATCACTTGTAAACCTTCCTAGTGACTGTGGGACATTTCCACACTTCAATCGTTTTCTCAACGTTGCTTCGTTTATTCCCATTTCCTTGGCTACACTTCTCTTACTGAAGCCTGCCGCGATTTTGCGCTTTATATCCTGCATATTTTCTTCTGTAAATATTAGCTTTCTTTGACTTTTTCTTAGGTACCGACTCATTGTCCTGGTTAACCAAGAGGAAATAAGCAATTAATTGTTTCAATTGTAAACAATCAACTAATGTAAAATAATGACCATAATGTAAATAATCTTAATAAAGCAAGTTAAATGCAGATTTAATTTTATTTTTTTTTAGCAAATAAACAAGTTAGTTCCGTGTTTCAAAAATTCAGTAGTACGTACGTGTAAGAGTACGCACTGCGTACTCTTTTGCAGCAAACTTTGCGTACTCTTACACACATACGTGAAATTCAATATTATTGACTATAATTCTGGCAAAAAATAAGTTTTCAACCAATTTCAAGTGACTGCATATGTAGTAAATCATGGACTATCTAAATTCAACATTTGTAAAATTAAAGCAGTAGTTCTTACCTCCACAAACACAAAAAAATTGACTACAATAGAATACAATGCGCGGCAATGAAAATTTTTAACCTGTATATCTTGCAAACCACGTCGCTAATTGCAGATCTCGCTTTTGACTGCATAATTAGATGCAATTTTGATTGCAACTAACTCTTAGAAATTAGCAATAGGTGGTAGCTTAATGAAATAACAGTGGTGCGTACTCTTATACATATGCGTGCTCTTATACACATTTACCCTAAGTGTTATCTACAAGTCAAATTTAATTTAAATAATTCTTATAATATAAAAAATAATTGTGGTTATTGAAGATATATGTTGTTACGTAAAGATATATAAAGTGAAGATGATAACAAACTTCAATCAAAATAAAAGAAGTTGACACAAATGCTATTTAAGCAACAGTTGTAGAGCAAGAATTAAAAGGAGTGAATTTCTGCATTTAATTGCTGTAAAATTTTGAACTTTGGGAATGTGTTTATTTTAGGTAACAACTATTTATGAATTATTTGAACTGATCAATTTTATTTCAATTTCACTCCTTAAAGCCCATTCTTTTAAGGTTTAATTTTACAACCTATTTTTTCAGTATATTGCGCTGGATCTTTTAGGCCAAAATTTTAAATAATAAAAATAATTTTTCCAAAATAAAACTTAAAAATTACACTAAATACAATACTGGACTGTAGTACCTGGTATGAAACTTTGCAAAGGAAAGCCTGGACAAATTTTAAACCTAAAAGAAAGATAATTATTTATTTTGTAAATAAAACAATAAAATTCAATTCAAATCTAGGGACGTGCAAGAAACTCCGATTTTCACCATTTTAAAGTGGATTATGAAAGATGATAGTCTAATTAGCGTATAAAAACATAAAATTTGTGGATTGCTTATAAATTTTAGACAAAACGACTTTAAAAATTTATTTACAATGCAATTTACTCGTTCGCTTCTTTAAACTGTAACCCCGCTCACTGAAATTGAAATAGGTGGTGCCGACAGTAAAGATACCAGAATCTCGGTTTTATGACGGATTATGACAGATAAAAGTGTAATTAACAAATAAAAAATAAAATTTGTGGATGGTCAACAAATTTTGGAAACAATTTACTTTTCAGGAAATCCTAGTCTTGGCGTAGTTGCGTTTGTCAAAATCGCTTTACCTACTAAACATCCCCAAAACGGTCCAACTCGAAAAAGTGCGGATATTGACCCGACGGACGTCATGAAGCGACTGGTATCTCCCCACCGCTAATCACTGTCAACCCAGGCACAGCACGCGGACTGGTGAAAGAATGGCGGCTCTAATGACGTAATACCTCGCAATAATAGACTTACTTATATTTCTTATGAAAAATTTTCAAATTTGAATTGTGTCCGACTAAATTCATCCTCACCTTAAATGATTTGCATTTTTTCGTATGCTCTTTCGTTTAGTAAAGGTATTTTTGTAGAAAAGTGTACTTTTGAGTTCAGGTTTATTACCTTGACCCCAAATTTATAAATTTAAAATAACCTGATTCAAAAATGTAATTAATATTAATTATTATAAAATGGAATATAGCCAACATAATTATATTGTTTTAAAAGTGTCCATAAAATCGATGAAGAGAGTTCAATAATTCAAAAATTTCACCTTTGATCACAAATTAATTTAAAGTAATTAATAATCAATTGATCGCCTAAACACGGTAACGTTTTATTTAATTTTTTAGTACACCTCGTAATTCCTACTATTAGTTGAATTTCAGCGTATTGGTCTAATTTATGGGTTTGGTACAACAATAATTTGTTGCTAAAGATACTGGCGGTCATATGGATTAGATTTTGACATTAGCTCAAAACATGAAAAATTCTAGAAACGAAATAAATTTTAATTTAATAGAACCTGACCATCAGGTAAATACTTTTTGTTTAATTTTGCTTCTCTAATTCCAAACAATATTTTAGGCTTCAAATACAAGGGACTACATACAAGAGACAACAAAGGACTTCAAATTATAACTTAAAATTCCAATTTAACTCTAAACTTTTATTTCAAGTTTTTATCTGCAACTTTTGTCGTTACACTCTGGTCGTTTAAGTCTGAATCTTCAAGATTTTAAAATTTAAAATTTAATGATTTAATTCTGGCGTTCGAGGTATTATCTTTGCTGCCATTTTAGGATCTTCATTTTCAGGATTATTATTCATATTCAAGAAATATTATTTTATTTTATTTTTGGTACATACTAGTAGTCTCAATATTGTGCTCAATATTATTATTCCATGTATACTATATAATATCAATATTACTATGATTAATTAATAAGTTCAATTTTAGCTGTAATATACTTAAAAGATAAAAATTTGAAAATTTAGCAATATACAGCGTGTCTTAGAATTGATTTTATAAGACTAAATCTAAATGGACCAAAAGTTTTAAATTTTATTTAAATTTTAAATTTTAATAATAATAAATTTTATTTAAGCAAAAACTATTTTCTTTTCAGCTAAGGTACACTTTGTAATCTTGATACAACCAACTATTAGGTACTAAGAAAAGTTATTCAGAATGATAAATTATGTCCTTATACGAAATTTCAAGAAGAAACTACATTGATTAATTTCTAATTTTTATTCTAAATAAATTGTATTTTTATAATAACAAAATTGATCGATTCAAACAATTTAAAAATAATTTGTATCTTGAGAATTTTGGTGTCAATTAATAGAGCTTGATTTTAGTTCTAATGAGCTTCCATTATATACTTATAATTTAATTATTTATAAAATCAAGATACTGAAAAATTTTAATTAAAATTTTGCCCGAATTTTCACCCCAAACTCTTGGCGGTTTTTCAAGTTAGAATTAAAGTAACAAAATGTTATAACAGTTTTTCCACTTGTCCTATCCACTTGGACTCTAAAAATTAATTTTAAAAGTCGAAAAGCAATGTTAAATAACGGGTCTTAGATCTATTTTTGCTTTTCAGATAAGAAACCCAAAAATAAAAGTGTATAACATCTTTCACAATTTATTCTAACCACCTGCTGGACTATTTCAATAAAGAATTTTTTACCCTTTCACAAAACACAAATAATCGCAATTATCATTTTAATCAAAAAATAACCTTATATAGAAACATCATTCAAGTACTAATTTTTGCTGTAAGTAAGTTATTGTTTATATATGTACGTCTTTTGAATGGAAGGAAGAGGGCAGAAAACGATAAAATGTAAAGCTCTAACATTTACATATATATAAATATCTTATTATTTGCCTCCTGCTACTGCAATTAAATACATGCATAAATTTCGATAATAAAAGTTTAAATTGTTTTTAATTAAAAATATATCGTTTTATTACTTCTGCTATCCCTATTTACTTATAATCCTGATGCATTTCAACCAATGGTGAAATTTAATGGCTCTTCGAAAATTCAAGCTCTGAAGCATTCTAATTACTTTGTTAATCCAAATACAGTAGAACCCCGATTATCCGTGCGCGGATTAACCGTGAAGCGGTTTATCCGTGGGCCCATTATACATCGATTACCGTCAGATTATTATGCGTGCGGCGGATTATCCGTGCGGCGCCAGCGGTTTATCCGTGTACATTCGCAACTTTAGTAGTATACTATGTGAAATCAAATATATCAAATATAGAAATCAAATATAGAATTTATGCTTACTTCAGAGCTCTACTTGGATTACATACAAAGCTGTTGAGTGTATTTTTTGTAAATGTAACAAAAACGTCAATTATTATTATCCGTGTTTTCAATTATCCGTGCCGAGCACGGTCCCGGTCGGCCCGGATAATCGAGGTTCTACTGTAGTTATAAATGGCGTATTTTAAAATATTTTAGATTCTATTTTTATGTTTAATATTAATAAATTAATTAGATACAGAAATATTATGTCGACGAGACATGCATTATGCGATAAAAATTGTGAAAAATGAGATTATATTATTGTGTAATACAATACTTCAATTTACTTTATCTAATCCGCAATAATCTTAATAAATCTAGGTGAATTATCAGTAAATATATTATGTATCTCTTTATGATGTAATTTGTGATGAAAAACTAGTAGTATTTGGGAATCATAATATTTGGCATAAATCCAAGAATTAATTGGGTGCAGAAGTACAGAGAAGAGAAAAGAATAAATGCATTTTTATTTGTTGTTAGTTAATGATAAATATTAAATTATCAAAATTTTATACGACTAAGAAACCTGGATATACTGCACTCGAATAATTGAGGTTCTACAGGTAAGCGTTGAATAAGTGGAGATAAGTAACAAAATAATTTAAAGCAATAAAATTCTGTTAAAAGTACAACACATGGTTAACCATTATCATAATCGTCAAAAAATAATGAGATACATAAAAAAAATTTGCAATAAAACAACCCTTTATCAATATTTTATGAAAAACGTAAACTGTTTTAAAGTCTTCATTATATAATTATC
The DNA here is from genome assembly GCA_036346125.1 of Lycocerus yunnanus. NCBI lineage: Eukaryota > Metazoa > Arthropoda > Insecta > Coleoptera > Cantharidae > Lycocerus > Lycocerus yunnanus. The sequence continues at coordinate 170,868 of JARFIX010000281.1, forward strand.
AAATTAGCTTTCATAGTTCATTTTACTATTACCATTAACTTTTTCAATGGTGTTTAAAATTTTATCTTAATAGAACATGATTATCCTAAAATAATTTGTGGTTAAGGGTAATTTTGATAGACCTTCAGTGGAAGAAAATTCAAGGACTCAGATCGAGTTTGTGTCAGCAAATACTGCATGTGCTCGACGATATTCTGAAGAATTTCTACTTACGTAAAATGGATTCGAAATAATATAAAATATATTATGTAAATTATATTCTAGTATTATGATAATTAGAATTAAAAAAATTCATGAAATAAAGATTATAAGTGCACACATTAAACTTGCAAAAAAGTTACAGTGGAAACAACACTAAAGAGAAAAATAATTTTATCTTCAATTTATAACTTCGTTTTCAGTATTCAAAATTTAAGCTTTAAAAGTGAGGATAAATGACCGGCTAATATAAAATCAAAATATTAAGAATTGTTAAAACGAGAATGTAACATATAATTTTACTACTTTTTAAGATATAAAATATATTAGAAGTAGAGTATTTTTATTTATTATATAATTTTCAAGATAATCTTGTTACAATTCAAACAAGATCTCCAAAAGTGAGTCTTGATGGTGCGAAATCCGATGCTAATGTGCTACTTTGGAATCCCGCCAGTTCTCGCATCAGAATGATTCCTTGTTTCTATGGCATTAGTATCTCTAAAACTTAAGCTTTGAGTTATTAATTGATATATTAAGTTTATCATCACCCTAGTTGACTTGCATATTGTATTTTACTTTATTCTAATACTATCTAACAACGTAATAGTGAAAGAACTTTTTTTTATATCTATAAAAACTCAAACCAGGGTTGTAAGCTACTATCTTTCTTGGTTGTTAATCAGTGGAAAAAAGCGAAAAGGACATACGTCCACTTATATACATTTCGATATTTTTAATACTTTATGTCCTTTGCTTTGCGCAAAAGACTAATTTACTTTAAGCCGTACTTAAAAAGACAATTAAGGAAAAGGCAAAACCACAAATGACATTTTAACTGAAGCTTTAACTTAACTTAATGCTTAAATAATTTGGTGCTATTAACATAATTTATATATTTATTTTGTATTATCTTGAACCAATTTTGCAAAAGTAGAAATTCTAGTATAAATATCAGGATATAGTGAAACACAAGGAACCTAACCTACCTGTTTCTTTAATTTTGCTTCCATTACAGGTTTACCAGGATCATCTTAGTACACAAAACACTTTAAAGTAATTACTAATCAATTGTTAGCCTGAACACGCAAATTATATTTTAAAAGAACTAACTTTACTAAAATACAACCATGATAATAGCTTTGAAGAATTGTATTAAGCAAATAAATTTTAATATAATTAGTTTAAAATCTAATAACCCAGTATTTAACTATTCCATATCTTATTACGCTTTCAAAGTTTGCATAGTGATCAAAGTATTATATTTGCTCGATGTTATTATCCCATATCAAATCCTATTTAATTTTCCACGGCAAGGATAATGTGTGTAAACCACATAAGAACCCATCAACTAACGGATATATAAGAACTTTGTATAAGTTACAAAATTGTATTAATAAGTCCTTGCTAAAGTTTTACTGCCATAAGGTTTTCTTTTGAGTCCTAATAATATAATTACTGAACTTTACCAAAGGTAGTAGAAATAATATATCTAAACACTTTGTAACACTTTTTTTTATTGCTAATTTTCAAAATACAAGAACGTTTTGAATAAGGATGTCCGAAAGTTCATAAAAATACCCACAAAATTATGTATGCACAAATAACCTTTATTCCATAATTATTTAAATTGGCAATTACTTAATACTGATATAATATAATATTTATCTTGCGTTATTTTGAATCCACTGTATATAAGTTGAAATTCTTGTATAAATATCGGGTTGTCCTCGAGCACATGGAATATTTGCCGACACCAACCCCATCTGAGCCCCCGACCTTTCTTCCACTAAAGGTCCACCAGAGTCACCCTAAAACGTAAAATATTTTTTAGAATAAGAATTATACTATATAAAAACTAATTTATTAAAAATTTCCCTTACTTGGCAAAATCCTTCTCCTACTCTATTTAAAGCGCATATATTTCCATTTCTAATAGAATTTCCAAAGGTGTAGCTACATTGTCGATTGCTGATTGTCCTTACTCGAAGTGCTTTAAGATCATTTGTAGCTTGTTGTCCATTTTGCTTAAAAAATTTTGTTTTGCAATAAAAGCGTCATTGGGACAAAACAACTTACGTCAGTAAAACCCCATCCCGAAACAATCCCAATAACACCTTCCCCGACATTAGTCGGTAATAGTCTCACAGGTTGAATGTAGCTATTGAAGGGTAAACATTGCCTCAATCTAATAAGAGCAATATCGTTTGCCAACCTAGTAGGTCTATTATAGTCCTGATGGACAATAATGTTGGCGATCCCAACTCTAACTCCACCGCTGTTTAATTTAGTAGTGCCTGCCAATACAGACAGTGCTTGTATAGGAAATCTAAAAGTCATTTTCAAAATATAAAAGAAGAAGGTATAAATAACTTCAATAATATACCCCACTACGCAATGAGCAGCTGTAAGAATCCAGCAACTACCAATAACCGAACCTCCGCAATTATGACGCCCATTATACTGAAGAGATATTTGATAGGGTAGTTGACCTGGTTTTGGGTAACCTCCACCCACTATAAAGTCATCTTGAGCATCTAAAATAATAATTTGGTAAGCTACAGTGTAAACGAAATTTTTTGTTTTAGTTTTCAGTAGGTTCGTTTTACATACCATTTTGTTGAACACAAAACAACACTACAACTAACTGAATCAAAAGTAAAGCACTCTTCGGAATCAACATTGTGATTTACTAAATAGTTTAAAAAGTTTTTACTTATATACTTCTTTTCAATGTCAGAAATGTTATAAAATAGAGCATAAAGGCTTGATAATTATAACGAAGATATGAGCTTCTCATAAAATATTAAAAATAGTTGTTATAAAATTTTTTTAAGTATCTCATTATTTTGTACTTCTAATAATTATGGCAGATTCCAATGATTAACAACAAAATTTAATATAAACTTAAAATATAGGGTAATTTGTGCTATTGATTTAATTAATATTTAATTATACATGATAATTATAACCTCAACCTGATGCGATATTACTAATCTAGAGCCAATATTGGTGCAATAAAATCTTAACAAAATAGTCTCAATATTGGGCTCTATATTACTATTCCATGTGTAATATTATAAAATTTCATTATTGTGACAATGTTGATTATGCATAATCTTGAGACACAATATTTTAACTCAATTTTAACGTACCTAATACTCTTAAAATCTAAAAATTTTGGGAATTTTCAAAATAATATCAGAGGTGAGAAATATGCGCTCCTTCAACTGATTATGGAGGGCAAAATTAAAGGAAAAAAAGCCTGGAACGAAGTGCTATTCATGGTTGCGAAACTTGCGGCAGTGGTTTGGTGTGCATAGTGCCGCGGAACTGATACCCATGGTGCAGGACAGAGAGGAGTTTCTGGGGAAAACCGCCCGACGACGAATTCCGAGGGAATTGAAGTGAGAACAGTTTCCCGCGCATTCGGCCCCCAAGGACGAAGTCCGAGGGCGACGACCGGATTTTCGCGAGCGCGGAAACTGTGCAAACGAAAATTTACGAGGACTCTGAGGAGGTTGGTTTGAGCGGTAACTGACAGACGAGAAATCCTTCCGAAGGCGCGGCAGAGTTCCGTCGCGTCTCGATGGAAGCCCAGAGATAGCTAGCTGGATGACGCTCGTAGGTCAACCCTCCCGGAAGCCTGGCCGCAAAATTGAAATTGTCCGTAATAATTCGCGGTCGGTCGCTTTCCGGCGCCGAGAGGCGTCTTAGTCCCCGGTCGGATGGCGAACGGCGCGGATTTATAGCGTCGGGCTAGATTCGACCCGAGAGGACGTAAAAGTCCCCGGTCGTTCCTGGTCCGACGGGATTAAGTGCCTGTACAGGTCCGAAATCCCATGCGATAGTTATCCCCGCGGGCGTGAGATAAAATGCGCGAAATAGGTGGTGGTGCATGAACAAATCCTCCGGATTAGATTTCAGCCTGAGAGGAGGTAAAAGTCCCCGGTCTGAGCTTACCCGAGAGGATTAAAATACCGCGCCGAAGGCGCGGTAACTTAAATAAAAGAGGTTTTCGTCGTCGCCGTCGTCGACGTCCGATCGCTTGGGGATTCGTCTTGTCGAAAGGCGAGACCCCGTTAAAACGCAAGGACGCACACGGCTCGGCGAACTACCTATATGTTAATGATCGCGATAGTTATCCCCGCGGGCGTGAGATAAAATGCGCGATAGAATCCGAAAGGTTTCTCGACCCGTGCGGACGTAAAAATCCCCAATCAGAGCTTACCGAGAAGATTAAATACCGCCGCAGGCGCAGGCGCGGTATTACACAGACACGTGATTTACGCCGATTCCTAAAGCGCAATATTTATCCCCCGCGGGCGTGAGATAAAATGCGCGATAGGATTCGGAAGGTTTCTCGACCCGTGCGGACGTAAAAATCCCCAGTCCGAGCTTACCCGAGAGGATCAAATACCGCGCCAGAGGCGCGGTATTATACTGAGATTGGTTTTCGGCGGCTCCTAAAGCAGTACCGTAAATTGGATGCAATAGTTATCCCCTGTGGGTGTGAGATAAAATGCGCGATTTACTTGATGCAGGGGCCAAGGACTAACGCTACGGTTTAGACTTAGGCCTGAGAGGACGTAAAATCTCCGGTAGAATCTTCTCCGGTGTTACTACCTCCAACACTTTTGCTCTGAGCAACATTCGGGAAGTTTCTCGACCCGTGCGGACGTAAAATCTCCGGTCGAATCTTCTCCGAATGCTACTTCCCAACATTTTGCCCCGGTCGAAAGTCCATAGGTGATAACAGTTTCCCGCGCAAGTGAAAACAGTTTCCGCGGAAGTAAAACAGTTTCCGCGGAAACGAAACAGTTTCGCATTTGATCCAATTGGACCCAAATCCGAGAATCGGAAATTAGGTTAGTGTCCGATGGCAAAAGGGTAATTTGCTCTGTCTCCGTTTTGTTCGGAGGTCAGTTACTGGGAAAAACCGCCCGATGACGAATTCCGAGGGAATTGAAGTGAGAACAGTTTCCCGCGCATTCGCAGGACGAAGTCCGAGGGCGACGACACCATTTGGCGCCCGAGGACGAAGTCCGAGGGCGTCGAGCGCGGAAACTGTCGAACGAAAATTCCCGAGGTTTCGGAGGAGGTTGGTTTGAGCGGTAACTGACAGACGAGAAATCCTTCCGAAGGCGCGGCAGAGTTCCGCCGCGTCTCGATGGAAGCCCAGAAGTAGCTAACTGGATGACGCTCGTAGGTCAACCCTCCCGGAAGCTCTGGTCGCAAAATTGAAATTGTCCTTAATAATTCGCCGTCGGTCGCTTTCCGACGCCGAGAGGACCTCTTGGTCCCCGGTCGGATGGCGATCGGCGCGGATTTATAGCGTTCGGGCTAGATTCGACGCCGAGAGGACCTAAAAGTCCCCGGTCGTTCCTGGTCCGACGGAGTATCTGAATCTATAACAACCCATGCGATAGTTATCCCCCACGGGCGTGAGATAAAATGCGCAGGTGGTGGTGGTGCATGAAAACAAATTCTTCGGTATAGATTTAGACCTGAGAGGACGTAAAAGTCCCCGGTCTGAGCTTACCCGAGAGGATTAAAATACCGCGCCGAAGGCGCGGTTATATATTTAATACAGGTTTTTCGTCGTCGCTGTCGTCGACGTCCGATCGCTTGGGGATTCGTCTTGTCAAAAGGCAAGACCTCGTGGAAAGGCTAGAACGCACTCGGCTCGGCGAACTACCTATATGCTGGTGATCGCGATAGTTATCCCCTACGGGCGTGAGATAAAATGCGCGATATTGGTTGTGGTGGTGCATGAACAACAAATTCATATGCTTATGTCCAAGTCGTCGCCGTCGTCAACGTCCGAACCGGCAGGGGAAAACTCGTGGCTCGGAGGGATGGACGCACACGGTTTGGCGAAACTATCTGAAAGTTAATAATCGCGATAGTTATCCCCTACGGGCGTGAGATAAAATGCGCGGGTGTGGTGGTGCATGACTTATTGCAACAATTTTGCTCCGAGCAACATACGGGAAGTTACTCGACCCGTGCGGACTTAAAAATTCCCGGTCGAATCTTCACGTACTGCTGCTTTCCCCAACATTTTGCCCCGATCGAAAGCCCATAGGTGATAACAGTTTCCTGCGCATGTGAAAACAGTTTCCCGCGGAAGTGAAAACAGTTTCCCGCGGAAATGAAACAGTTTCCCGCCAAAATTGGGCCCAAATCCGAGAATCGGAAATTGGGCGAGTGTCCGGTCCCAAAAAGGGGTAATTTGCTTTGTCTCCGTTTTGTTCGGAGGTCAGTTACAGTTGATAATCGCCAACCTCCGATAGGAGATGGCACCCTAAGAAGAAGAAGAAGAAGCGAATTTAGTTTTAAATGTCTCGATAATCGCAAGTGCTATTTTTACATGGACTAATCTATAGCAAAATTATTTGACCCGATATCTACAACGAAATTAAGTTACTTCCAATAAGAGTAGCTCGTCGTAATAATGAGATATTTTACATCAGATGTTATAGAATAAATAACATAAGAAAGTGTCCCATAAACATCCAATACATATTGGATAAAATATCGGTCTCTGTGATATACAGGATGAATAAGACCACTCGTATCAGTAATTTCATTCAAAAATAGTTGGGTCAAAAAAATTTAAAAGCCATAATAAATAATCAAACAGGGAATGATTATTGTTATTTCCCAGAAAGGACGGCATTCCCAGTAGTTTGCTCAAAAATGTTCAGAACTCTTAAACTTTCAAATTGCACCATAGATTGAAAGTGGTATTTAAAAAAGATTTTCAAGAAATAAGCAAGTTTTGTAGGAAGAATTATTTAATACTGCCACTCCTTTTAAGTAATATTAGATTTAAGTTACTAAATTTAAATTTTATTATAACGAACTAAATTCTAAGTCAGCATTTATTATCAAAATCATTATGAACCGTTATAATTATCCCAAAATAATGAGACACATAAAATTTATTTTAGCCAAATTACTATTATCAATATTTTATGGGAAACGCATTTCTTCATTATTATTATCAAACTTAACTTTACGGTTTATTTTATGGCACATTTAATATTGAAAAAGAGTATATAAAGAAAGTTTCTTGCCTTTAGCGTTAGTAAATCACAATGTTTCCTAACAGTGTGTAGCAATTATTGCATAAATCTTAATTTTGCCACGCTAGCCACTTGCTTGATTACACGATCGGCTAACTCTTATACATTTAAGTATTTAGTCGAAGTGCGTGGGTGGTTCGAAAACCGTCGTGGATTCGTAATTAAAATGCATAGCTCAGTATGAGGAAAAAATGATGTAAATGAGGCGCCAGCTAAAGTAAATAAAACGTACAAGAAAAGAAGAATTGTTTAATTTAACAAAAGCAAAGATAGTAAACAGTTGTTGTGACATTTATTCTCAATTCCTTATCAGAACAAACACATAATGAAAAATAAAAAAACAAAGCAAGTAACATTAGCAAGTAGCTGAGGCTACAGGCTAAAATAATAAAAACAAGGGTTAAATAAGTAAGTTCACCTGAGGGTAAACTTCTTAAAGCAAAATACAACCACACCAGCTGAAGGCTAGTGATGGTTCAAGTCGACTCCCATTACTATGAATTGTTCAACAATTGAATTCTTGTTGTGAAATCGTTGACGTTAAATCAAAAGTCCCACCTGAAGCGCAGTTAAAACACACATCCCGAATCTTACTTTACATAGCTCACTTACCTAGAGACTTCCAAAATGATGGATCGATTCTTTAAAATACCTTCCATTTCGGGTTACCTTCAATTTCAGAGTAAATCACGTCATCGTCCCACATCAGGTTATCTCCGGAAGTTTACTAAAATCAAATAAAGACACAAGAATGGATTAAACATAACTTCAGGTCGACAACGTCAACCACCAATGTTGAAAATTGAATAACAAACTACACAAATTCATAGCAATGGCTCGTTACAAACGCTTCGTCCAACTTCAAACGGAGGTAAAAAATGGAAGGAACAGCTGTCTTCGTGGTAAATCAAAAGGCCTGACAAGGAACAACTGGCATCTTGATCAGGAGCATAGAAGCTCTCACAAAACTTCAAGAATACCATCGTCTAAAAAATGCGAGGACCCCATCATCCACTAAACACAAAGTCCAAAATCCAAGAAAATATGAAAAATAATTTTCCGAACAGCTCCAATGTAAAAGTTAAATGGACGAAGGTCGACTTTTATCGGTGGGCTAAATTTTCCCTATCAGTTCAGGTGTAATGGTTGGCAAAGATAACGTCTTGACGACATTGCAAAATTTAAATAAATATGCGATGTAAATGCAACCAAACAGATTTTAAACCTGGCATTAAAACCCACTAAAAATAAGTGGTCAGAAACGACAAAATAAAATTAAATGTAATTTACCTGTGATATGAAGGATGGAATAAATCACAGTAGGTTTAAAACAGATAAAAAATTTTCACCAAAATAAAAATATATGCGTGCTCTTGAGGTCTTAGTTGAGCACTGGGGTTATCAGAAAGTAAGATTATCTAAATAGGAAAACATAGTGCCAACTTAGATTATCAAAACCCTGGTAAAATTTGAAATTAAATAAATAAAATTTATGTAACAACACAAGTGAAAGTGTAATGTTACAAGTGTTTTACTTTTTATTCAGTTGGCAGTAGTGCTAATTTGTATTCAACTAATTGGTATGTTTTTAAAAGTAAACTTCCTAAAAGCTAATAGTGCAAGATAAAAAAAGATGAACTTTTTATTTTGTTAAAGTAATGCTCAAATATAATTCCATAACATTAAGTTGAAGTAAAATTTTATCTTGCTGATGATTAGAATCTCTTTGATTTTGTATTTACTGAAGAGAAAAGACTGCGCTGTGGTGTAATTTTTAATTTTATTATTAATATCGATTTATACACCTACATAGTTATTTACATGTACAGAATTGCTAGGGTTTAATTTATTTTATTGAATTTTACCTTATGCTGAATCTAATTAGTTTTAATGTTGCTAAATTTTTCTGCAAATTATCGCTCTTTGATTGATGGCATAAACTCAATTTTTATCTATTTTGGTATGTTGGTTTTGTTAAGAGAAAAATTATGATTAAAATGTAAAATTTACACTATTAACGATGGTAATTTCTCAAATCTTTTATGGTTTTTTTTTTTAATTTATTCAATATAATATGTTTGATGTACATAATATACTTAATTTAGGTTTCACAGCATATTTTACCAAAAATTAAATTGAAATTTTGCGTACATCTGAGATGGCCTTAAAACAGCCAGGAAATTTTAAAAAAACTTAAAAAAGGCTTCGCTTTTCTTCTATAAAAGGTTTCTAACATTTTGATGTATTTATTTTCCATTTATATCGTTTTCTTACAATTACTGAAAAAAAAGTCATTGTTTACTTTTAAACGGTATTTTTACCAAAAAAGTCAAACTGGGCGACTACTTTCTGCGATCTGGAGCTGGGTACGCGAAACAGCCAGAATATTCCAAAAAACTGGATTAAAGAGGAACACGTTTTTTTGGTCCGTTCTTTATTCGTTTAGAAACCTATTTAAATGCAAATATCAAATAAAATAAAAATACTTTTGCTTATAAAATATCTTAGAAGGAGGCCTATGCAAACCCTTTTAAGACCGTAGGCTATTAATGCCGGTTTTCACCAACCAATTTCTAACGATTCCTAGGAATTGGTTGGTGAAAACAAACTAAATCGCAGAACTAATATTTTAATATTGATTTTAAATTATATAAAAAAAGATGATACTAATCAATAACGTTGTAGGCGACAATAATGTGCTAGGCGACAATAATGTGCTATGAATTATTTGGTTTACCGTTTAGCTAATCAAAGTATTATTGCAGATGCTCAAGATGACTATATAGTAGGTGGAAGTAATGCAAAACCAGGTGAACTACCGTATCAAGTATCTCTTCAGGTTAACAAACAACATAATTGTGGAGGTTCGATTCTTAATAACTGCTGGATACTTACAGCTGCCCATTGTGTAGTGGGGTACAAAATCGAAATTATTTATACTTTCTTTTTATTTTCTTAAATCTTCTTTTAGTTTTCCTATAAGAGTACTGTCTATATTAGCAGGGACTACTAAATTAAACAGTGGTGGTGTAAGGGTTGGTATCGACAAGATAATTCCCCACAAGGAATATAATAAACCTATTAGGTTGGCAAATGATATTGCTGTTATAAAATTGAAGCAATGTCTTAAATATGGTTCAAACATTCAAGCTGTTGATCTACTAGCCACTAATATTAGTCCAGGTACTACTGGACTTGTTTCAGGGGTGGGGTTACATTGACGTAAGTTATTTTGTTTTAATAGCGCCTTTATTGCAAAATAAAATGTTTTAAGCAAAATAGAAAAAAATTAACAAATGATCTGGAAAAACTTCAAGTAAATACAATCAGCAATGAACAATGTAGCAAAACATTCGGAAAAGGTATTAGAATTGGAAATATATGCGCTCTAAATAAAGTAGGCCAAGGATTTTGCCAAGTAAGGAAAATTCACATTTTTGATAGTATTAAAATATTATTTTAATATCGCATAATTATTATAAAATATTTTATGTTCAAGGGTGACTCTGGTGGACCTCTAGTGGAAGTAAAATCAAAACGGCAAATAGGGTTGGTGTCTGCAAATATTCCATGTGCTCGAGGAAAACCTGATATTTATACAAGAATTTCTACTTATATAAAATGGATTGCAGATAATGCAAAATAAACATATAATTTAAACTTGCAATTATAAATTTAAATGATTTTGAAATAAAGGTTATTGGTGCATACATTACTTTATGCGTATTTTTTAAAAACTTTCAGACATCCTCAGATGTAATTTCAAAACCCACTTTTCGTAAAATAAGACAAAATACAATGCTATGCGCGTGCCATCTACAAAACATTTTCCAAACTGCAAATAGCATTAGCAAGATAGGGACTAGAAGAACCTCGATTAATTTCGTACCTAATGAGGTTAATTAACAGATTTTTAAAATGTAAACTTCCAAATATACGATTTTTTCACTACAATAAATAAAAAACTAATAGTTCCGCAGGCCTGTTTTGTTTATTTATTTATTCATTAACTATGAAAAATCTTTTTACATCTAATTATAACATATTATCGACAAATATTCAAATATTATATCATCTTCTAAATTTGAGCACGATATGTATTGTAACCGTGGTTTGTTCTTATGGGCAAATAACATTGGTATTTGTCACCTTAATATAAGATTATCATCTTTCTTTTCTTAATTGCTATAAAATCAAGCAGTAACATTCGATTAGCAGATAAGTATCGCTTCCCTCCATGTTGAACTTTTTACTCAAATAAATTGGTATAAGCATCATGTGAGCTTCTTACATACCCCTTCTTATAACTATACTTCTTTTTGATTATCAAATGTGCCATAAAAAGAACTACAAAGGCAGATACTACGTTTTTCATTAAATAAAAATGATAGGTATTGGTCAGAAGAAGCACCCGGACATTCTGCCATTGTTGTTCATCGCCAAAACCCCAAGTTTGTCATGATTTGGGGCGGTATTTGTGCTACCGGTAAAACACCTTTAGTTTTTGTGAAAGGAGTAAAAATTAACAAGAAAATCTACCACCGGGATATTTTAGAAGCTGTAGTTCTTCCGTGGGCTCAACAGCACTTTGGTGACCAATATTGAACCTTTCTGCACTTGCCCACAAGGCAAAAACTACGCAAGAATGGTGTCGAATCAATTTTCCTGATTTTATCAGTTCCACTAAATGGCCTCCATACTTACCAGATCTCAACCCAATGGATTACGCCATATGGTCAGTTTTAGAAGCCAGAGTCTGTGCAAAACCCCACAAAAGTCTGAAACAAAGTTTTGTACATAATAAATTATTAAATTTTATAATTTATTATGTATGTACATAAGGTTATTGTTAATTGTTATACATTTTTAAATTTTTAAATTGTTGCGTTTAAATAATTTTTTTAAGGTTTGTCCGAGTTCTTGTGGGTCACGGTGTACATTATAAGAAATAATGTGCTAAAAAACTGACGTTGAATTATATACATTGTATGTGTGTATATAAAACTGCTTAGCTTTATTTATCATTGAAATTGGCAGTCCAAACTTCCGAAGCTAAAAATTTGGGTTTATCTAGAATGACCATTAAGGAGTCAGGAAAATTCTAAAAACTTAAACAAGGACCCCTTACGTGAGGCTTCCTTTTTTACTTACCAGCCAGTTTTTTAATTTTTGGTTTCATTTTGTTTTCTTTAACTTTTATTTGCATTTCTTGAAAAAAACATTAAGTCGTCCTTAACTTTCAAAGAATGTTTTCGCTTTGAAAGTACAAATTATATGTATTTAGAAATGTGCGGCTAAAACGGCCGATGCTAGATAGTCCAAATTTTGCACGAACGTGGTGTCGATAGGTACGACAACGAAAAAATTCTAAAAACTTGAAAAAAGGCACCCCACACTTTCGATGAAGCCAAAAACGATTACCTTCTTTTGCTGATAATTTTGTTATTATAGCTGGAAATTTTGATTTTGTTTTCTACTTGATTTTTACGACGATTCGATACGCATCTCAAAAATAAAAACTTTCTTGTTTTAATTTTCCTCAATAACAGTTTGCAGTTTTTTGATTATCATGTTTTCATTAAATTTTAAGCAATACAATTGTAAAAGTTGTATTTTGTTGTTAATCATTATGAACCGTCATAATTATCCCACAGTAATGAGACCCATAAAATTTCTTTTAGGAAAATTACAATTTACGTTTATCAGTATTTTATGGGGAAACACATGTCTTCATTATTGTTATCAAGTTTACCTTTACGATCTCTTTTAGGGCACATGTGATATTGAAAAGGAGTATATAAAGAACAGGTTTTGCTTTTAGAGTTAGTACATCACAATGTTCCAGCACAGTGCTTTATTTTTTATTCAGGTGGCAGTAGTGTTAATTTGTATTCAACTAATTGGTATGTTACAAAAATAAACTTTCTGGAAACTAAAAGTACAAGACAAAGAAAGTTGAACATTTTATTTTTTTAATGACTCTCTGACTGATTCATTATAATTCACGGTCCGAAATGTCAGAGCTAGCCCCCTAGGATTACCGTAAAGCAAACAGGAAGTTTGCAGCAACTTTAAAAAGAGCCTTGCTTTTTTTTCCGCGAGGGTTAATTAACCCTGATTGCGAATTTCTCCATTCTTTTTGTAAATTATGAAAGATACCAATGCCATATAGACATAATAAGAATAAAACTTGCCAACGGAACACAAATTTGGTTGAAAAACGGCTTTAAAAATTAATTTGGAATGCAATTTTCTCATTGATTCTTTTGAACTGTAACTCCGCCCAATGAAATTAAAATACGTTGTGGTTACAGTTAAGATACCCGAATTTTGATTTTTAAAACGAATTTTGATAGATGAGGGTCTAAAATGAACAGTTAAAACAATAAAATTTGTGGTCGATCCACAAATTTTGGATAAAATACACTTTTAGGGCGAATTCGAGTCTTACGGTGGTTGCCAAAAACGCTTTACTCATTAAAAATATCCCAGCTAAAACGGTCAAACTCGGCCAATTGTGGATGTTGACGCGACGAATATAATGGGGTGTATCGGGAAAATCGTAATTTTCAAAATCGAATTGTGTCCTTATTACAAGTCTGACTAAATTTATCCTTACCTTACCGCAGAGCCTGTGTTTTTCTGTTCTTTCGTAAGCAATTTTTATAGAAAAAAGTGTAATTTCAAGTCAGGGTTAGTACTCTTGCTCGTTTTTCTATGGTAGATTCCCATTTTGACATTCTAATTTTCCGACTCATTTACACCTTCTTCTTACAATTAACCAGAAAAACGGGGTCGTAGTTTACTTTGAGATCACTTTGTACAATCTGGGCATCGGTACGCGTGACGACCAGGATATTCCAAAAAACTAGAATCCATGTGCAGCGCATCTCTTTGATGGGTTCGTAAACGTTAACTTGACGTTCTATTTTCACTTAGAATTCCTATTTAAATGCAAATATTAAATCATATAACAGTATCTTTCCTTTAAAAAAAAATTTTTTAATTGCCTTCTATATACCGAAAGTATATAAAACGATAGAAATTAATAAATCTATAAGTCAGGATAATGATTTAATCATTTGGATTACCGTGCAGCTAATCAAAGTATTATTGTAGATGCTCAAGATGATTACATAGTAGGTGGAGGTTATGCAAAACCAGGTGAATTACCTTATCAAATATCACTTCAGTATAACAAGCGTCATAATTGTGGAGGTTCGATTCTTAATAACTGCTGGATACTTACAGCTGCTCATTGTGTAGTAGGGTACAAAATCGAAATTATTTATACTTTCATACAAATTTTTTACAACCTTCTTTTAGATTTCCTATAGGAGCACTATCTGTATTAGCAGGAACTACTAAATTAAATAGTGGTGGAGTAAGGGTTGCTATCGACAAAATTATTTCCCACCAAGGCTTTGGTAAACCTGCTTGGTTGTCAAATGATATTGCTGTTATAAAATTGAAGCAATGCCTTACCTATGGTCCAAATATTAAAGCTGTTGGTTTACTAACGGCCAATGTTGGTGCAGGAACGATTGGAGTTGTTTCGGGGTGGGGCTTCACTGACGTAAGTTATTTTGTTCTAATAACCCTTTTATTGCAAAATAATATGTTTTAAGGAAAATGGAAAACAAGCACCAAATGATCTTAAAAAAACTTTCAGTACGAACAATCGGCAATCAACAATGTAGCAAGTCCTTTGTAAATCTTATTGGAAATGGAAATATATGTGCGTTAAATGTAGTAGGAGAAGGATTTTGCCAAGTAAGGAAAATTTTATAAATTAATAATCCTATTATAATAATAATAATAATAATAATAATATTGCATACTTCTTCTAAAATATTTTGTGTTCAAGGGTGACTCTGGTGGACCTCTAGTAGAAGAAAAATCAAAACAACAGATAGGGTTGGTGTCCGTTAATATTCCATGTGCTCGAGGAAAACCTGATGTTTATACAAGAATTTCTACTTATATAAAATGGATTGTAGATAATGTAAAATAAATTTATAATTTAGAATTATAATAAATTGTAAATTTAATGATTTTAAAATAAATGTTATTAGTGCACACATAATTTCCTGCGTATTTTTAGAAACATTCTGAAACGTTATTCAAGCATTTCTTGTATATTGAGCATTGTATCAATCTTTGAACTAGCTTTCAAGGGTGCAAGTTGAATGGCAGGTTTTGAAAGAAGGTTTTGTACCCCCATATTAATGAAGTTTAAAACCAATATATACTTTTAGTTTTTATTTATTACGAAAAAATTATTCATACTTTATTTAAACTCAAATTATTTTTTATTTATTAATGAAAACTATTTATGATTGGAATATACAGCCTTGGCCACTAGTACCCCATGTAGCACATAATCTTGGCGCAATATTGGACCAATATTGGGCCAATATTGAATCTTAGCGCAATATTGCAAGATTTAGCCAATATTGGTCCAATATAGATTTCAATATTGCGCCAATATAGGAAATCAATATTGGACCAATATTGGCTGAATCTTGATTACCAATATTGCCTGTCGATGTTCAGCCAATATTGGTGCAATATTGATTTCAATATTGCGCCAATATAGAAATCAATATTGGACCAATATTGGCTGAATCTTGATTACCAATATTGCCTGTCGATGTTCAGCCAATATTGGAATGCAATTTGATTTCCAATATTGCGCCAATGAAATCATTTCAGCCAATATTGGTGAATTTGATTACCAATATTGCGTCGATGTTACCAAATAATATTGGATAATCCAAAAGTAATATTCTAAATCTAATAACCAATATTGCTTGTCGATTTTATCCAATAGGAATTTGTAAAAATAATCCAAAAGTAAAGAATTCAAAAAATAATCCTAATTAAAGTATTTGTTTTACTATTCCTTTCTACTAGATCATACTACATAATAGGGAACCTTCATAAAAATTACGTCACGCAATTTTAAGGTATTATTTTATACTCACTCTCAAACCCCATGATCAAAAAAACCTTTAGATCCCTTAAATATTACGTCACGTTCCTTGAATCCTCCCGTCGTTTATTATTTTCATGATATTCAGAATTTAAATCAAAATGAAACCAAAATTTTAATGGTACTTTCATGTCTCCCTATTTTAAAAAAACATCTTTTTTACTTTTGTTTTAGGGGAAGAGTTACCTTCTAAACCATAGTATTTTATTTTACTGAAAATTTGATTCATGATATAGAATAGCACTTTATATAGAATACATACATAAAATATGTATATTATGGTACTATAATGTAGTGTACGATAGTGTGAAGTTTAAAATATAGTAAAAAGAAAATCTTTCAATTTGATTATTTTTCCGTGGATTATTTTACCTGTGGAATCTTTTTCCTTGGATTATTTTTCCGATTCCCAAAAAAAACCGGGTGACCTATCAGATGTCCGAATATAGCAAATTAATATAGGAAAATTGTTTTATTTTTCAATTCCTGCTTCCCACTTAACGGATTTTAATGAAAAATATATCAACATTATGTGATATGCAACATTTAGTATTTTCTTATGTAATATTTGTACCAACTTATGTAATATTTTATGTTATAAAACAAATAGTTTAATATGCTTGGTTTTAACAGTATTACGTTACGTACATCATATTTTGTTATCAGGTATTTTGCTTTCAGTAAAAGGGATAAGGATGTTCATTGTTACATAACAAAAATTAGTCATTAAGTTAAATTTGAAAAATTTCAATTTTATGAAATAGTACTTAAATGTAGGAAGGAACTCTTTTGGCTCCGAAGCTCTAACGTTTGATACCAATTTCAATTAAAATTCGAAATTAGAGCGAAAGTTGCAAAACATGTCTGCAGCCCCCAGTAGTTTTTGCAAATAACCAGAGCTCTAACGATGCTCTAACGTTTGACACAAAATTTTTCAAAATTTGAAACTGGGGGCCATCATGTCTACAGCCCCCAGTTGTTTTTCGCGAATAACCAAAAGGTGAATTTGGTAAATTGACAGGATTGGAGAATTTTTTTAAATCGTTTAAAAGCCTAAATTTATTTAACGCTCTGTGTACCTATAATGTACACATGAATAAATTCTAAATTATTTCCCAATTTCGCTAAAGAAATGGGAAATTCCATAAATAAAGTTTGTGCTTTGTTCTTAGCAGCTATTATGTTTACCGTTACAGGGTTTTTGTTATCAATTCCATGGTTTTCAGGTAAAACGGGATAAGTAGGGTCAACCTGAAAGCTAAGTAGGTATAAAATAATAATTGAAAATCATTTGAACTTTAATGAGCGTCCGCTTTCATTGTTTGAGTTTTATTTGTAAATAAGTTAGAACTTGCTACCAACAATTTTAACATCGACTTACGCACTTTTGGTTCTAGGGGAGAGCAAGTTAACGGACATCACTTTGGGTTTTGTATACAAATCGTATTTTATGCAATTAAATGATAATCATCAGAGTGTTCGGTTAATAAAATAAGTTTTGCATATAAATTATTTATATACTATTTGCTTATAATAAAGTATTATTAAAAGCACTTAAAACAAAATTTAAAGTACTTTATTAAAATATAAAGATTAAAACAATTAATACTTTGTTGCATAACCTTTTGCGGCTATAACTGCTTTGCATCGAGAAGGCATAGAGTCAACAAGCTTTACTAAACGCTCCAATGGAATCTTTGCCATTCTCTCCTTAAAGCTTCTCATAACTAACTCCTATTTTGGTATGTCCCACTTCTAATTTGTCGCTCGAGCTCTTCCCACAAATGCTCTATAGGATTTAAGTCAGAAGACTGACTAGGCCACTCAAGTAGGCGGATATTAGCCTTCGCCATGTAACCTTTAACATGCTTTGAAGCATATTTCGGGTCATTATCTTGCTGAAACATCCAGCCGCGTGGCATTATTCTCTTCCCATGTGGTAGCATTAAAGTACTTTATTGAAAATATAAAGATTAAAAGCAATTAATACTTTGTTGCATAACCTTTTGCGGCTATAACTGCTTTGCATCGAGAAGGCATAGAGTCAACAAGCTTACTAAACGCTCCAATGGAATCTTTTTCCATTCTCTCCTTAAAGCTTCTCATAACTAACTCCTATTTTGGTATGTCCCACTTCTAATTTGTCGCTCGAGCTCTTCCCACAAATGCTCTATAGGATTTAAGTCAGAAGACTGACTAGGCTACTCAAGTAGGCGGATATTAGCCTTCGCCATGTAACCTTTAACATGCTTTGAAGCATATTTCGGGTCATTATCTTGCTGAAACATCCAGCCGCGTGGCATTATTCTCTTCCCATGTGGTAGCATGTGATCTTTTAATATGTCAGCATACGTAAACCGATCCATAATACCATCGATTAAGTGTATAGGTCCAACACCATCACGGGAAAAGCAGCCCCCCACCATGACACTTCCACCGCCGTGTTTTACAGTGGGAACCTGATACTTAACATCATATCTTTTATTTACTGGACGTCGAATATACTTAATACCATCAGAAGAAAACAAATTATATTTGCTCTCATCGCTCTAAAGAATTTTAGACCATTCTTGAACTCCCCAGTTTAAGTGATCTTTGGCAAATTTTAATCGGGCTATCCGATTCTTCTTCAAATTATTGGTTTCTTAGAAGGACGCCTACCAAATAGTCCAACTGACTTCAGTCAAAGAGTATATAGATATAGAGGAACAGCTCTTATGCAAATAGGTGTCACCAAAATTTTTGGTACCTGACCAAGGAATTGTAGTCGATTGGTATCGGCCTCCAGCGGGTTAAATTTGCATTATTATCATGAATGAAGCAAAGAGTAAATAGAAGTGAGATAGCATAAGAAATGGTTTATTTAGTATTAATCCTTGGGGGTAGGTAGGTAGGTAGGTACCCTAAGTAGGTAGGTAGACAAACTCAAAATGAAAACATAATTTTTGTAATAAAAAGAATTTGTTGAGGTTTTTACAATTTTATTTTAAGATCTCTTAACTTCAATCAAACTAAAATATTCATTTATGTTCTAAAATTTTTTTCTTTTGTTTTGCTTTTTTCTCGTCTGCTGTATTGTCGTTATTTTTTATCAACTTATTGCAATTGTATAATTTCGTAATTAATAATTTATTAACTAAAAATTTCCTATGCTCGCTGCAATTATGATTGTTATTTAAGAATGCATTAATAGTTTCATTTTTTCGTAATTCTGTAAAAATTGTTCCTTTAATATTAATTGCATGTGGAGTTGTAGTCATAAATTTTTATGATTGGTAATATAAATTATAAACCATCATCTACTTCAGGGTTGCATATAGTTATTTTTGATACAGGGCATGCTTTATAAGTACCACCATCTAGGAGTTTTACCCCCTCCTATCATCACATTCCTTACAAAAGTACTGAGGAAAACGAGAAAATGGCATTTTTAAGTACAGAAAAAGTATAATTAAGGAGAAATAAACAAACAATCGCAGCCTAGCGCTTAAGTGCGTCAATCACTAAGCCAAGCGTCACGGTTCGAATCCGGATTGGATGAGAAATTTATTCTGGCCGTCTTCCCCGCCAACACGTTCGTCAAGCGAGGTGTGTAACTCGTGTAAGTAACTAAGTGTAATCAATTGTGCATGATTATGCATCCTTTATTTTCGTTTGTACTTTTTCTTCGTGTAATTTAGACAAGTCTTTTGGGGGGGGCAGTAAAACTTTTTTTAAGGCACCTTGTATTTTTTATTTATACACATATACACATTATTTTTTGCAAAAATTTCGTTCCCTATCTGATGTTCGATCAATCATCTAACAAATTTGTTTTGCTTAAAATGGTCTACTGGTTTGAATTCTTGCTTCAGTTGGATCTTTCGTCAGAATTCGCTCTAAATTGCTTTTTTAAATGCTTAATTCTTGTGAACCGATAACGAATGTTTTATTCATTTTTATAATGAGTTTTAACATATTACTAATCGCCACTGACGTATTTGGAGGTGAGCAAGGGGAAAATTGCCCCCCTCTCAAGAATGACTTGGATCCTAGAAGCCCTTCGCTATAAAAGTAATGTTTACCACGAGGTTTTAAAATTTAAATAAGTTTGAATTTAAAATAACATTTTAATTTCATTTATTTTTTTGATTTTTGGAATTGGTTAGTTAACTCTTTACTACTGACGCGCATGAGTGATTTAACTCCTTTTCCTCCCCTTTGGGTTTTCCTCCTTCTAGGCAATTTTTAAATACGCCACTACTAACCGCAATATTGACAAATCCCATATATAAATTTTTAGAGCTTATAGACAAAAAATAGAACCTCATAGACAAAAAATAGAAAGAAATTTAAATGCAGCGCTCTTATTGGGACACCCTATACATTATAAAAATTATAATAAAACTTTTTTGCTTTTAACAATTTTATAATTTGCTTAATGTTAAAGCTTTATTTATTAATTTTACCAGTCCCCCAACAAACTTTTTAAATTGTTTAAAACGAAAGAGGTACAAACAAAAATAAAAGATGGACAATCGATTTAGACTGTTTTGATTTGAAATGAGGGGAGGGGCGAGGACATGCACATCAATATTGTTTATATAATCCAATCGAAATATAATATAATGCAACATGTTTACTGGTAATCACAGCATATTAATTAATTTTCATTAAGCAAATTTATTACAAATTAGTTCATTATAAAAAACAAATTTTTATAATAAAGTTTTAATTTTGTCCTCCCTTCCTGCAGAAGATCCAATATTATACATCCACACAATAGTAAATGTTTCTGTGAACTTGTAATTTAATTAAATTTATTTAATATATAAATGTTGTGTAAAAAACAATATATAATTGTTTAATAAAAAACGTTATATGCGCGCACGACAATAGTATATTGCTGTACTATTCAAATACAAAAAGTAAAAGAGGTAACGGCTTATTAGAACATATAATTTTGTCAATTATACCAAATTAGCTTACATTAAACCTTACATGACCTTATAGGTCATAAAACCTTTTCCTAAGTCCTTCAGGTAGCAAAAAAGTACATCTTTTTTCGATGTCGGTACAGTAGATATCTGTATTTTAGAGATAGAATGTAGTACATGTTCCTGGGCGATAGGTGGTTTTTAGGGGTACGCCCTCCTGGTGCACATGGATGTCTCTACGTTTTAATTTTTAATACATGGCTGGCCCTTTATATCTATTATACTCTTTGCTTCAGTCGACGTTTCACTGTCGAAACACTAATATTATCTTTGCCATTCTCGTTAAAATCACGGACAATTTCGGTAGCCGTTAAACGAGGATTCTTTACCACATCACGAACGATCATTTCGGTTGTTTTTCGTGGTCGCCCGGTTCTTGGTCGATATGCCACTGATCCATATTGGTTTATTTTACGGATCCAACGACCTATAGTTTGATTTGGTATACCAAATTTGCGTTCTGCTGTCCTTAAAGAGTTTCCATTTTCGATGATTTCAAAATCGCATTTTTAGATCTTCGGAATATTCTTTCGTCTTTACCATGATTCTCACTGTTGAAGCAACTACTCTAACAAGTTTATTTTGAAAAATTAATTTTATTTACAGTTTTTGACGTTTTAAAGAATATGCCACTGTACTTTTGGACACTGCCTGTATTAGCCAATTTACTTTTAGGAATGATACAACAGTTTGCAAATTAAGTTTTGCTTTATTAATTTCTGCTAAAAATTGAGTGCAACTATATTTATGAGCGCTACTGTACATACATAACCGAGCGTGACACTCAGTTTCATCAGTACCCACAATTACTCAAATCAGCGTTACATAGCCGAACCTGACGGTTATGAGCGCTACATTTCCATGCGTGACGGTTCAGTCCCTTTCCATACTCACAAAAGTGCTGAACGCGCTTAAAGAAGTTTTCACTGCAAATTTACGATTTCAACTAAAGATTAGTTGAAATCATATAAATAAATTGAGTGATATTAATAAAAATACAATTTAAATGGTAAATGTTACATTGTTTACAACTGTCAAATACAAGTCAAATATTTAACTATCAGGTCTTTTCGACGTTGTAAAATTTTTATAGAAACGTTTGGGATCACGCGTCTGACGTCAGAGGCGTAATCGGCTGACCGATTCATTTTGAACTTCAAATTTGATTTTCTCAGTGCAGACCGCATTTCAAAAATTTTATTTCGGTTATAAATTTCATTTAATATTATTTTTAAGAATTAATAGAGTTATCACTAAACTTGATACCATGCAACATCCCTATTTAATTCCAAATTGATTTTTAAAACCGTTTTAACCTAATTTGTGGTTCGACCAATCATTTTATTTTTTATGTCTATATGGAATATAGAAATTCCGAGACATGATACAGTGATATTGATGGGTGACTTTAATGCTCAGATTGGAAAGGAGAAGCATATTGAAGATGTGGCCGGAAAATTTACAATTCATGACTTTTTTATTTTTTGCATATAACTCCTAAACCGTGGATCCTAGCAAAACATTTGTGGTTTAACTAATTAAAGAGCATTAAATTCTGCGTCGAATGAGTACCACAACTTAATAATTTGGTCAAGTGGTATGGTCGAAAACTACGGTCAAAAAACGACGATTTTTTCTAGTTTTGTCAAAACTGAGATATAAGTACTATGCGGGTCTGCGCGTCCGGCACGATCGCGCTGCACTAAATTTGCTGTAACTTTTAAACTAATTAATGAAATTGAGCATTCAAAAGCTCAAATGAAAGAAGAAACATGTAGCTATTGGACTATTATATTTTCAAATATAAAAATGAATATATGTAAGAGTAGTATATGTATATAGTTGGAACATACGGAGATATCCGATAAAATCGCTAAAATTTTATAAAATTGTACATAACGAAAACGTTAGGGACCGGGTGTGTTACAATATATTGCATCACACTCTGTCACTAATTAACTATAGTTAAAGCGGCAAATACCAATGTTATTTGGCCATAAGAACAAACCACGGTCAAAAACATAGTACAGATAACGTACCGTGCTCAAATTTACAACATGATATATCTGAACATTTGTTGATAATATGTTATAATTAGAAGTAAAAACATTTATAATTAACAAACAAATAAATTAACAAAGAGGCCCTAGAAACAATTCAGTATTTTGCAGGCCTGATTTGTTTATTTATTTATTCTTCTTCTTCTACTACACTTTTCACATTAGGCTCTAAGGCCTGTCACGGTGCTCATCTCTTTCTAGGTCGTCCGACGTTTCTTTTCCCTTCTTTCTCACATCTTCTGGTTTGTGCTGGTATTCTTTCTTGTCTCATTCTGTCCAGATGTTGTGTCCATTTGTTTTGTTTTCCTTTAGTTTTCTCCAATACTGAAGATTTCTAGTTCTTCTCTAATTTCGACGTTCCTTACTCTATCTTCTCGCGTACATCCTTGAATTTATTTATTTATCTTTTAATTATTCATTAACTAGAAATGTTTTGTACTTCTAATTATAACATATTATCAAAAATGATTAAATATATTATGTTGTAAATTTGAGTACGGTACGTTATCTGTACTCTATTTTTAAGCGTGGTTCATTTTATAGCCAAATAACATTAGTATTTGCCACCTTAATACAAAATAACCTTGGAAAGGAATTATGAATTTTACAACTTTTAAATGCTAAATCATAATATACTATATTATTTTGAAAAGAAAATATAGTTGAGGTGAAAGGCCAGTATAGAAAGTAGATACCTTTTACAACACATTACCAATGAAACATTCAAAATAGCAGGGTCGCATTCAGCAACATCGTCGAATGAAATCATATCCAAATTTAAATTTTGGCGATGGTATTTATAATATATTTTAGCATACGAACAGATCTAATTTGAATATTAAAATTTTTCTAGAGCGCTTTCTGTTTGTATTAATGATTATCTTTTAGTATATATTTTTACATATGACAATTCTAAAGGTAAAATGCTTTTTAACTAGGTACTCCTTTCGTGAGACGAAATATCAAAAGCTGGCCAAAACCTCAAATAAACTTCGATTCAAACAAAAATTAGTTTACTGAGGTTTTTGAGGTTTTTGATTACTAATCTAAAGTCAAAATTACTGTAAACAAAATGGCGGATCTAATATCGCGAACATATGTGATAAAATGATATAAGCTATCGAAGATAATAGGTGTAGCTGGGTTTTCGAAGTAACTGATTACGACTTTAAGTGCAACATTTAGTAAAATTTTATTTATAAAGAAAATGGCGAACGTGATGTGGGTTATAATTAAAAACATAGGAATAATATTCATGTGCTATTCTATTCTATTTTGCTACACATAAATTCATGAAAAGTCACTAAACAATATTTTAGGCGCGTGCAAACGGATTAATGCATTTATATTAATTTCAATGGGAAAAATGGTTGCGGTTTGGGAAAATTTCAAATTGCGAACGAGTCGAAGAACGGATTAAGTATGTAACCCGAGGGTCCACTGTAGTTGAATTTCTAGAAAATAGATTTGTTGTAAAAGTATTTCTCTGTGAAAGGTTTGGTATTGTTTAAGAGCATTGAAAACTTGGTTGAAATAACAATTGAAAGCGGCTTCCAGCCTTATTTGTTGTTTGAGTTTGAGGTTTTTGATTGTCATTTTTCATTAAATTTTAAAATTAAAATTAAATTTTAATACATTGAATTGCACCAATTAAAATTTGTAGTTAATCATAGTATTATCACTAACTAATGACATAAATATTTTTTATGAAAATTATCATTTTTATTTATCAATATTTTATGGGAAACGCATATCTTCATTATTTTAACAAGCTTACCTTTACGGTTTATTTTATGGCACGGGTGATATTGAAAATGAGTATATAAAAACAACTTTTACCTTTAGAGTTAGTAAATCACAATGTTTCCAAACAGTGTTTTATATTTTATTCAGTTGGCAGTTGTGTTAATTTGTTTTCAACTAATTGGTATGTTAACCAAAAATTTAATCGGCTTTAATTCTTTGCATAAGGATACGAAATCTCAAATTTAGTTTTGAAATTCCTATTAGTTTTAAATTATTAAATAAATATTAAATTATAGTTTAAAAATACAAAACAATAGTTTTCATTAGCCAATTTTAACTAAAATTATTTAATCAGTTCTAAACCTTGAAATCTTAAAGTGAGTTTGGAAATTCTTATTATTTAAAATAAAGAACAATAGTTTCCATGAACTAATTTAAGACAAAATCTCAAATTAAAATACAAAATCCCAAATTCGTATTAGGTTTTGCTGTAGAGCGCACACAAAATTTGACCACATACACACACACACACACATTTTTTGGAAATGATCATATTTAGCTCATGGAACCTCAAAAGTATAAATTCATCACAATCTCAATTTTTTTCTGCACGAAAACAATATTTTCTCATATTACATAATGATGTTTAAGATCTATTCGATTTTGTATTCGTTGAAAAGAAAAACCAGGGCTGTGGTGAAATTTTTAATTTTCTTATTATATTAGGACATTACACTCCTGATGTAGCAAATTCCTAAAGATCGGAAAACCACAATTTGGAACAGATATTAAGAGGGCCTAGTAGAATACGCATGATACTATTGTGCACTCACTTCCACTTGTGGCGTAAGATAGGCGAATTAGCCTTTGACGATGGCGAAGTTTTTCCTAAACTATAACGAATTTTTCAATTTTTTTATTTTTAAAATCTACATAGTTACCCGTTTGCGGTAAAGAAAATTCAAGCTGTTTCGTTGAATAGTTTAAAATATATAGCGAAATAGAAATCACCATTATTATTGCAATGAATTTGTACCTTATGTTATATTTATTTTCACAATCATTTTACAATAAATGTTTATGAAAATTGTTTACAGTGTACAGTTCATCATTATCTACTAAATCCAAAAGAAAAAGTATCAAATTTTGTTTAGTTTTAAAAAATCTTCGCCATCAGTAATAAAATAAAATATCATTTATTTTAATGAAATTTTCAGTTAGCCAAGTCGCAAAATAGTTGGTAAAACTTTGACTATTGTGACAGAGATGGCCCAATTTGGAATTTGTTTAGATGACATTTCAAATTTTTAATCAAATATACTATATTTTTCAATAAATTGCAATTTTGCATTAACAAAATAATTGCTATTTACCTCAAGCTAGTATTGACATAATAATAATTATATTATTTTATATTATTAATAATGTATTAGATTAATGTGATATATTAGAATATCACATTATTTCTATTACTCAAGAGAGGGCTACATAAAATATAATTTGTAATGCCTGAGAATATGCAACTATCTAAACAAAGTGAAAGGCAAATAGATTTCGATTTGCTGTCTCTACTAGGGTCACCTTAAGAAACGTCATATGTAGCTTAAACACATTTAAGTACATTTTCTTAAGAATATAGGTAGAAGGGATATGGAAGTTTATAAACAGGATTAAACGATTAATTGAGAAAGATCGGTTCTGTGTCCGTTAGGCTGTAACACCCATAACAAACAATCCTTGGAGATAGCTTTCATTCAGATTCAATTGAATTATTATTAAGAATAATAATTATATAAAATTAATTTAAGTTTTAGATCATGAAAATGTACTATGAATTACTTGATTTACTGTTTAACCGATCAAAGTATTATTGTAGATGCTCAAGAAGACTACATAGTAGGTGGAGATTATGCAAAACCCGGTGAACTACCTTATCAAATATCTCTTCAGAAAAACGGGCAACATAATTGTGGAGGTTCGATTCTTCATAATTGCTGGATTCTTACAGCTGCTCATTGTGTAGTGGGTACAAAATCAAAATTATTTATACTTTCTTATAAATGTTTTGAAACTTCATTTTAGTTTTCCTGTAGAAACACTTACTGTATTAGCAGGAACTACTAAATTAAACAGTAGTGGTGTAAAGGTTGATATCGAAAAACTATTTCCACCAAGACTATAATAAACCTACTAAGTTGGCAAACGATATTGCTCTTGTAAAATTGAAGCAATGTCTTACCTATAATGAAAACGTTAAATCTGTTAGATTACTAACGGCCGAAGTTAAAGCAGGTACTACAGGAATTGTTTCGGGATGGGGTTTCACTGACGTAAGTTGTTTTGTTCTGATGAGGCTTTTATTGCAAAAATATGTTTTAAGCAAAATAGAAAAGAAAAACAAATGATCTTAAAAACTTCGAGTAAAACAATCAGCAATTCAAAATGTTGGAGCACCTTTGGAAGGGTTATTAGGAATGAAATATATGCACTCTAAATACAGTAGGGGAAGGATTTTGCCAAGTAAGAAAAATTGTTCAAACAACGTTTTTATAGTGTTAAAATATCATCTTAATATTGCATAATTATTAATCTAAAATATTTTTTAAGGGTGACTCTGGTGGACCTCTAGTGGAAGAAAATCAAAACGACAGATGGGATTGGTTTCCGCCAATGTTCCATGTGCTCGAGGAAAACCTGATATTTATGCAAGAATTTCTGTTTATATAAACTGGATTGTAGATAATTTAGAATTATAATTGTAAATTTAAATGATTATGAAATAAAGGTTAATGATGCATACACAACAGTATTTTGAGAATTGTATAGATATACATAGGTATTTTTAAACTAATTTGAATGATGCAAGTTGAATGGCAAATTTTGAAAAAAAAATTGAAAAGTTAAATTAAAGATATAATATATAGTTTTATAGGAACACAAAAAAAATTGTATAGAGTCTATTTTGTACCCACATGTTTTTGAAGTAGAAAACCAATGACCTTCTTAATTTTTAGGCTTCTATACATAGTATAGAAAGAAGCCTTATGATCTGGCTTCGTGTCCGTCCGTCCGTCTGTCCGTCCGTCTGTCCGTCCGTCCGTCCGTCCGTCCGTCCGCATAATTCAAAGTCACTAAATTAGTGACAAAAAAAACCTTTTGTCACTAAATTTTACTTTTTTTGTGGGTGGATGGACAAACGCGTGAATGGATTAACAAGATTCAAAATAATTAATTGAGATCAAACACACAGAGTTGTGGACGCTTTTTCAATTGTTTATGAGATTATTTTATTCATCTTACACTTTTTTGGGTTTGGGAATAAATGAACTAACCAATTAAAGGTGCGAAAGAGTGAAAGTAAAAATTACGTAAAACGTAAAAGTAACACTTACAAAATGCAAGTCAATTTCTTATATAGAAAATTTTTGTTACCAACTAAAAAAATTAAGATAATCTGATGATCGTGCAGATAAAGAAAAAATTATAAATTTAAATTAAAAATAATTACAAAATATTATATAATTGTAAACCAAAAGGTAGCTGTATAGAAGCCTAAGGACTGCGGTCATCCGAGTTCCACCTTGTTTTGAACTACAATAATTTTTCATGAATAATTCAAAATTTAGTTCAACTCACATTATTTTTCTTTTATTTATTACCCAAGACAATTTTTAGCAGCGCCGAATTTAAATTTATTAAACTTGGTTTATTATTTCGACGATTAAAAATAACTCTAGGAACTTCGAAATCACTAAATTCAATTTGTATTACTTAATAGCAAATACATAAATGTAATCTGCCATTTAAGAGTAAGGTTAGAATAAAAGCTAACCTAGTGAAAATACTAAAACTAACTAATAATTGTAATAAA
Source organism: Lycocerus yunnanus (assembly GCA_036346125.1). Taxonomy (NCBI): domain Eukaryota; kingdom Metazoa; phylum Arthropoda; class Insecta; order Coleoptera; family Cantharidae; genus Lycocerus; species Lycocerus yunnanus. The sequence goes on from JARFIX010000281.1 coordinate 199,805, forward strand.
ACTTGGTAGCAAAATTTTTCTTAAACCCAAACAAAATGTATAAATCGGAAGATTGGCTCAATGGTTATTTGTAAAATATTATTCTTGAATAACATACTCAACTTCCAAAGACCTGAAATGTTTTAATTCATTTTTTAATTTATTCAAATTTAAATTCTGGCGCTGATATTTATGACATGAGGTTATACAAAATTTTTGCATGACATAATTAATAATTCCTTTCTAAATGTTAAAACTGATGACAGAAAGTTTTATTTTAAAAATGATAAAATTTTATCAATTTTACTGTACGTGGGTTTTGAACGAAATGGAATATAATGGGTTAATTCCATGCTCTCTTAAACAAAATCTATGAACTAATTTTGGTAACTTTTAGCAAAAGTACACTAAAAAGTACACTTTAGCAAAAGTACAATATAATAGAATTTGCAAAAAAATACCATGAGGAAATATATTTATAAAATTTTTAATTAAAATTTCACAAAACTTGAAAATAATTTTAAAACTTTTAAAACATACTAGGATTGAACTTGAACTCAAAAGTATACTTTTCCTATACAAATGGCTTCTTTACCAAACGAAAGAACATACAAATGCAAATCATTTAAGGTGAGGATGAATTTTCGAATAAGGCTACAATTCAATTTTGAAAATTACAATTTTTCCATAAAAGCACAAACAACCATTATTGCGACATATTACGTCATTATAGCAAACGTTCTAAACACAGTCCGCATGCTGCGGGTGGGTGAACAACTAGTAGCTCCTGACTTCTGTCGAGTCTACATCCACACTTCGCCGAGTTGGATTGTTCTCGGGGATGTTTTAGTATGTAAAGCGCTTGTCAAAACCGCTTGTAGCGCCTGGAGAAGAGGTGTAGAAAATGGGTTTTGACAAACGCAACTACGTCAATACTGCAATTCACTTTAAAAGTGACTTTTTTCCGAAATTTGTTGATCAACCTTAAATTTTCTTTTTTATTTGTTAATTACACCCTTATCTTTCATAATTCGTTGTAAAAACCGAGATTCTGGTATCTTTACTGTCGCCACGACCTATTTTAATTTCGATGGGCGGGTTCGATTTAATTTAAAAGAGCCAATGAGTAAATTGGATTGTAAATAAATTTTTAAAGCCGCTTTTTTTTAATCATCTTTTATAATCCACTTTAAAATTGGTCAAAATCAGTTCTTACCCATCCCCACATTATTCCACAAATATTCCATGTGTTCGAAGAAAACCTGATATTTATACTAGAATTTCTACTTATAGAAAATGGATTCAAAATAATGCAATATAAATATAAAATTTAGTGTTTTACTTAAAAATTTAAACAGTTAGAAAAATAAAGATTATTGGTGCATACGAAACATTGTGCATATTTTTTAGAATTTTGTTTCAAAAATGTCTTGTATTTTGACCTATTTCTCTTCACTTTTTTTAACCAAGTTTAACTTAACCAATTCCCACCAAGTTTATCCAGATGGTTATTGCCATTATTTCACGTCCTCTTCCACCTGCAACCAACATTTTTCTTTTCTTTCTCTTCTGCTATCCATCGTTGCTTGTGTTAGCATTTTCCGTCTCATTCTATCTTTCGTTAGTATCCGTTTCCGTTTTGTGTTCTGCACCAGGTTATACCTATGTCATCTTCTGTATAAACTTTGTGCTACATACATATGACAATATGTTGTGTTTGTTATTTCGGCCAAGTTATATAGCCAGCCACGGAGATTATAGTTTTTCCCACTTCAACGTTAAAATCCCCAGTATAATTAACATGATATCTTGTTTAGGTACCGTTTCATATGTTAATGTTCTTAAATCTGATTCCACTCCCAATAACATTAACAGAACTCGCAAAATTAGGACTATTTTAACACTCCCGTTGTGCACATAAATTTGTAACATTTAGCTTCCACGGATTAGACTTAAAAAATTGTGGAACAGCTCTAGATATCTTCAAATTAACAAAAAAATAGCATTTATTTATTTAGCAAGATACCTTAGTAAATAAAATTTCTTCTAGTGTCTTTTTGATAACAATGTAAAACAATAAAATTTTGTTTAAAGCACAATATTTAGTTTAACTATCATAGTTATTACAAAATAATGAGATCCATAAACAATTTTTTAACAAAATTGCTATTTTTTTATCATTTTTGTACGAAAAACGCGTTAGTTTAAATGCCTTAATTATTATTATCCAATCTAGTTTTATGCTTTATGTGATGTCGCATTTTATAATGGAAATGGGTATATAAATAAAAACATTTTACCTTTGTAACTAATAGTAAACCAAGATGTTTGCTAAAGGTGCTATATTTTTGATTCAGTTAACAATACTGCTGATTTCTGCTCCACTAAATGGTGTGTAAATGAAACTCAGATAAGTAAAATATTGGTAAAAAAATTAAATAATAATATTGGGTCTGGGAAAAAGTTCGTGACTTTTTGTTATAGTAAAATTCAACTAGTTTTCTTATAGTGTGACAAGGGTCAACCGCTAGAGGAAATCGTGTACAATTAACTTCACACTTCACGTACTTCATCATAATTCTCTATACTTCTTTGTCCTTCATAGAATTCAGCAGTAATTAATCGATACTTTCAGTATCAGAAACTTTCAATTTCTGAGACTTACAGAAATACCAAAATTTGAGCACTGGAGGGTGTTCCACACCCCAGACCCCCGGATTAAGTAGATTATTTTATCAGAAGTAAACTAAAGATCTCCCGTTGCAAAGGCACTAGAGGGTATTTCACTCCCTCTTCTCGTTTGTTGTATTCGTACATTCTTCATCAAACCACCCTTTGGATCTTTTCGCCTTTCTTAGTCCAGCTATTTCTAAGGCACTTTTGTACATACTTATTGCAATGTTATTCCATTTATTGTCCATCCCGTCGCTTTTCTTTCTTTAACTATTTCTTAGGCAACTCTCTCTCATATCATATTCTTATATCCCGGGTTTTCTTGACGTATCTCCTTATTTGAGATGGGCTTTTGTGTGTGTATTGGATGGTTGCATTTTAAAATAATTTCTCCATGGTAAAAGAACTGATGTAGTATTGGAAAGCACTTGTACAACGTTGATGTGACGTATAATTAACTTTTCAACAATGTAATATTCAGTGTACCTCTTTGCTACCAAGTACAATGACCAACATTCTCAACCACGCAACGACATCTCGAGAAATTCATTCAACTAATTAGCAATTGTTGATTTCCTTAAACAGTTACACAAATTTACAAAATCCTAAAAAAGCCTTTTGTAAAACTTTTAAGAATTAAAAATATTTTTCCTTTGCAGATTAATCTCATTAAACGAAAACTGCATGATATTTTTCAGAAAAATATTCCTTCTCTCCTAAGTATTTACCTAAAAAATTTTTTCAATTTAGAATTTTGAAACTTTTTACAATTTTTAATATGTATTTGTGACCTTAGCGCTATTCGTACGTAAAGGTAGAATCTAAAAACATTCATCAGTTCTCTTTGTAACCTTGGTAAAATTTCACATTTTTTATGGATTTTCTGGGTCAGTGCAGTATCTAAATAAAAAATCGAACTTCTTACAGAACCTAAGACAAAAAATTATTTTTGAAAATCATTTCACTTTTGCCAAATAACTTTCGTACTGTTCAGGAGAGGTATACCGATATAATTTTTTTGAAATCTTTAAAAATTAAATTTTTTCGTTCTTTCGGTTCATTATCGTAAAACTAAAATAAAAAGGAATTATTACTATTTTTTCTAAACTCTACCTCATATGCTCAAAACTGACGATTTTGAGTATCAGGTAAAACGTTCCGATTTACCTGATTTTTATTAGATTGTGTCTTATTTAGCGTTTTTTGACTAAAAGTCGTCTAAAATTAAAATTTGCGCCTCTCGCAGTGCTATCCGATACTGTATCACATTTTAGAATATTTGACGGAAATCACGCATTTTAATGAAATTTTGAAAATAATTCTGAGTAAGTTAGCTTCCTTTTTATTGACAAATATGACTGAAAAAAATTTGTTTGGTATCTTAGCTTTTTTTTAGTTTAAATTATTTTTATAAGTAACATTCTTTGATGAACTACTCGTATTTAATTTCTCTAAAAATTGTCCCTGTATTTTTCGACCTAAAAAACATCGTATTTTAATTAAAAATCTTAGAAAATCTGTGAATTTCAAAGTTATGACATTAGTTAAAGCTTTTCGTAAACGCTAAAAAATCCAAAAAGATAGACTACTAAAAATCTATTAGCAACCAGGATTAGATTATAAAATTTTATTATAGTATCCGAGTCGAAGCGTTTAAAATCTGTTTTGTTTTTCTAAAAGCTGCCTAGGTAACTTTCGACGTAAAAGAAATCAAATTTCAATTAAAAATCTTGAAAAATTTGAAATTTTCAAAATTGTGGCCTTAATTGACGCTTTCCAAAAAATGAAGAATTCAATACGATGGTCAACTAAAAAATTTTAATTTTAAACGACTACGAATGTCATAAAACTATATAGTATAATTTGATTTTTTCGTATTTCGAATAGGAAAGCCACAATATCAAAACAATATTAAAAATTGGTTATCATGCAATATTGCCTTGTTTTTTGAAGACTTGAAAAATGTTTATTTTTTATTTTGGCGGCAATTTAGAATAATAAAAAGATTCCTAGGCGAGAGTTCACCTAAAAATGCCAAAACAATTAAAGTTCATTTCAAACTCGTTATACCTAGATATACACATAATAAACTCCAATACTTCATTAGGTTTCTTGTTATAAAATTTTAATATTTTATCATATTCGGAAAACTACCAAAATTTATTTTGACCTGTTTTGTGCAAAAAATCACATCGACTTGCAAATATCTGCATCGCCACTTACGCCAATACTTACGCAATTTTTTTTTCTTAAAATATAACTTCAAATGTATAAAAATTGTCGCAAATTGTTATTACTTTCTTGAGATTTTCAATTGAAGCTAACGAAATTTAAAAATGAGTAGTTTGTGAAGCATCTGTACGTTTTATATTGGCAGCACCACAAATCTACTACTTCATAATTAAATAATGTGCCGAAGGCTTTCTCAAAATTGATCAAATTCTTAAATTTGTAAATTGCGATTATGAGAAAAAAGTACCTTTTAGGAAAAAATGTTAAGATACTATTTGTGTAGGTTTAATTTTTGTCTCGCCGATGGTTCACTAAAATTAAAAATTAAAATTAGAAATATTAAAAAAATTAAAATTAACTTTTCACGACGATTAATAAAAACTAATTTTAAGATTTTTATATTCGTGTTTATTAACCCTACATTGGGCTATTACACTATACAAAAACCAATATTTGATATAAATATACAATAAAAATGAAGATATAATTAAAATTACATACAAAAACAACGTAACAGATTTAAATAAGTTTAATAAATAATAGATGTATGTTGTATATTAGAATGGTTCAGTAAGTAAAGAGAAGATAACTAAAACGCCAAACAACAGAATTTTCTTTAAAACATAATAATATTATATTGTTGGCCATTATAATTGTTACAATATAATGGATCCATAAAAAATTTTTAACAAAATTGCCATTTCTTATCATTATTTTATGAAACAAAGTTTGAAAGCCTTCATTATTATTATCATCCAATAAGCTTTTATGCTTTATTTTATGTCGCATTTTATAATAAAAATGGGTATATAAAAGAGACCATCTACTTTTGTAATAGTAAATCAAAATGTTTGCTAAAAGTGCTATATTCTTGATTCAGTTAACCGTAGTGTTAACTTGTGTTCCACTAAATGGTAAGTAAAAGAAACTCAAATAAGTAAAATTTTGGTAAAAAAATTTAAATAATAACAATAATACATTTTTAAAGTCTGTTAAGCTTATTCTTCTAATAAATATTTTATTGTTTTTTCCATTCATATATTACTGCTGTTTTTATTATTTAGTTTCAAATTACTAGAAAATTAAGCTTTGAAATTTTATTTATACAGCTAACATATTATTTAAGCTAAGCTTTTTACTTTAAAATTAGAGTTGGCTTTATACCATGAAATTTAAAAGTAGATTGTCCAACAATTCACTAAATGTTTGGCATATCGTAGCTTATCATGTTATTATTGTAGCGGCTGAAGAATCTGACTACATAGTAGGTGGAGCTAATGCAGCACCAGGTGAAATACCGTATCAAGTATCTCTGCAGTACAACAAACGACATAATTGTGGAGGATCAATCATTAAGAATTGTTGGATCCTTACAGCTGCACATTGTGTAGTGGGGTTCGAAATCCAAATTACATATATGCAAGTTCAATTAAATATGCTAAGATGTATGTTTCAGATTTCGTCAATCCGCATTGGATATATTAGCAGGAACTACTAAATTAAACAGTGGTGGAGTAAGAGTTGCAATTGACAAAATAATTCCTCACAAGTTCTTTAATAAATTTAATGGGGCAAATGATATTGCAGTTATCAAATTGAAGAAATGTCTTGTATTCAATGAAAATATTACATCTGTTAAACTGCTAACGACAAATATTGGTGTAGATGTTCCAAGCATTGTTTCGGGGTGGGGATTTACTGACGTAAGTCAATTTATTCTAATAATTCATTTATGGCAAAAATAACTTTTTTAAGCAAAGTGGTAAAAAAGCTACAAACGATCTTAAAAGACTTGAAGTAAAAACGATCAGCAATCAGCAGTGTAGCAAAACCTTTCGAATTGGTAGAATTACAAAGGAAATATATGTGCATTAAATCGTGTGGGAGAAGGATTTTGCCAAGTAATAAAAACATTTTTTTTTCGCTAGTTTTTAAATTACCATCTTATTATCGCATAATTATTTTAAAATATTTTGTGTTCTAGGGTGATTCTGGTGGACCTTTGGTGGAAAAAAAATCAAAGGAACAGATTGGGTTGGTTTCGGCTAATGTTCCATGCGCTAGGGGAAAACCTGATATTTATACAAGAATTTCTACTTATATAAAATGGATTGAAGATAATTCAAAATAAATGTTACATGTAGTAGTATAATAATTACAATTTTAAATAATTGGAAAATAAAGTTTATTAGTGCAGACATGATTCTTTGCATATTTTGAGTTTCTTTCTTTCAACTCTTGAGTTTCAAACTTTCAGCCAAATAAAATTTGAGGGGAAACATCATCAAGGGTTGGAAAAGTAGAGGTATATCCAGAACTTTCTTTTAAACTTACGAAGAAAACAAATTAATTACTATTTCAAATTTTATGAAATAATTTCACCTTAATTTATAACTCCCGGTAAATTATGCCTTTGCGGAAATTTGAAAAACGATTTGAAGATACTACTAATCTATTATTAAAACGTGTTCCAAGTTTTAGTAACGGATAAATCCACCTCAGGGTTGGTTAATTCTTCAAATAAGCAAACATAAAAATGGAAATACCATACAAAATATTTAATTTTTATAAATTTAAATTAAATGGAAATTGTCAACAATTAAACATTACCCAAGTTCTCTCTCAAATCACATTGCTAACCCTGATTGTGCAGGATACATAGCTGTTATGAGAGGTTTTATATTCTCCCGTAAAGAAGCCATACATACATTTTGTTAGTTGCCAGTAAGTCCAATTTCTTTCCCATTTCCCTCCTTTTCCATTTTTATTTGTCTAACTGCCTTCTTTATTTTATCTACAGCGATTATGTTGCTTATAGTTTTTTACTATATTTCGTTATGTATTACCACATTGCTTTTACTTGCTTTTAGTAGCTCCTTCCACCTTCTCATTATGCTTTTTTCTTCACTTAATACTAAATCATCCTTGTCTTTCATATGTCGCAGTGCTCTTTCTTTATTTTGTCTCTTCAGTATTTTGTACAACAAAATGCGAGCTCTAAATAATTTTATATTTTAGCACAATACTTAAGCAAATTACTTAAAAGTTTTTAAATTTTTTTTATATTAAATTTGACGTGAAAGATTTTCTTAAGATTAAGTTTTTCTTAAATAGTGCATTTAGGGGAGCACAAGTCAGCACTATTGTTAACTGAATTAAAAATATAGCACTTTTTTGCAAACTTATTGATTTACTATTACATAGGTAAAATAGTCTTCTTTATACACCCACTTCCATTATAAAATGCGAAATAAAATAAAGCATAATAGCAAATTTGATAATAATAATTAAGGCACTCAAACTAAAACGTATTTCATAAAATAATGATAAAAAAATAGCGATATTGTTAAAAAAATTTTATGGATCTCATTATTTTGTAATAACTATGATAGTGAAACAATGTCATGTGCTTTAAACAAGATTTTATTGTTTTACATTGTTATCAAAAGCACACTAAAATAATTTTATTCTTATATTGCTAAATAAAAGAATGCCATTTTTATTAATTTGAAAATATCTACAGCTATTTCACGACTTTTCAAATCTAATCCGTGGAAGCTAAATGTCAGTTTTTCGCGGGTGTCAAAAATAGTCCCAATTTTGCAAGTCTAGTAACACTGATTTAGCAATAAATAAGTAACAAAGCAATTCCTCAAAACAAGTAAATTAATAAAAAAGAAATACATCTGACCGACGCGACGGGTCAACCGCTAGAGGAAATAGTGTAACGGGTGGTTCAAATTCGAAGTTCCTTATGGAAATTCGGTAACCATAGGAGATATGGAAAAATGGATGGCGCATCCTCGATCTCTTTTTTTGAGAAAAGCTTAATGGTGAAAAGCGGATATCGATATCTTTTTTCGTTTTCGAGTTATGGCCAAAAGTTCGCTTTTTCGACTTTTCGTTAAATGTCGATATCTCGGTTGTTTGTAAAGTTATAGAAAAATATTTATACCTTCTTCAGACACTTTTTAAGGAGAATAAACTGGGCTAAAGGATTTTAAATATCTTCATTTGTTTCCGAGTTATAATATAAAGTTGTGTTTTTTTAAATAGAAACCATAGTTGGCTATGACATATATAAATAGAGTTTTTTATTCTCTTTTCAATTATATATAATATGTGGAGTCTATTATTTCAGTTTCATCCCGTTATATTAAAAAATGTTAAATTAAAATAAATAAAGATCGGAAAATTAAAAGTTGGCTATGTCAGAACAAAACACTATACAAAATAATTATTGACATCTAAAACGATGTTCTTCAATTGTTTTTATGTGTGTTTTTGGTACCTATTTCTGTTTTGAACCTATTTACTTATTTCAAAAGAGTGTCAAATGGCTTATGACAACTATGAAAAATATGATATGTTACAATGTTTTATTCAAAGCAATAATAGTGCTGTTCTTGCATCTGAAATGTATTTCAGTTGCTATCCTGAAAGAAGACAACCTCATAATCGTATTTTTAATAAATTGAAAGCAAATCTTATTGATCACGGGTCTTTTAACAAACCTAATAGAGCGGAAAATTATAATATGCAAGAAGCTGAAGAAACTACAATTAATGTATTAGGAGCTGTAGCTGCAAATCCTTCAATTTCAACCCGTCAAATTGAAGCTGAATCGGGAATTTCAAGAAGTAAAACTATGCGTATATTGAAAAAATATAAATTCAGGCCTTACGTTATTCGAAAAATACATCATCTGCAACCAACAGATGGTCAGAGACGATTAGAATTTTGCAATTGGTATTGTCTAAAACTTCAAGAAGATCCATCGTTTTCATGCGTGTGATTTGGACAGACGAAGCATAATATATTAGTAGTGCTGGAATTTTTTAAAAGACACAATGAACACCATTGGTCCGATGTGAATCCCACCGTACCGTCGCCGTCCAAACCCAAGGACGATTTGGCTTTAGTGTTTGGTGTGCCCTACTTGGAAATCGCATTTTGTGTTATTATATATATCAACAAAACCTCAATGGTCAAAGATATCAGGAAATTTTAGAGCAAAATATTGTTGACGATTATTTAGATAATTTACCCTTACTCGAAAGAAGACATATATTCTTCCAACAAGATGGTGCACCACCTCATAATACAAGAGTTGTCAAGGAATTGTTAAATAGAAATTTTGGAAACAACTGGATGGGAACTAACGGTCCAGTGAGGTGGCCACCACGTTCTCCAGATTTAACGCCACTGGATTTCTTTTTTGGGGTTATGTTAAAGACAATTTATATAAAAAAAGTGACAACATTAACGAACTCAGACAAAATTTTATAGAATGTGCTAATTCAGTATCGAATATTCACATACGCAATGCAACTCAGAGTGTTAGGAAGAGGTGCAATTTGTGCATGCAAACAATGGACTCCAGTTTGAATACTTACTTTAATTAATTTATGTTATTGTTTATCGTATTAAATTAAATTTTCAATTTTTTTTATTTTATTAACATAATATCATATTATTCATAGTTGTCATAAGCCATTTGACACTCTTTTGAAATAAGTAAATAGGTTCAAAACAGAAATAGGTACCAAAAACACACATAAAAACAATTGAAGAACATCGTTTTAGATGTCAATAATTATTTTGTATAGTGTTTTGTTCTGACATAGCCAACTTTTAATTTTCCGATCTTTATTTATTTTAATTTAACATTTTTTAATATAACGGGATGAAACTGAAATAATAGACTCCACATATTATATATAATTGAAAAGAGAATAAAAAACTCTATTTAAATATGTCATAGCCAACTATGGTTTCTATTTAAAAAAACACAACTTTATATTATAACTCGGAAACAAATGAAGATATTTAAAATCCCTTCAGCCCAGTTTATTCTCCTTAAAAAAGTGTCTGAAGAAGGTATAAATATTTTTTCTATAACTTTACAAACAACCGAGATATCGACATTTAACGAAAAGTCGAAAAAGCGAACTTTTGGCCATAACTCGAAAACGAAAAAGATATCGATATCCGCTTTTCACCATTAAGCTTTTCTCAAAAAGAGATCGAGGATGCGCCATCCATTTTCCATATCTCCTATGGTTACCGAATTTCCCATAAGGAACTTCAATTTGAACCACCCTGTACAATTAACTTCACACTTCACGTACTTCATCATAATTCTCCATACTTCTTCGTACTTCATATAATTCAGAAGTAATTTACGGGACCTCACGTAATTCACCGTACTTTACCAATAATTCACGGTACTTCACCTAATTCATCGATACTTCATTGTATTTCACGTACTTCATCGGTATTTCAGAGACTCACCGAGATTCCAAAATTTGAGCACTGGAAGGTGTTCTACACCCCACAGACCCCCCGGATCGAACAGATTATTTTTTATCAGAAGTAAACTGAAGATCTCCCGTTGCAGAGATCTGCCTCCCAGAGGTATGGAATTTATAATTACGCAGTTTATAATTAATTGTCAGATTACGAATTAAACACATTTACTTGGTCATAGCTAATTTTAAAAAACTTGGGATATGCTTAAATATTTAATTCATTTTTAATAAAAACAAATTAATTAAACCGGGGGTCTGGGGGGTGTGGAACACCCTCCAGTGCCTCTGCACCGGGAGATCTTCAGTTTACTTCTGATTAAAAGTAAACTACACGGTCTGGGGTTCTGCATGTTCTGCAATGTTCTTCATTGCAAAATGTGTGAAATTGTCAATTGACAAGTCAAATTGACATGTGTCATTAATGACACATGTCATTAATGACAGTTCGTACATTTCGTTTGTTCGTGAATTTAATTCTTAATTTTGATTTTATAATTTGACTTGTCGTTTTGCTATTCCTGTTGATAATTGAGAACCAACAACAACTGATGCTACAGGCACCCCATACAACTGACACATGGCCTGAAGATGACCTGTTAAAGGGTCGAAACCGGTAGCCAAAGTTATTAAATTTTCTGCAAGAAGTGCAACGGTGTATTTATTTAATATTACCTCTAAAACACCCAATTACTTGCAACCCACTCTAAATAATTAATAAAAAATAAAATAATTAATAAACACATTTACTTGGTCATAGCTAATTTTAAAAACTTGGGATATGTTAACTATTTAATTAATTTTAATAAAACCAAATTAATTAAACCGGGGGTCTAGGGGTGTGGAACACCCTCCAGTGCCTCTGCACCGGGAGATCTTCAGTTTACTTCTGATTAAAAGTAAACTACACGGTCTGGGGTTCTGCATGTTCTGCAATGTTCTTCATTCCAAAATGTGTGCACTGGAGGGGGTTCCACACCCCAGACCCCGGATTAAGTAGTTTATTTTATCAAACGTAAACTGAAGATCTCTCTTTGCAAAGATTTACCTCCAAAGGGGTACGGAATTTATAATTATGCAGTTTATGATTAATTGTGAGATTATAAATTAAACACATTTACTTAGTCATAGCTAATTTTAAAAACTTGGGATATGTAACTATTTAATTAATTTTAATAAAACCAAATTAATTAAACCGGGGTCTGGGGGTGTGGGACACCCTTGAGTACCCAAATATTACAATGCAAGCAAACATATTAGAGGTTTAAAATTTATTAAAACTGTTCGCTACCGTTTTAGTTTTCTAAAAAATTATGACATATTCTTGGGGAGGGCAACAAAAGAGGTAAAGCGCATGATGCGTAATATCATAGCTTGGTATTATTGTATCATAGGTAAAGCAAAGATAAATTATGTACAATTATGCACAAACGAATATTAAGATTATTTTCAAAATCAGGAGGGTGGAGCTAGCAGTTTCAGGCATTCTAGAGCCGTCTCTGTAAAACCGGGACAAGCGCGTTATTTTGGCTTTAATATAATTAATCAATCACGACGAAATAATGAATTACTAAAGCTTTTCATTGAGCTATCAAACCTCCATGATATTCAAACAAATGAGCTGAAAAAGATTACAAAATTAACTAAAGAAATTTAAGTTTAATTTAATTAAATGATTACTGTTAAACTAGCAATTACCAAAACTTTTAATTAGTAAAATAATGACCGCGAAAGGTCTATTCAGCGTTTAAGATAAAAAAATATTAAGAAAGTCTACTGATGTAAGTTAATTTGCTACCAAATAATTATTATTGAATACACGTGTCTTAGCTATGATACACATTAACCGTAGCGCATGCGCATAAGCAAGGTTCAACTTCATGTAATTCAACAAAAATTTACTAATTTTATGATACTTCACAGGGGGTAATGACTGGTAAGGTCTCGAGGAGGACACATATACCAAATAAGTGTACTCCAGCAAATTTCGAGAAAAGCCACTACTTCTGTAGCTCTGCCAGTAAATCCTGTTCCACGTTCACGTCGTGCCCCCTGACTGTAGTCGTAATAGACTGTAGCTAACGGGACAGGGTGAAAGGCGAGTTTCCAGCGCCTTAAAACTGGAACCCTTTGGTTAAGGGAGACAACCCCTACAGAAAAATCCTGGTCCTCCTAGTATGGGGGTTGAGCAGATGGCCAGTAACCAACTCTCGTAAAAATGAAGATTACTTACAGAACCCAAAATAGCCTCGGAAATAAGACGGATATAAGGTTGACGACACACGCAAGAAAAAAGGACAAACGAGCCTGGATTAGTGAAGCGATAAAAGTGGGGACATGGAATGTGAGAGGATTGGCAAACAAAGAACTTGAGTTGGAAAAGATTTTAAAAGAAATGAAAATAGATTTTGCAGCGATTACTGAGACTAAGAAGAAATTGAGAGGAATACAGTACAATGGAGATTATATAATGATACACAGCGGCGTACCAAAAGAAGAAAGAGCAAGCAAAGGAATCGCCCTATTCATACACAAGAAATGGGAAGATAGTATAAAAGGATACGAATATATAAACGAACGCATACTCACAGCACAACTCAAGCTTGAAAGAGGATACGCCACAATAATAGGTGTCTACGCACCAGAAGACGGAAAACCTGACGAATCAAAGTCCTTTTATGAAGAATTGCAATCAATCCTCAACAAACACAATAGGAAAGATCAAGTAATATTACTAGGAGATCTCAACGCTAGGGTGGGGAACATACCAATCCCACAAATAATAGGCCCCTATGGAGAAGATACCTGTAACGAAAATGGAAAACTGCTACGAGACTTCGTCACCTATAATGATCTCAAAATAACAAACGGATTCTTTCGAAAACGCGACATCCATAAATACACGTGGTCAGCGAGAGGAACAAGATCAATAATAGATTACGTAATTATAAACAAAAATTTAGCTGGACAAATTAGAGACACAAGATCCTACAGAGGTCAAGATATAGGTTCAGATCATTTTCTAGTTGCTTCTACAATTGACACATACGCAAAATGGAAACATAAGAAAATGCGAAAAACAGAAGAACAAGTTTATAAGGTATACTTACTAGAAGAAACTAGCGTGAGATTATTATACCAAAGCAGATTAAACCAAAAGTTAGAATACCTCGAAACAAGAGAAGATATTAATGAAGAATGGCAGAATCTGAAAAGAGTCACTATGGAAGCCGCGGACGAAGCATTAGGGAAAAGAAGCGATATAGGAAAAGAAAAGGTTTGAGAATATGGTCAGATGAGTTAAAGGAGGCAGTAAGAGAAAAGCAAATAGCATATATAAACTATATAAATGACCCGACTACAAGAAACCACGAAGAATATAAACAAAAAAGAAATCTCACTAAATCTCTAACAAAAAAAGCACATGCAGAAGCATGGGAACGCTTCATTAATAACATTGAAAATGATGTCCATGGAAGAAAAATACTTGCTTACAAGGTGATGAAGACTCTAAATAAACAAGAAAAGAAAAATCCAAATAAACAACATAGAAGAAAAAGATTGGATAATGCATTACAAACAACTATGGTTTACAAGCGAGGCAGAGGAAACATACACACAAAAGACGACATAAAAGGACTAGACGAAATTGACATGAACGAATTGACAATGTCTTTACGAGATACCAAAAATCGAAAAGCAACCGGGTTGGATGGAGTGAATGCGGAATTGTTGAAATATGGAGGTACTTTGTTACATTTAAGACTTCTACATCTTATTAACATGTGTTGAGAGACAAAATTATCCCAGAAGATTGGAAAAACGCAAAAGTAATTTCTCTGTTCAAAAAGGGCAACAAAAATGAATGTAACAACTATAGAGGAATAAGCTTACTAGACTCTGCTTATAAGGTATATGCCAGAATCCTTAAAAATAGAATTGCAAGTATTACGGATAGTATAATAGGCGAAGAACAAATGGGCTTCAGAAGGGGAAGATCGACAATCGATGGAATATTCACATTACAACAGCTGATAGAAAAGCGCCGAGAATTTAACAGAGAAACACATATATGTTTTATAGATTTTGAGAAGGCGTTCGATAATGTGAACAGAAGTCTTTTATGGAAGATTATGGAAAGAAGAGGCTTCCCCAGACACCTTATTAATGCAATCAAAAGTCTATATACAAATACCCGAATAGTTCTAGATTTAAAAGGAAAAGTAACAGAAGAAGTTAAAACTAATAAGGGATTAAGACAAGGCTGTAGTATTTCTCCAATCCTCTTCAATATATATATAGACGACGTAATCCGCAAATGGAAAACAGTATATCACGAAGGAATTCATCTGGATAATTATACAATTTTTTAACTGCATTTTATACGCAGACGACGTAGCAATTATTGCTGAAACCGAAGACAAGTTGCAGACGGGCGCACATATACTTTCGGAGATCTGTCATGAATATGCCATGAGAATATCGACGGAAAAAACAAAATCAATGGCTTTTACGGGCATTTCACCAACAAGAACTAAAATAGTTATTAACAACAGAATAATTGAACAGGTTAAACATTTTAAATATTTGGGGAATGATGTGACGTATGAATATAGCAATGATATCGAGCAAAAACTGAACAGATTCAATAGTATATGTGGAACGATAAATCGACATCTAAAAAATAAAACAAGAAAAGACACCCAAATCAAGTTCTACAAAACAATTGCAGTACCAACAATTACATATGGTAGTGAGGTGTGGATAACTTCGAAAAAACAAAAAAGCCGTATCCAATCACAGGAAATGAAGTTTCTCAGAAGAGTTAAGGGCTGCACCAGGATGGATAGACTGAGAAACGAAGATATCAGAAATGAGCTAGATGTATACAAACTAAATGAAAAGATCGATTACTATAGAAGAAGCTGGAAAGAACATCTGGACAGAATGATGGAAGATAGATTACCATCAAAGGCTATCAATTACAGATGCACAGGAAGACGAAATGTGGGTCGTCCAAGGAAACGATGGGTTCCGTAACAGGCATCATGCCTAATACGTGAAGCGAAGAAGAAGAAGAAGATGATACTTCACTTGTACTTCAATATACTTAACACGCATTTTACCTACTTTACACGTACTTCATGTATTTTACCAGTACTTTGTGTACTTCACATCAGATGTCATGTACTTTATGAGATGTGTACAAAAACTTCACCGGCGGTTAACCCTCGCATCTGCACTATATTTCATAGGTTTCCATATTTCCAACTGAAACTTGCAATAGGGATGCAATATGGGATAGTCTAAGATATAGTATAACAAAAGAATAAGCTAATGACAGTTTGTCATACTTAGCAAACAAAAATATTAAAGTTTTATCCTAAAGCTCGAAAATCTATAAAAATCCGAAAATTAAATTTGATAATAATAATTAAGGCACTCAAACTAAAACGTATTTCATAAAATAATGATAAAAAATAGCGATATTGTTAAAAAAATTTATGGATCTCATTATTTTGTAATAACTATGATAGCGAAACAATATCATGTACTTTAAACAAGATTTTATTGTTTTACATTGTTATCAAAAGCACACTAAAATAATTTTATTCTTATATTGCTAAATAAAAGAATGCCATTTTTTATTAATTTGAAAATATCTACAGCTATTTCACGACTTTTCAAATCTAATCCGTGGAAGCTAAATGTCAGTTTTTCGCGGTGTCAAAAATAGTCCCAATTTTGCAAGTCTAGTAACACTGATTTAGCAATAAATAAGTAACAAAGCAATTCCTCAAAACAAGTAAATTAATAAAAAAGAAATACATCTGACCGACGCGACGGGTCAACCGCTAGAGGAAATAGTGTAACGGGTGGTTCAAATTCGAAGTTCCTTATGGAAATTCGGTAACCATAGGAGATATGGAAAAATGGATGGCGCATCCTCGATCTCTTTTTTTGAGAAAAGCTTAATGGTGAAAAGCGGATATCGATATCTTTTTTCGTTTTCGAGTTATGGTCAAAGTTCGCTTTTTCGACTTTTCGTTAAATGTCGATATCTCGGTTGTTTGTAAAGTTATAGAAAAAATATTTATACCTTCTTCAGACACTTTTTTAAGGAGAATAAACTGGGCTGAAGGGATTTTAAATATCTTCATTTGTTTCCGAGTTATAATATAAAGTTGTGTTTTTTTAAATAGAAACCATAGTTGGCTATGACATATTTAAATAGAGTTTTTTATTCTCTTTTCAATTATATATAATATGTGGAGTCTATTATTTCAGTTTCATCCCGTTATATTAAAAAATGTTAAATTAAAATAAATAAAGATCGGAAAATTAAAAGTTGGCTATGTCAGAACAAAACACTATACAAAATAATTATTGACATCTAAAACGATGTTCTTCAATTGTTTTTATGTGTGTTTTTGGTACCTATTTCTGTTTTGAACCTATTTACTTATTTCAAAAGAGTGTCAAATGGCTTTGAAACTATGAAAATATGATATGTTACAATGTTTTATTCAAAGCAATAATAGTGCTGTTCTTGCATCTGAAATGTATTTCAGTTGCTATCCTGAAAGAAGACAACCTCATAATCGTATTTTTAATAAATTGAAAGCAAATCTTATTGATCACGGGTCTTTTAACAAACCTAATAGAGGAAATTATAATATGGAAGAAGCTGAAGAAACTACAATTAATGTATTAGGAGCTGTAGCTGCAAATCCTTCAATTTCAACCCGTCAAATTGAAGCTGAATCGGGAATTTCAAGAAGTAAAACTATGCGTATATTGAAAAAATATAAATTCAGGCCTTACGTTATTCGAAAAATACATCATCTGCAACCAACAGATGGTCAGAGACGATTAGAATTTTGCAATTGGTATTGTCTAAAACTTCAAGAAGATCCATCGTTTTCATGCGTGTGATTTGGACAGACGAAGCATATATTTAGTAGTGCTGGAATTTTAATAGACACAATGAACACCATTGGTCCGATGTGAATCCCACCGTACCGTCGCCGTCCAAACCCAAGGACGATTTGGTTTTAGTGTTTGGTGTGCCCTACTTGGAAATCGCATTTTGTGTTATTATATAGTATATCAACAAAACCTCAATGGTCAAAGATATCAGGAAATTTTAGAGCAAAATATTGTTGACGATTATTTAGATAATTTACCCTTACTCGAAAGAAGACATATATTCTTCCAACAAGATGGTGCACCACCTCATAATACAAGAGTTGTCAAGGAATTGTTAAATAGAAATTTTGGAAACAACTGGATGGGAACTAACGGTCCAGTGAGGTGGCCACCACGTTCTCCAGATTTAACGCCACTGGATTTCTTTTTTGGGGTTATGTTAAAGACAATTTATATAAAAAAAAAGTGACAACATTAACGAACTCAGACAAAATTTTATAGAATGTGCTAATTCAGTATCGAATATTCACATACGCAATGCAACTCAGAGTGTTAGGAAGAGGTGCAATTTGTGCATTGCAAACAATGGATTCCTTACTTTAATTAATTTATGTTATTGTTTATCGTATTAAATTAAATTTTCAATTTTTTTTATTTTATTAACATAATATCATATTATTCATAGTTGTCATAAGCCATTTGACACTCTTTTGAAATAAGTAAATAGGTTCAAAACAGAAATAGGTACCAAAAACACACATAAAAACAATTGAAGAACATCGTTTTAGATGTCAATAATTATTTTGTATAGTGTTTTGTTCTGACATAGCCAACTTTTAATTTTCCGATCTTTATTTATTTTAATTTAACATTTTTTAATATAACGGGATGAAACTGAAATAATAGACTCCACATATTATATATAATTGAAAAGAGAATAAAAAACTCTATTTAAATATGTCATAGCCAAGTATGGTTTCTATTTAAAAAAACACAACTTTATATTATAACTCGGAAACAAATGAAGATATTTAAAATCCCTTCAGCCCAGTTTATTCTCCTTAAAAAAGTGTCTGAAGAAGGTATAAATATTTTTTCTATAACTTTACAAACAACCGAGATATCGACATTTAACGAAAAGTCGAAAAAGCGAACTTTGGCCATAACTCGAAAACGAAAAAGATATCGATATCCGCTTTTCACCATTAAGCTTTTCTCAAAAAGAGATCGAGGATGCGCCATCCATTTTCCATATCTCCTATGGTTACCGAATTTCCCATAAGGAACTTCAATTTGAACCACCCTGTACAATTAACTTCAGACTTCACGTACTTCATCATAATTCTCCATACTTCTTCGTACTTCATATAATTCAGAAGTAATTTACGGGACCTCACGTAATTCACCAACAATTCACGGTACTTCACCTAATTCATCAATACTTCATTGTATTTCACGTACTTCATCGGTATTTCAGAGACTCACCGAGATTCCAAAATTTGAGCACTGGAAGGTGTTCCACACCCGGATCGAACAGATTATTTTTTATCGGAAGGAAACTGATGATCTCCCGTTGCAGAGATCTGCCTCCCAGAGGGTATGGAATTTATAATTACGCAGTTTATAATTAATTGTCAGATTACGAATTAAACACATTTACTTGGTCATAGCTAATTTTAAAAAACTTAGGATATGCTTAAATATTTAATTCATTTTTAATAAAACAAATTAATTAAACCGGGGGGTCTGGGGGGTGTGGAACACCCTCCAGTGCCTCTGCATCAGGAGATCTTCAGTTTACTTCTGGTTAAAAGTAAACTACACGGTATGGGGTTCTGCATGTTCTGCAATGTTCTTCATTGCAAAATGTGTGAAATTGTCAATTGACAAGTCAAATTGACATGTGTCAATTAATGACACATGTCATTAATGACAGTTCGTACATTTCGTTTGTTCGTGAATTTAATTCTTAATTTTGATTTTATAATTTGACTTGTCGTTTGCTATTCCTGTTGATAATTGAGAACCAACAACAACTGATGCTACAGGCACCCCATACAACTGACACATGGCCTGAAGATGACCTGTTAGAGGGTCGAAACCGGTAGCCAAAAGTTATTAAATTTTCTGCAAGAAGTGCAACGGTGTATTTATTTAATATTACCTCTAAACACCCAATTACTTGCAACCCACTCTAAATAATTAATAAAAAATAAAATAATTAATAAACACATTTACTTGGTCATAGCTAATTTTAAAAACTTGGGATATGTTAACTATTTAATTAATTTTAATAAAACCAAATTAATTAAACCGGGGGTCTAGGGGTGTGGAACACCCTCCAGTGCCTCTGCACGGAGATCTTCAGTTTACTTCTGATTAAAAGTAAACTACACGGTCTGGGGTTCTGCATGTTCTGCAATGTTCTTCATTGCAAAATGTGTGCACTGGAGGGTGTTCCACACCCCAGACCCCGGATTAAGTAGTTTATTTTATCAAACGTAAACTGAAGATTTCTCTTTGCAGAGATTTACCTCCCAAGGGTACGGAATGTATAATTATGCAGTTTATGATTAATTGTGAGATAATAAATTAAACACATTTACTTGGTCATAGCTAATTTTAAAAACTTGGGATATGTAACTATTTAATTAATTTTAATAAAACCAAATTAATTAAACCGGGGGTCTGGGGGTGTGGGACACCCTTGAGTACCCAAATATTACAATGCAAGCAAACATATTAGAGGTTTAAACATTTATTAAAAACTCTCCGCTACCGTTTTAGTTTTCTAAAAAAAATTATTACATATTCTTGGGGGGAAGGGCAACAAAAAAGGGTAAAGAGCATGATGCGTAATATCATAGCTTGGTATTATTGTATCATAGGTAAAGCAAAGATAAATTATGTACAATTATGCACAAACGAATATTAAGATTATTTTCAAAATCAGGAGGGTGGAGCTAGCAGTTTCAGGCATTCTAGAGCCGTCTCTGTAAAACCGGGACAAGCGCGTTATTTTGGCTTTAATATAATTAATCAATCACGACGAAATAATGAATTACTAAAGCTTTTCATTGAGCTATCAAACCTCCATGATATTCAAACAAATGAGCTGAAAAAGATTACAAAATTAACTAAAGAAATTTAAGTTTAATTTAATTAAATGATTACTGTTAAACTAGCAATTACCAAAACTTTTAATTAGTAAAATAATGACCGCGAAAGGTCTATTCAGCGTTTAAGATAAAAAAATATTAAGAAAGTCTACTGATGTAAGTTAATTTGCTACCAAATAATTATTATTGAATACACGTGTCTTAGCTATGATACACATTAACCGTAGCGCATGCGCATAAGCAAGGTTCAACTTCATGTAATTCAACAAAAATTTACTAACTTTATGATACTTCACAGGGGGTAATGACTGGTAAGGTCTCGAGGGAGGACACATATACCAAATAAGTGTACTCCAGCAAATTTCGAGAAAAGCCACTACTTCTGTAGCTCTGCCAGTAAATCCTGTTCCACGTTCACGTCGTGCCCCCTGACTGTAGTCGTAATAGACTGTAGCTAACGGGACAGGGTGAAAGGCGAGTTTCCAGCGCCTTAAAACTGGAACCCTTTGGTTAAGGGAGACAACCCCTACAGAAAAATCCTGGTCCTCCTAGTATGGGGGTTGAGCAGATGGCCAGTAACCAACTCTCGTAAAAATGAAGATTACTTACAGAACCCAAAATAGCCTCGGAAATAAGACGGATATAAGGTTGACGACACACGCAAGAAAAAAGGACAAACGAGCCTGGATTAGTGAAGCGATAAAAGTGGGGACATGGAATGTGAGAGGATTGGCAAACAAAGAACTTGAGTTGGAAAAGATTTTAAAAGAAATGAAAATAGATTTTGCAGCGATTACTGAGACTAAGAAGAAATTGAGAGGAATACAGTACAATGGAGATTATATAATGATACACAGCGGCGTACCAAAAGAAGAAAGAGCAAGCAAAGGAATCGCCCTATTCATACACAAGAAATGGGAAGATAGTATAAAAGGATACGAATATATAAACGAACGCATACTCACAGCACAACTCAAGCTTGAAAGAGGATACGCCACAATAATAGGTGTCTACGCACCAGAAGACGGAAAACCTGACGAATCAAAGTCCTTTTATGAAGAATTGCAATCAATCCTCAACAAACACAATAGGAAAGATCAAGTAATATTACTAGGAGATCTCAACGCTAGGGTGGGGAACATACCAATCCCACAAATAATAGGCCCCTATGGAGAAGATACCTGTAACGAAAATGGAAAACTGCTACGAGACTTCGTCACCTATAATGATCTCAAAATAACAAACGGATTCTTTCGAAAACGCGACATCCATAAATACACGTGGTCAGCGAGAGGAACAAGATCAATAATAGATTACGTAATTATAAACAAAAATTTAGCTGGACAAATTAGAGACACAAGATCCTACAGAGGTCAAGATATAGGTTCAGATCATTTTCTAGTTGCTTCTACAATTGACACATACGCAAAATGGAAACATAAGAAAATGCGAAAAACAAGAAGAACAAGTTTATAAGGTATACTTACTAGAAGAAACTAGCGTGAGATTATTATACCAAAGCAGATTAAACCAAAAGTTAGAATACCTCGAAACAAGAAAAGATATTAATGAAGAATGGCAGAATCTGAAAAGAGTCACTATGGAAGCCGCGGACGAAGCATTAGGGAAAAGAAGCGATATAGGAAAAGAAAAGGTTTGAGAATATGGTCAGATGAGTTAAAGGAGGCAGTAAGAGAAAAGCAAATAGCATATATAAACTATATAAATGACCCGACTACAAGAAACCACGAAGAATATAAACAAAAAAGAAATCTCACTAAATCTCTAACAAAAAAAGCACATGCAGAAGCATGGGAACGCTTCATTAATAACATTGAAAATGATGTCCATGGAAGAAAAATACTTGCTTACAAGGTGATGAAGACTCTAAATAAACAAGAAAAGAAAAATCCAAATAAACAACATAGAAGAAAAAGATTGGATAATGCATTACAAACAACTATGGTTTACAAGCGAGGCAGAGGAAACATACACACAAAAGACGACATAAAAGGACTAGACGAAATTGACATGAACGAATTGACAATGTCTTTACGAGATACCAAAAATCGAAAAGCAACCGGGTTGGATGGAGTGAATGCGGAATTGTTGAAATATGGAGGTACTTTGTTACATTTAAGACTTCTACATCTTATTAACATGTGTTGAGAGACAAAATTATCCCAGAAGATTGGAAAAACGCAAAAGTAATTTCTCTGTTCAAAAAGGGCAACAAAAATGAATGTAACAACTATAGAGGAATAAGCTTACTAGACTCTGCTTATAAGGTATATGCCAGAATCCTTAAAAATAGAATTGCAAGTATTACGGATAGTATAATAGGCGAAGAACAAATGGGCTTCAGAAGGGGAAGATCGACAATCGATGGAATATTCACATTACAACAGCTGATAGAAAAGCGCCGAGAATTTAACAGAGAAACACATATATGTTTTATAGATTTTGAGAAGGCGTTCGATAATGTGAACAGAAGTCTTTTATGGAAGATTATGGAAAGAAGAGGCTTCCCCAGACACCTTATTAATGCAATCAAAAGTCTATATACAAATACCCGAATAGTTCTAGATTTAAAAGGAAAAGTAACAGAAGAAGTTAAAACTAATAAGGGATTAAGACAAGGCTGTAGTATTTCTCCAATCCTCTTCAATATATATATAGACGACGTAATCCGCAAATGGAAAACAGTATATCACGAAGGAATTCATCTGGATAATTATACAATTTTTTAACTGCATTTTATACGCAGACGACGTAGCAATTATTGCTGAAACCGAAGACAAGTTGCAGACGGGCGCACATATACTTTCGGAGATCTGTCATGAATATGCCATGAGAATATCGACGGAAAAAACAAAATCAATGGCTTTTACGGGCATTTCACCAACAAGAACTAAAATAGTTATTAACAACAGAATAATTGAACAGGTTAAACATTTTAAATATTTGGGGAATGATGTGACGTATGAATATAGCAATGATATCGAGCAAAAACTGAACAGATTCAATAGTATATGTGGAACGATAAATCGACATCTAAAAAATAAAACAAGAAAAGACACCCAAATCAAGTTCTACAAAACAATTGCAGTACCAACAATTACATATGGTAGTGAGGTGTGGATAACTTCGAAAAAACAAAAAAGCCGTATCCAATCACAGGAAATGAAGTTTCTCAGAAGAGTTAAGGGCTGCACCAGGATGGATAGACTGAGAAACGAAGATATCAGAAATGAGCTAGATGTATACAAACTAAATGAAAAGATCGATTACTATAGAAGAAGCTGGAAAGAACATCTGGACAGAATGATGGAAGATAGATTACCATCAAAGGCTATCAATTACAGATGCACAGGAAGACGAAATGTGGGTCGTCCAAGGAAACGATGGGTTCCGTAACAGGCATCATGCCTAATACGTGAAGCTAAGAAGAAGAAGAAGAAGATGATACTTCACTTGTACTTCAATATACTTAACACGCATTTTACCTACTTTACACGTACTTCATGTATTTTACCAGTACTTTGTGTACTTCACATCAGATGTCATGTACTTCATGAGATGTGTACAAAAAACTTCACCGGCGGTTAACCCCTCGCATCTGCCCTATATTTCATAGGTTTCCATATTTCCAACTGAAACTTGCAATAGGTAAATATGGGATAATCTAAGATATAGTATAACAAAAGAATAAACTAAGAACAGTTCGTCATACTTAGGGAACAAAATTATTAAAGTTTTATCCTAAAGCTCGAAAATCTATAAAAATCCGAAAAATTAGTTATAAAATTTTTTTAAGTAAATTAGAATAGAAATAATAAAAATTAGAATAAAAAAAATACGGTCACTGGCCTGGTTGTTAAGGCGCCCAGTTAAAATCCGGTTCGAGATGTGCGTCTCTATTTTTTGGAAGGCATCTAAGGTCGGTGGTCCTCTCACAAGGTGCTAGCAACATCTTTGAGATATTAAATGCTATACCCTCTTGAGAATAGAGAAGTCGGAAGTTGTCGTAGAATGTTTAAAAAACCAATAGTTGAATAGACAAAATGAAAATTCAATTAATCAAAATCGGTCAAAAAAAAGATTGGTCGATGTTGTCTTTGTTAGTATTATCCTCTAATCCATTTTCCACACTCACAATCTGGACTTATGTTTATGGCATTGCTTTATTTTCATCGTCGCAAGAATTGCAGAAGTGAATTGATTGCAGAAACTACATACAACAGAACATTTCAATCCCCTTTTCCTGTACCCGCATCCCTTTTTCTTATTCTCCTTCTTTAACTCTTTTGGAATCTGTTGATCTGTTTATTCTTAACAGTAACATCGGCAATATTCCGAAGCCATTGTTAGTACTGTAAGCATTTCTTGCTTTACATATGAAGTAGCTTGGTAGGCTTAGATGAGCCTGTTACTTTATTTTATTGCAAATAATGACAATTCTTTTATATATGAGGACCACCGGCTTTACGGGCCTTCCAAAATACGAAGATGGCCACAACAAAATGAGTATCTGTCCGAATTCTAACTGGGCACCTTAACGGTAGCAGTTGATCGTGTTAACAATCAAGCCAATGATCTTCACTATCTCTTTTTTGTAATTGCATAAAATGACGTTTACGAAGGTGGATGTTGGTTTGCCATGATCTTAATGCTGTCATCAGAACTAAAACACCAAAGTTTTCGCTAATGATTAAAACAGCGTCAAATGATGAGCAGAAGGAAATTGCTGTGTTGTCATTCAAGACATCAACATCTTTTTCAGCCTTCAGTAAAAGTCGCCTATTCAAATTTTTTTTCAATATTGAAATCTTCTTCTTCTTCTTAAGAAATCAAAGAAGATCGAAATCAATTGCTGTTTATTTTTTTCATTGACCAGATTTACAATTGGATTGGAACATTTACAATTTTATATACAAATGATAATAAATTATATTATGTGCATAAAATATTTTAAAAATTACAAGTTTAATGAAATTTAAAAATTTTTCTACTTAGATTTTTAATCTTTTCAAGAATCCATCAGCTAAACTGTCCCTAAATAAATAAAAATGGATGAAAATCCAATAAAATTAAAATCAAAAACTATAAAATCATGATACTAAAATTATAATATTTAAAGAATTTATTGTGAAAAGATTAAGTTGGAGAATTTTTTGAAAAAATGGTAACGGAAGAAATATAAATATCACAACACATGATAAAAGTTATAAAAGAAATGTATCAAAAAAACTAAATACATATAACAAAATATAAAAAAAAGGTATAATAAACCCAAAAATAAGTTTTTTTGTTGTCTGTAAGTTCTTCAAAAGTACAAACACAATTACACCTATATTTCATAATTTAAATTAGTACTAAATTTTTGTATGATTACTAATCCATGTGGCATAATGAGAAACTCGTGTATAAATATCAGGAAATCCTCGAGCGCAAGGAATGTTTGCCGACACGATTCCAATCTGACCCTTTGAATTTTTATCCACTAACGGTCCACCAGAATCACCCTTAATCACATAATAGTTAAAAATAGGTATATAGTATTTAAATGTCATTTGAGAACTATTAAGGATATTATGTTAAATTGATAACTTTTCTTACCTGGCAAAATCCTTGTCCTATTACATTTAAAGTGCATAATTTTCCATCTGTAATACCACTACCAAAGGTTCTGGTACAATCTTCATTGCTGATTGTATTTACATTAAGTTTTTTCAGATTATTTGGCTGGCTTGTTCCATTTTGCTTAAAAAAATTTTTTGCAAAAAATATTTTACAACAAAATAACTTACGTTATTAAATCCCCATCCCGAAAGAATTCCAATAACATCAGAGTCAATATAGTTTGATAATAGTGGAACACGTCGAATATATTTGTTATAGGTAAGACATTTTTTCAATCGAATTACTGCTATATCATTGAAGAATCTATCACGTACATAGTATTTTTCATGACGAATAATTTGGTTTGATTTTAACCTTCACTGCAGTGAGACTATTTAATTTTGTAGTTCCTGCTGTTACAGTATATAGGGATAAATCGGATCTAGAATATATTTGATACAAGTTTTACAAACTATAAATATTTTCGATTTCGTACACCGGTACACATTGAGCAGCTGTAAGAATCCAACAGTTATTAACAATCGAACCTCCACAATAAATGATCTTATTCGATGCACGACGCTCTATATATATTTGATACGGAAATTCACCTTCTTCTGCATTACTTCCTCCTACTACATAGTCAATTATTTCGGATTCTGCAAAAAAAATTTGGTAAACTGCAGTATATAAAAGCAAAGTTTGGTTGATTTGGAAAAAATTTTATACCTATAATAATATATTATTTAATATTACAGAAAGGCTTTATATGTTTTAAAAATGCTATGGTTAATCAATTATTGTTTGTTATGTCTTCATTTGTAAAAAAATGCTATTAATAAAAATCGTAAAGTGATATAAATATTTAATATAATGGATACATTTGAAGAAGTGGCTTTAAGGTTTTTTACTGCCATTTATGTTAACGATTTACGTACAAGCAGTTAGGTCAAAAATATTTTAACTGCTTTTGGCAAAAAAAATGTGAGGGATTTTGGGAACTACAGAGGTGGATTCTTATTCAACATCTGATAGCGCTGACACACATAAGAATAAAAATTACACTGAGGAATTTTAGAAGAATAACAACAAAATTTCACACTAGAAAAATATGATACGCACAAACGTACATTGGTACATTTTAGAAAACCAGTTTACATGGCATGGCAATTAGAAAATAATTGGATATTTGAATGAGAATTAATTTACTTCTGGTAAACTATAAATAAGCTTCAAATTTGTTAAATATAGTACTCACTACTTCGTGGTATGTAAACGGCTACAATTATTGCGAAAGAGAAACAAAGAGTCCACATGGTACTAACGCTGTTAAACGAATACAGAAAAATTAAAATACCGCACTTATTTATGAGTACACGGATAACCCAGATAGGTCTACTCAATGCCACAATGCAAATTTTTGCATAAATATTTCATACATACTTTTGTTAAATTGTTTCATTTTTTTCTCGTCGACTAGAAAGGAAAAAACATGGTATTTTGCCCAACAAATTTATTTTGGCATTGAATAGTAATTGAAAATATACAAAAATATCAATAAATCATACTCATATCTAAATCGCGTACAACTTTGTATATTTTTAGTTAGTTACCATTATGTTCAATAGTGTTGGACTAAATACATAAGCAATTCTTTGATAATTATTTATTTTATATATTTAAATTTAAAAGTACAATACATGCCAATAGATAAAAATCGAAACAGGAAAATTATAATAAAGAAAATTGTGGAAGAAAACCTAGAAGACCTCGAGATGAAATAGAAGTCAAAAAATCGTAATTTGAAAACTTTGAAAATGAGGCAGAAGAAAATTTAAATTGGAAAGTTGACTTACGACTTTACCATTTTTATATTAAAACGTTATTATAAAAAATATTAAAATTAACCTGGAAGACGAATAAATCAAATTTCAAAATTCTAAAACCAAAAATTAAATTAAATTTTTACATGTAAAATCAGTGCTTAAAGCAATTGAAAATTTCAAATTATGTTTAAAAAATCAATTAAAGTTTAACAACTCAAGATTTCATTAGGTGCAAAATTTGAAAAGAAAACATTTTACAAAAGTAAAAATTGTTTAATTAATTTAAATAATTAGTTATAATATAAAAAATATAAGTCTCAGCAAATATCCACCGACTGAAGCAAAATAACTGGAGGGTAAAAATTAGTATTGGGTAATTTTACAAATAATAAGCAAATTTCCGTTTTATGAATAATTATTATAATACAAAATCTAAAAAAAACATACTACCCAATATTAGAAATCAAAATATGAAATGAGTTAAAAAGTTTATAACAATGGGAAAAATCTGACAAGGAATTATTATGATGATCATCTCTCATTATCATGTTTGATGACTTGATGTTGTTAATTATATTATAAGATAATACTGTAATGTTTTCTGCAGCACATGGAGTATTTGCGGACAGAATCCCTATCTGAGCGTTCGATTCTTTTTCCACTAAAGGTGCACCATCATAACTCTTGAGCAAACGTTACAAATTACAAAATAAAAAATCATTTAAAAATTATTTAAACTTATAAATCGAGAGACTTACTTGACACGTTCCTTGTTCTGGTAAATTTAACGGTTTTAGCGCATTCTTCGTTACTGATTGTGGTTACATTAACTTTTTTAAGATCTATTGATGCTTTTATCAAATTTTGCTAAAAATATTTTTTTTGAAAAAAATATTATTACGACTAAATAGCTTACATCAGTAAAGGCCCATCTCGCAACAATTCCAGGAACACCTGGACCAATATTCTTTGTTAGTAATTTGACAGCTTTAATATTATTGTCAAAAGTAAGACATTTTGCCAATTTAACTACTGCAATATCGTTTAAGAGCCTTCTTGGTACATACTATTTCTCATAACGAATAATTTTATTGAGTTTAACCCTCACTCCAATTTGGTTTAATTTATGAGTTCCTGCTACTAAAAGATATTCCGATACATTTGTAGGCCAATCAGTAAAGAAATTGTATGTTGCAAAAGGTGGTGTAGAAGCTTTTATTTTTTTAACTTGTATAAATAGGTACAAGCATGTCTTCACACTTAGAACAACTTCAAATATGTACTGAAAAGCAGCAGAGAGAGTCTACATCCGTGTCTTAATCCTTTTGAGGGTTAAAAAATTTACTTTTTATTTTTAATAACTTCTGTATTGTCCATAAGACCTCAATCCTGTCTTATTCAAAACGCCTTTAGCGGTTACATTTTAACGTCGAAATTAGATTATAAAGTTAGGTTAAGTATGGTAATATTAGAGTTTTATTTTGCAACTACTGAACTCGATCTTTCTCTTTAGTTAGTACCTTTTAAAACAATTTAAGGCGAGACTGTACCTATGTTTTAAAATCATCAGGTATCAGAGAGAAATTCCAAAATAAAATCAACGATTTACTTTAGCACTCTATTTGCTACGCGTTCCTTCCAATTTATATTTTATTACAAATTGTGTATTAAAAAACAAATAAAAATTGAAAACTTAAAATTATCACAAAATAATGAGATCCATAATTTTTTTTAGTAAATTCGCCATTTATCAGTATTTTATCTAAAAGGCATTGTGTTTTAATGCCTTCATTATTATTATCAAATAGGTCTTTATGGTTCATTTTATTGCACATTTAACATTGAAAAGGGATATATAAGAAGAGCATATTACCTTTAGAATCAGTACATCAAAATGGTGTTTCCTAAAGGTGCTCTATTTTTGATTCAGTTGATAATAGTGTTGGTTTGTGCTTCACTAAATGGTATGTAAAAGGTTATTTCAGTCAATTTAATTTTCTATAAATGCAATCTAAATTAGACTCAAGCTTCAACTCTTAATTTGGGAAAAATAATCGACAGTGTTCTCTAAGCGGTTTCCATTTATGTAAATGACTTTTGCATTAAAATCCTATGTCGTTCCTTTTTCCTATTTGCCAAAACATTAAATGTGCTAATTTTGAATTGTTCGAGTCAACATCACTCCGTTAATAAGAAAATTTAGCTTTAACATTAACCTTTATAAAATGTTTAAAATAATAATAATATTCTATAACATTTTTTGTTATTTTATTATTGTAGATGCTCAAGAAACTGACTACATAGTAGGTGGAAGTAATGCAAAACAAGGTGAACTACCGTATCAAGTATCCCTTCAGTATAACAAACGTCATAATTGCGGAGGTGCAATCATTAATAAGTGCTGGGTGCTTACAGCTGCTCATTGTGTAGTGGGGTACAAACTTTAAATTATTTAATATACATTTTTATACATTTTTAAAATATACATTTTAGATATGATACATCAAAACTGACTATATTAGCTGGAACCACTAGATTGGACAAAGGTGGGTCGAGGGTTGCAATCAGCAAAGTTGTTTCCCATAGAGACTACAATAAACCTACTAGGTTGGCAAACGATATTGCAGTTATTAAATTGAAAAAATGTCTTTCTTTTAATAAAAACATTAAATCTGTTGATCTACTAACGGCAAATATTGGCCAAGGAGTTAATGGAATTGTTTCGGGGTGGGGTTATACTGACGTAAGTGATTATGTTCTAATAATGCAAAAATATAGTTTTACAAAAAGGGGGTTTTTTTAGCAAAGTGGAAAAAGAACTACAAATGATCTTAAAAAACTGAAAGTTAAAACAATCAGTAATCAACAATGTGTCAAAACCTTTGGTAATACTATAAGGGGTGGAAATCTATGTGCGTACAATAAAGTAGGACAAGGATTTTGCCAAGTAAGAACATTTAATATTTAATTTCTTATTCTGTTTTTATTATGTTTTCTATTACATAAATATTACTCTAAAATATTTCAAATTTAAGGGTGATTCTGGTGGACCTTTAGTCGATGACAAATCAAAGCATCTCATGGGTGTGGTTTCTGCAAATGTTCCATGTGCTAAAGGAAAACCTGATATTTACACAAGAGTGTCTTCTTATGTGAATTGGATTCGTGATAATACAAGATAAGATACCCAGTATATAATATTGTATTATGACAACAATTTTAAATAATTTTGAAATAAAAGTTATATAGTATATCATATTTATTATGTACTAGCTGGATACCAGCTTCGCCCGGGTCTCATTAAAAGGTGGAACTCTGCCTTTGTCTGAATGATTGAATAGCTGGATACCCGGCTTCGCCCGGGGTCTCCCTATAATTAAAATACTTTGCCTTTGTGTGAAGTATTTAGATTTTTCCGAGTATCCTGCTTCGCTTAAGGTTTTCTTCTCGACGGAAATCTTGCTTCCCGTTGCTAGAGCGTTTCAGAATGATTTTAGTGTTCCCGTTGTCGAGTGTTTCAGAACGGTTTATATTGTACTCTACAATTTTCTCTATAGCTTTTCTTCTCCAGTATTTCAAATCACTTATAATAGTGTAGGTACTGAAGGTGAATATACCAACGTAAAATTACCATATATCAATTACAGGTATTGGCGATGGGAATCTCGTTAATCCATTCATGCTCGTCCGCAATTTTTTACTTTTTTAAATTAAGCTTTTCGGTCCCGGTTTTAGCGGAACACCTCTTTAGGGTCCTAGAGAGTAACTGTGCAAAATTTGGTTGGGATCGGTCGAACGGTTTAGGAGTTATTAAAAGACGAACAAACAAACAAACATTCAATTTTATATAATAGATATAATTTCTTGCATATTTTTGATAAATCCTTACACACAAAGATTAAACTTAAGTTTTATGCTTTCAATCTGCGATCTTTTCATCAATTTTATGAAATGTTACCATGTTACCGTCGTTATGAGTTTAATCTAAAATCAACTTTTTATTGCTTTTAGAGTTCATCTTTATAAGCTTAAGAATAAGCATAAGCAAACGGCATAAGTATAAAATTTACGTTCAATTTAGGTTCGCGGTAGGAGATGATTTTTCTTCGTTTACTAGAAGTACACTTTGCCATTGTCAACTCCTTTAATATCGAAAGTTATTATTGCACGAAATCATATATTTTAGTAATATGTAAATCAATCAGATTAAAAGAGTTTACTCCAGTCAGTTAATTACGATATTTAATATTATTGTTAACAAAAGTTCGTAGTCAGCATTAATTTCTTGATTACGGGAACAGACAAACTCAACATCATGGAAAGAAATAGAAGTGGTGTTAACCTATTGTAAGCTATTATTTTGTTAATAATAGCAATTTATTAACATAGGAAGGCCATCGTCTTTACGTGCTTTTCGAAGCACGGAGACGGCATTGCAAAGTGAGCTCTACCAGTATTTACATTAGCAGTTGGTCGCGTAACACTCGGGCCAAGGACCGTCTAAGTGGTCTGTGTAATTGTAATGGTTCTTATTAATTAATTATCCTAAATTCTTATATCAGGTTGTCCTCCACGATTAGAATATGTGTTATGGTGTTTGTTATTTAATTACTTTGATTCGTCAAATGGGATTGATTTTAAAGTACGTCACGATAGGAGTGGAGTAGTAATTTTTTTCAAAAATACCCGATAGTACCAGCGGTTGTTGTATAATTAATCTGATTGTCCAAATGAATGTGTTGTCGTTTAAATGTGCTTTTGTTATACGAATAACAATTAGACTACACATCAAATGAAGTAAATTAAGGGAAAGTAAGAGATACTTTCTAATTTTAACATTGGCAGGATACATTTTCTATAAGTGTTTTAATAATTGCTCTCTAGTGTATGCTGGGTTTTGTTATCTTATTCTTGAGGGATGCCGAATTGTATTAGGCTCAAAATTATTGTATTAATTAGGTTAGGTCTGGGGTTTTGGTCATTTCAATTAATATTGTTTGTGTCACCGTTATAATATCTTGTATCTACATGTTGTGACAATTTTATTTATACGAATACAGCGTACCAACCACAAATAGGTTGAGTAATTTTAATTACATTCGACAACAGAATGTAAAACTAAGATTAATGATAATGCTGTATATGCTGATAAATTGTTTCAAAATATGTTTGATATAAATTTTATTTAAAATAAACAGAGATTAGCTGTAAGGATCCAGCACCTAATAAAGATAGAACCACCACAAAAATTGTACTTGTTGGTTTCAGGAATGTTTTGTGTTTGCAATTGTTAAAAATGAAGTATTTTAGTGATACACTGAACGAAATTACCATAAGTTCATTTACATTTTATTAAAATTTTATAATTAAATTTACAACCCTGTTTATTTTCTTAAAGGTGGTATATATTAGTCCCGAACCTATCAATAGCTTTATTTTTGCAATTTTCTTTCCTGCTTCATTACCGTTTTAAATTACCAGAAAAGAGTAGTAAATTAAAACAAAATTACTATAAGTTCAAAATCATTTTACGTTATGTGAACATTATTAAAATTACAGCACGGTGTGTTTAGACAGTGTTTAACCTTCGAATTTTCTAAGCAATTTTACGGCGCGATATTCCCAATTCTTTGTTAGAGGTAATTTCATCTTTTTCAAAATCGGTTAATAATTTTCTCTCGGCATTTTAAAATATTAGGAAGCAACAGAGTGGCGTGTTGGAAGACTTATGTGAATAGAAATAAGGCAACTTCTCTTTATCAAATTTGGTTTATTATTTCAACAATTAAAAATAACTGTATAAATTTCAAAAACAGCACCAAAATTTAAATGTATAAAATTAAATTGTATTTCATGTAAAACTATCTTTAGATACTCTTTTCTACGTTACATTGCAACAACATCTGCTCTAAAGTACACTTGTGCCTCAAAGACTCTTTGAAATACTACCCTGCTAGTCAGTATATCGGACGAAAGTCCAATATTTGGAAGTTTTGTAAAGCCGGGATATTCGTAAGTTCTTTCTATTTAAGTGCATGTTCTACAATCAACTAGAAAAATTATAATTCTGATATTAAACAGCCAAAGTTACATTTTACAAAATTTAAACGAAATCAACAAGATTGATAAAATTCTTGGTTGATTTAATATCATGTAACTCTCGATAAAAATGTTGTTTAATTTTACATAGGAACTGTCACTTTCATCAATTTTTTATATTTTGAGGTTAAATATTTAAATTTAAAGTTTTTAATTATAATTAAACTGCTAAATATTAAATTCAAATTCAGTTTTGTTGTCTACATCGGATTGAAGAATGGCAGAAAATTGTGGCAAGCATTGGATGGGCGAAGGAACCCATGAAATTCCTATGCAACTTTTTGAATTGAACAGAAAAAGATTGTCAGAAAACCTGCTTACAAAAGATGTGCCAAGTAATGCAATTGTCTTTCTGCAAGGGGGTAGTGACATACCATTTAACGATACCGACGTCAATATTTTATTTAGGCAAGAGTCTTATTTTATGTGGACATTTGGAGTTCTGGAACCCCATTGTTTTGGGGCTGTAAAAATCGATAGTGGAGAAGCTTATTTATTTGTGCCCCGTTTACCAGAGAGTGACGCCATATGGATGGGTCCGATTCAAAGTCTCGAAGAATTTTCTAAAAAGTATATGATCAGTAATGTACATTATACTGATGAGATTTCTCAAGTTTTAATAAATCTCAACGTTAACACCTTGCTTGTGTTGGATGGAATTAATAGTGATAGTGGTTTAAGACCACAAGAACTATTTTGAAGGAATCAACATTTTACTTTGGAGAAGAACATACTATACAGTTCTATGGCTGGTTTACGAGTTATAAAACAGATTTGGAAATTGACGTAATGCGCTATGTAGTTGAAACATCTTCAGCAGCTCATCGCAAAGTTATGAGAATGGCAAAACCTGGAAAGAGTGAATATCAATGCGAATCGGAATTTCTACATCATATTTACAGCATTGGCGGATGTAGACATGTTGCTTATACTTGCATTTGTGGTTCTGGTACAAATAGTGCTGTTCTTCATTACGGCCATGCAGGAGCCCCAATAATCGTTTTATTAAGGCCGGGGAGTTATGTTCATTTGACATGGGAGGAAATTATTTTGGTTATGCAGCAGATATAACATGCTCTTTTCCTGTTGACGGCAAATTTACTGCCGATCAGAAATTAATTTATGAAGCAGTATTAGATGCTAATTTAGCTGTTACAAATAATGCAAAACCTGGAGTCCAGTGGACTGATATGCATTTACTTGCAAATCGCGTTATTCTGACTAAATTAAAGGATGGGGGACTCTTGAAAGGTGACGTGAATGAAATGATGGAAAATGGTTTGGGATACATTTTTCAGCCTCATGGCTTAGGGCATTTACTTGGATTGGACGTTCATGATGTGGGTGGATATTTAGCTGATACTCCTGAGAGGTTGAAGAAACCGCCGGATTGTATCAATTAAGGACGTCGCGAATTCTTCAGGAAGGAATGGTTTTAACTATTGAACCTGGATGTTACTTTATTGATCCCCCTTTTTGGGTAAAGCTTTGGAAGATTCAGTATTATCGAACTATTTAGTACCAGAAGTAATCAAAAGATTTCGAGGATTTGGAGGAGTTAGAATTGAAGATGACGTTTTGATTACTGCAATAGGTGTCGTAAATCTAACAAAAGTTCCTAGAACTGTACAAGAAATTGAAGATTGGCTTTGTTTCAAGGATGATGACAAATATTGATTATGATAATATATTGCAAATACCTAAAACCAATAAAAAAGTATACAAAAAAAATATATATTGATTAATTGGTGAAACTTGCAATTACAAGAGTTAACTAACCCTCACTTGAAAGTTTACTTTTTCTTATAAAAATAGCTTCGCATATTTTTACATAACCTTTAAGGTGAAGATAAATTTGGTAGATTTTATGTTAACTTCTTACTTCAAAGTTGAAGTTCACGAAATTTCCATGGTAAACACAACATGTAAGAAAACTTTGCACAATATTGCATAATATTTAATTTATTCTGCTGCCAGTTCGTGCGTCCTGGGTGGGTTCTCCACTCATCGCCTGACAAGGTACCAATTGCTTCCAAGCATTTGTCGCCTTAAGCATTCATAATTTTGAGTAGGACCGTACTTCAGGAATGTTTTTTAGAGCGGGCGCTACCATACTAAGTTTAGTTTTAAAACTCTAAAAGAGATCATTTGGTTCTTTTTGGTTCAAAAATATTATCACTTCTTCTTCTTCAAGTGCCATACACTACGTTGTGCGTAGGCGATCAGCTTAGCTGAAGCCAAGCTGACTTTACTAGGGAATATAATTAATGAGGTGGTTTTCCGTTACCTTCCTCACAGTCCAAAGATCTATGACGAGGACATAAACCGCGGTCTTCCGCTCCTTAGCCGGTCAGCGCATACTTTACGCTTTACTGCTGGTTTATCACTTGACATTTAATAATAATAAGATATCAAATTTTTAAAAATTCGCCAGCAGTTATGTTTATGTATGATTAATCATCATTTCATCATTATTTATATATAAAATTATAATATTAAATTACATCAAACTTATCTCTTATTATTTCTAATCCAATTTATAAAATAAGAAACTCTTGTATAAATATTAGGTTGTCCTAGAGCACACGGAACATTTGCCGACACGTTTCCAATCAGAGTCTTTGTATTTGCCAGCACTAAAGGTTCACCAAAATTACCCTTAAACACACAATGCTTTAAAATAATTATTGTACAACATTAAGATGTCATTTGATAACTAAATAAAAGAAATCTCCCTTACGTGGCAAGTTCCTTGCCTTACACTATTTAAGATGAACATCTCTTCATTTCCAATACTGCTAAAAGTTCTGAAAGATCTTTGATTGCTGATTGTTCTCACATTAAGCTTTTGAAGATCATTTGTTGCGGCGGTTCCACTTTGCTGTAATACTTATATTGCTAGAAATATACACATAAACTATACAATTATAACAAAATAGCTTACGTGAGTAAAGTCCCATCTAGAAAGAAGCCCAATATCTCCTTGGCCAATAAATTGTCTTTCTAGTGTAACAGCCGCAATAAATTGATTGAAGATAAGACATTTCTTCAATCGAAATAGTGCAATATCGTTGGATAGTACTTGGTTGAGAGGTACGTAATTCTGATGACAAACAATTTTGGCGATTTTAACCCTCACTGCATTAGGATTGTTTAATTTAGTATTTTCTGCTGTTACAGTATTATGCTGATAAATTGTTTCTGAAATACATTTCATACACATTTTATTGTAAATAAACATATTTTCGGTTTCGTACACCGGTAAACAGTGAGCAGCTGTAAGGATCCAGCATTTATCAAGAAGCGGACGATAGGGATTAAGGGTTATTTTACGCGAAATCTTCCTAGAAACAGATACGAG
This sequence comes from Lycocerus yunnanus, assembly GCA_036346125.1. NCBI lineage: Eukaryota > Metazoa > Arthropoda > Insecta > Coleoptera > Cantharidae > Lycocerus > Lycocerus yunnanus. The sequence continues at coordinate 237,954 of JARFIX010000281.1, forward strand.
AAAAATGCGATTTGTGATTCTGTAATTTTGTGTCCGTTTGATTATCAGCAACCTCCTTTCTGCTTCAATCTGTCTAGGTAGTAGAATTCATTGATTTAGTTAAGAATAATTTATCAAAATTAACCTAAAAGTAATTTTCCCATGTAGCACACAATCTTGGTGCGATATTACACTAATATTGGGGTAATGTTGTACATTGGCGCAATATTGCCAATGTACAGCCAATATTGATGCATTATACTTTTAACATTAAAGTGCAATATTGGTTTACGTTGTAATTCCAATATTGGTGCAGTATTGATTAATATGCATATTCAAACAATATTATTTAAATGCAATATGGTGCAATATAGTCTAAACCTTGGGGCAGAATATTATACTGCAAAATATTTACATCACTATATTGCCGTTATATTGAAAACCAATATTGCATTAATATAGCATCACTATATTGGTACTATATTGGTCCATTAATATTACCACAATACTGTTACACTACATTGCCTCAATATTGCAAAAACTTCACATGACTATATTGACGCTATATTGGAAACCAATGTTTTACGAATATTTATCCTATCTAATGCCAATATTGCAGCAATTTTGTGTGCTACATGGGTTCGATTTAAAAACAAAATAATCCGATAATCATAAATTAAAGAGAAACATGAGGAATAAGGCCGTGGTTAATTTCAGTTTCATAAATCCTATTACCAAGAAATATAACTAAGAAAATTTGTATAACCAAACCTTGCAAGGTGAAACATGAGTTTTTGAACTTTATCGCTAGGATTCATTAAAAATGCAATGATGTTGATTTCGGAAACCTCTTTGTAAATTTTAATTAAATATTTTGTCTTTCTTCTTTCACGCTTAAAACAAACTCAAATATGTTCTAAAAAGATGCAGAGGGAGTCTACATCCGTGTCTTAATCCTTTTAAGGTTAAAAAATTTACTTTTTATTTTTAATCCTCCTGTATTGTCCATAAAACCTCAATCCTGTCTTATTCAAAACGCCTTTGGCGGTTACATTTTTAACGTCAAAATTAGATCACAAAATTAGGTTAAGTATGGCGATATTAGAGTTTTATTTTGCAACTACTGCACTCAATCTTTCTCTTTAGTTAGTACCTTTTAAAACAATTTAAGGGGAGACTGTATATTTTAAAATCATCAGGTATCAGAGAGGAATTGCAATATAAAAATCAATGATTTACGTTACTATTTGCCACGAGTTCCTTCGGTTTATATTTTATTACAAATTGTGTATTAAAAGAAAATAAAAATTGAATACTTAAAATAATCACAAAATAATGAGATCCATAATTTTTTTTAGTAAATTCGCCATTTATCAGTATTTTATCTAAAAGGCATTGTGTTTTAATGCCTTCATTATTATTATCAAATAGGTCTTTATGGTTCATTTGATTGCACATTTAACATTGAAAAGGGATATATAAGAAGACCATAATTACCTTTGGAATCAGTACATCAAAATGGTGTTTCCTAAAGGTGCTCTATTTTTGATTCAGTTGATAATAGTGTTGGTTTGTGCTTCACTAAATGGTATGTAAAAGGTTATTTTAGTCAATTTAATTTTCTATGAATGCAATGTAAATTAGACTAAGGCTTCAACTCCTAATTTGGGAAAAATAATCAACAGTGTTCTTTAAGCGATCTCCATTTATGTAAATGACTTTTGCATTAAAATCGTATGTCGTTGCCTTTTTTGCTATTTGCCAAAACAAATTGTGCAAATTTTGAATTGTTCGAGTCAACGCAACAACATCACTCAGTTAACACTAAATCTTAGGTTAAACAGTAACCTTCATAAAATGTTGAGAATAATAATAATATTTGATTCAAATTTTTAAAATTTTAAGGTTAAATGAACAATAAAACAAAACATTATTTGTGGGCTTTCAGCAATGGTTACTACTGTCATCAAACTTTTAATTTAACCTTATAATTTTAAAAATTTGAATCAAATATTAATTTCAAAGGTTAAAATATATATAATTTCAATAATAATAATAATATTCTATAACACTTTTGTTATTTTATTATTGTAGATGCTGAAGAAATTGACTACATAGTAGGTGGAAGTAATGCAAAACAAGGTGAACTACCGTATCAAGTATCCTTCAGTATAACAAACGTCATAATTGCGGAGGTGCAATCATTAATAAGTGCTGGGTGCTTACAGCTGCTCATTGTGTAGTTACAAACTTTAAATTATTTAATAACATTTTATACATTTTAAAATATACCTTTTAGATATGATACATCAAAACTGACTATATTAGCAGGAACCACTAGATTGGACAAAGGTGGATCGAGGTTGCAATCAGCAAAGTTGTTTCCCATAGAGACTACAATAAACCTACTAGGTTGGCAAACGATATTGCAGTTATTAAATTGAAAAAATGTCTTTCTTTTAATAAAAACATTAAATCTGTTGATCTACTAACGGCAAATATTGGCCAAGGAGTTAATGGAATTGTTTCAGGGTGGGGTTATACTGACGTAAGTGATTATGTTCTAATGCAGAAATATAGTCTTGCAAAAAAGTGTTTTTTAGCAAAATGGAAAAAGAACTACAAATGATCTTAAAAAACTGAAAGTTAAAACAATCAGTAATCAACAATGTGTCAAAACCTTTGGTAATACTATAAGGGGTGGAAATCTATGTGCGTACAATAAAGTAGGACAAGGATTTTGCCAAGTAAGAAATTTAATATTTAATTTCTTATTCTGTTTTTATTATGTTTTCTATTGCATAATTATTACTCTAAAATATTTCAAATTTAAGGGTGATTCTGGTGGACCTTTAGTCGATGACAAATCAAAGCATCTGATGGTGTGGTTTCTGCAAATGTTCCATGTGCTAAAGGAAAACCTGATATTTACACAAGAGTTTCTTCTTATGTGAAATGGATTCGTGATAATACAAGATAAGATACCAGTATATAATATTGTATTATGATTACAATTTTAAATAATTTTGAAATACAAGTTATATAGTATATCATATTTATTGTATATATGATTTCTTGCATATTTTGATAAATCCTTACAAAAAATTAAACCTAAGTTTTGATGCTTTCAATCTGCGATTTTTTCATCAATTTTATTAAATGTTACCCTGTTACAGTCATTATGCTTTTAATCTAAAAATCAGCTGTTTTATTAAAGTTCTTAGAGTTTATTAAAGTTTTAGAGTTCATCTTCATAAGCATAAGCATAACAAAAGGAATAAATATAAAATTTACGTTCAATTTAGGTTCGCGGTAGGCTTTACTTTGCCTTTTCAACTCTTAATATCGAAAGTTATTAGTGGTGAAAATCTATATTGTTAGTAAAATAGAGATATGGGCAATAATAAAATATTTAAAAACTTTAGAATAGATGACAGGTATTCCACTTTAATTAAAAATATTAGTATATATGGAAAATAAAATATAAAACAATAAAATTACAATAATAGCATACCGATTAAGAGAGGAATAAGATAGGAGATACAATGAAAGACGTTTTCAAAGACCTAGATTGCCAAAAGAGCAATATGCGTATACGGAGAATATCTAAACCATCTCAGCTTCGCAGGTGACATCGTTTTAATAGGTAAAAGCAAAGAAGAACTTCAGATAATGCTGACAAAGCTCAAAGAGCATCTAAACTGGTAGATTGATAAATAAAACAAAGATTATTTCGAATTATGCAACACCTTGAAGGCACACAGAAAAAATTGTTTGCGATATAATTGTGTACTTAAAATTATACTGTTTCTAAACATAAATTGTGCATTTTTTTAATCCAGTGGTTATAGAAAAAATGCAAATTTTTATATCTGAAAAATCGGCTTTACAATTTAAGCCTAAACCTTAGAATTCTCAAATTGTGCATTACTTAAACACAATTTATTTACTTTTTACACATTTTAAAATTTGGAATTTTATTTTGTTTTTGACATTTTATATTATATTCGAACTATCAATAAAATTGTACATTTTGCCGGAATTTTCTAAGATATTCTAATTAATTATTTTTAACATAATATTTTAAAGGTTTAGACTATTTGTAATTTTAGATTAAAAACATTTATATTGAAAAACCTAATATTTTATATATTACTAGTGGATACCCTTTGCCGGTCTCCTAATTATATTATAATAGATTTATAAATGAAACTGTTTCACCAACATAATATGAATCTCGTTAATCCATTCATGGGTCACCGAATTTCCACTAATTATGTGAAATTTATTCCTGTATTTGTTAAATCTAAACCATTCTGAATTTATGAAAAGACACACAAATTTTATTAAAATCGTTTAGGTTTAGGAAGTTTAATCAATACCAACAAGATTTATCTAAAGATTGCTTATTAGTAATACAATACGTTTTTTGAAATGAAAAGTCTTTTAGTAAAAGATAAACTTGATTGTATTATTGTATGTAAAAGCAGTTTAGTCAACTTTTGATTTTTATTGTATTAAAAGTAAAAATAACATTGATCTTTTGTGTTAAATGTTTGTGAACCGAAGTTAACATTATCCATTTCAGTTTCTAAAATTTTGTATTGCATGGGCAAACGAACAGCGATTATTTTATAATTAAAAATAAAATTTGAATGACAATTAATTTAAAGTCATTATAATTATTGCTATTATTTTTGTAGAAAGCTACCTGCTTTTTGTAGTTGGTAATTGTTGACGTTTAGCATTATATTAAGCAAAGTAAAAGTGTTTAAAAGCAAATAAAAAGTTTCGTGGGTATTAATTTTTTGAATTCAATATTATTTTCATGGATCAAAATTACTAAAATTACCTGAGAAAACAATTGGTAACTTTATGTTCCAAAAACTTGATAAAATAACATCAAATCAAAAATAAAAGAATGGAAAACTAACGATTGTCGAGAAGGTATTTTGGATGTAAGGTTAGGTTACATTTTGATTGATATGTTTTCATTAAAATTTGTGTTAATGGAAAGGGAACTTAAGGAAAACCAATTCATTATGGTAATTCCGTATGTTCGGGTGTCACCTTGTAAAGGGTCTACCAATCAGGGTTTGTTTTAAATTTTAAAAGAAACACATATTTTGTATGAAAATTTTCTAATTCTCTACTGAAATATGTTGTAGGGCTTGAACATTTATGAATGGAAAACAATATCCGGTAAATGTCCTCCACGACTACGTTTGCAGACGTCGATTCTTTTAACAAAATTTTCGAATACATTTTGCATAATTGCGAACTTATTTCTTTGAAAATGTTTTTGTTGTTTATTTTACGTTTATTTACAAAAAAATGACAACATTTAAATTTAAATTGATATTGGCTCCTAATACGGTTCTGTACTTAGTTTGAGGTTATGTTTGAGCTTGGCTGTTAAGAATCTTTTGTTAGTAATTAATTAATCAATTTGAAATAACAGTGCTTCTTAATTTTTCCACTTTGCATTACCCCTCTACTAAAATGCACTAATTCGATTTTCTTTTGCGGACCTGCGTAATTATCAAACTTTTAAGATGTGCAATGCTTAATATTTACTGATAAAATTCTGTAGGCATTTTGCATTAATTTTTTGGGGTGACCATTCATTGTTGCAGAGTAGCTTACTTTAAATGTTGGTTTTTCTTCTTCAGGAAAACCACACTGTATTTTTGGATTTAAACCGTTTTTTCTCTTCAATGGAAAGTGACAATTATTGTTTGTACCAGGATTTACTTTTACTTGTTTTTGTTTAATGTTAAATAATTTTTAATAGGGATATTGCATGATTTTTGAAGTATTTTTTTTATAAACTTTAGGTACAGGTAAACAGCACTGCATAGATAAAAAGTTCAGGAAACCTTTAGGTTTCTCAAAAAAAAATTATAAAGAATGTTTTTTGAAACCGTGTTTTTAGCGCCAATGACGGCACAAACTATTTTTTTTAACAACTGACAACACAGTAAATGCAGTTTGTCGTGATAATGTAACCTATCAATAGTTTGTGTAAAAATTGAATTGTTTGTGACTACAGTTTGTATTAAAATAAATATTATATTAATAAAAAATACAATTTATAGTATATAACATTACTAGCAAGGTAAGAGGGTTTTTACTGGCGAATGGAGGATATAACTGACGAGCCGCAGGCGAGTCAGTTACCTCCTGACCCGTTGGGCTCTTAGCACATTAGGATTTCCGTTAATAAGTAAAACTTCTTTCTTCTTCTTATCAACCCATATTCATCCACTGCTGGACATAAGCCTTTCTCATTTCCCCTAAATCTCTCTCTACAAAATGGGTTTGGTTCTCCAAAGAGGTATTAGCAGTTACACGCCGCGCTTGCTAAACGTGTTGGCATGGATGACGGTCAGAATACAATTCTCCCATCCGGATTTTACAATTAGTCAGCACTGGATTTTATCAATTGAATAAAGTTGAAGAACCTTTCCTATTCTGTATATTTCTCGCCTGACCATCTTAGTTTCAATTTATAACTACCTTCTTCCGTTCTTACTTATTTCCACCTTAAGGTATTCGGTGACGGTGAGCCAGTTCATTACATTATTTTATGTAATCCTGAATTAATTTAATTAACATAAAGTTTTATTTAGTCACATTTATTTCAAGACATATCTTTTGAAATTACTCTCTGACAATAGTTCAAAGCCTAAGTCATGACCTTTGAAAACTATTTTTACTTTTATTATTTTATTAAAAATGTGATTCACGATTTTTATACATTATATTGTTTTATCTACTATTATTTAACAATACAACAATTGGCAACCTCCCGATATCCGGTAATTGTCATAGAAAGATATCAATAAGTTACTAAGCTTTAACAACACGGGTGTATATCGTACAGAATTATTCTAGCTCTAGTATTATCAAATAATGGTTTAAAAATGTAAAGCAATTAGCAGAAAATAAACACGAAAATACATGAGTAAATAAAAAAACCCATGAGAGTAATTAGAAAAGCCAAGATTAATTCGGATTTGAATGAGGTGTTTGGAACCGAAGTTTCTGTAAAATATCCACCGATCAGCGTGTGATAAAGCTGTACAAGTTTTTTCGCTTGTCCTGAAGATGGTATAAAGCCGAAGCCGGTTGACAAATTAGTATTTGTAGTTTTTGTAAGAATATACCTTTAATCCAAACCCTTAATACTTTTTTTAGTTTGTTTTTCGCAATCAAACCAAAAAAATTAAAATTATTAATAACAGAACAAATAATTTAGATTTTGCAGAACTATTTATTTATAATATTAAAAGAAACACACATTTCTATTGGTATATGCTAATAATTATTTAAAAAAAAACTGGATTAATATTAAAAGTTATTTTGTATTGTCTGTTATCCATTGCACATAATTGGAAATTCGTGTGTAAATATCAGGTCTTCCAATTCCACATAGAGTATTGATTGATGCTATTCCCATTTGGCCTTTTGTTGACTCTTCCACTAAAGGTCCACCCAAATCACCCTTAAAAAAGAGATTCAAATTACTACTGTCGGGAAATTTCTTTTAATCTGCATAAATCCTAAGCTACCAACACAAAACAATATATCAACGTACTTCACAAAATCCTTCTTCTAATCCGTTATACGTGCAAATGTCGCCATCGGGAATAACACCAAACCCAAGTTCCTTTGCGCATTGTTCATTGGTAATCGTTCGTACATTTAGTTTTTTTAAGGTCGTTTGTTACTGCATTGCCATTTTGCTGTAAACACAAGTATTTTTTTATTTATATCTTATTAAAACACATACGTATATAATATACGTAAGTAACTTACATTGGTAAAGCCCCAACCAGTAACCGTTCCAGAAACACCATCTCCAATACGAGTTGACAATAATTTGACAGCTTGGATTTTCTTGGTGTATTTAAGACATTGTTTTAATTTAATTAGAGCAATATCGTTAATCGGGGGGTTCATACTTTTCATGACGAATAATTTTTTCAACTTCAGCTCTCACGCCGCTAGAGTTTAATTTGTTGGTTCCTGCTAATATAGACAGTGCCGATGCAGAATATCTAAAAATACATGTGTTAAAAATTTTGTATTAAAAATCAACCACTTCAGTTTAATTACCCGTCTACACATTGACCAGCTGTAAGTATCCAGCAGTTAGAGATAATTGAGCCACCACAATAATGTTTTTTGTTATTCTGAAGAGATACTTGATATGGGACTTCACCATCTTTGGCATTAACTCCGCCTACTATAAAGTCAACCGGTATCTTGGCATCTAAAATTTATTTTACAACTTAACAAGGTCTATTATGCCAAAGTGATACTTTCAAAGCAACCGAAGATTGAGTTGAAGAATAAAGCTTAAATAAAATTGTTCTTGTTATATTTGTTATAAACAAATCATAAAGGTCGCGATAAAAAATATTTGAATGTCGAAAGTAACATGAAACAAAGTTTTACTAAAAAATAAATTTTTATAATGGTTCATTGAATGAAATAATTAGCGTTTTTGAAGTTGAAAAAAACTTTAAATAAGAAAACTTCTGGAAAACACTACCGATGCCAAAACTAATATATTAGAGACAGCTGCAGAGGACCCGGACAAAGTTAGTAGCCTTCCAGCAAAGAAGAATGCTCACCACCACTAATTATCATAAGCAATGACATAGGTGATCACTAAAACCTAATTAAAACCTTAAAAAATCATATTTCCTAAGAGCTCCACCTTAAATATTTTAAAAGCACCACCGGGGTATACGCTTAAGACAAAGACGAATGGGCTCTATTAAAAGCACACTTAGACACAAAAATTGCTCAATTCCACACTTATACCCCACGCGAAGACAAAACTCGTGCAATCATTCTTAGGGGTCTGTATTTTAACTCCTCTGCTGAAAAATTTCTGAAAGAATTAAAATGTATGTACAACAAACTTAAGGTTATGCCTACTTAGAAATCGATTTTTCAAAAGTACATTTTCTTAAAGTAATAATGTTAGAAATGTCCTACAAGTTTTGCGTCAATCTGTTGTTTTTACAAAGTTATATGAAATTCCTGTAATAAAAAATAACCTTTCTGCTTTAGTGTAAACTGCAATACAACTTTAAACGCGACTTCTCAGTACTACATGTTAAAGTCGGTGATCAAGATATTTCAAAAACTAGTTTTAATAAATTTATTTAAAATTTTTATAATTTCTTTAGACATCCAAATCTATATTAACAAATCTTTAGTCGTATTTTTCATTTTAGTAAAAGATTCGCTTTTACTTACGAAAACATATTATAACTTTGAACAGTTGCCATTTTTGTCAAAATTCAATTTTTGAAATATGGCTCGTTAAGTACTAGAAAAAACTCGTATATTAACTAAATCTTTTGAATTTTAATTTTCAGATAATTGGGTTTCCCTATAGCACTTCACCGCAAAACACTTATTAAAAATAGGGTTGTCGAACAACGACCGTAACTTGAGTATTGTTTAATATTTTGTACAAAAAATTATGAGGTGATTTCTAAATAAAGCTCTTTGATTATACTAATTGTTGTGCAAAATATGTAAACATTTTCCCAAAAAATAATAAATGTTCGATTTTAATCGATCTTCTAAGTAGGCATAACCCCTTAAATATAAAAAACATACACACTTACTAAAACAATTCGTCCGCTGTATATGGTAGTTACGGACGACTTTATAACCGAAAAATCTTAAGCACTATGATAAAGTATCTGTTTTATGTGAAAGTGGTATGGAGAGGTGCCAAAACTCCAAACGGATAATACAGTGTACAGATGCAAGCATGGTGCTACGCTACCCAAAATTGCAAATATGCGTCAAAATGCCTTAAGTGGAGCCAGAGTCACCAACGTCAAAAGACGAACTAAAATTGCCAACAAATGCTAATTTGGATGCACTAGAGGACACACCACGACACAACACGACACTACAAATCACCCAAATAACGAACATTTTAACAAACTTTAATCAAGATAAAGTCACAGTCATGGCCCTTTTAGACATGGAACATGGATTTTTTCTGCAACATTTCTAGATTACCAAAATTCTACGATAACGACATTTACGTCAAATAAAAATTCGGCAATAAAAATTCCGTCAAAGTGGATTACGCGTTACACCAGGGTCTCTCAGCATCTCGCTCATGGTTAAATTTTAAAATGTTCACGTTGTGATTATTTTAAAATGATTTGTTAAGATATTATACTAAAAATAAAATGTTCCTTTCTTATAAATTTTATGTAATTAAATTTTATATTTAATATTTTTTTAATTAAGACAAATTATATAAAATTGTAAATTAGCAAAATGAATTGTAAGGTTACGATTACATCCATCCAAATTTTGAATCATTTCATGTCATCATTTGCATAAAGTAAGCCTTCAGCAAGTATCGGAAAAGCCGGAAACATTTAAATAATATTAATCATTTGCAATTAAAAAGTAACTTAACTTACTTCATTGTCGACTTCATTGTCGAGTCAATAGAGTCAATAGAGTCATTAGAAATATGAATCACAAATCAAGTCCGGATGGAGTAGATACGGGATTAATACTTTTCTGCTGGGATGAAATTGGTAATCCTCTTTTAAATATAATAAACAGCTCACTGGAAACAGGAGTAGTGCCTAATAATTTGAAGGAATCGGTCATTATACCGATAAGGAAGGTTAGTAGCTCGATAAAAGCAGAGGAGTTTCGACCAATAAATTTGTTGAATGCACTTAGCAAAGTCTTAGAACAAGTTGTATGTATACAAGTGAAAAATATCTACAAGATAATGAACTAATAACTAAGTTCCAGTCGGGTTTTAGAGAAGGACACAGTTGTGAGACGGCGGTCCAGTTACTAATCGAAAATGGAAAAAGATATTGATAGTGGCATGAAGGTACTGGTTACGTTCCTGGATCTAAAAAGAGCATTCGAGACGATAAACAAACGAGCACTAATTACCAAACTAAAATCATACTTTGGATTCCAAGGAGTGGCGCTTCAGTGGATGGAAAGTTATTTGAAAGACAGAAGACAGAAGGTGCGATATGGAACTGCAGTTTCAGAAGAAAAGAAGTGAAGTATGGAATACCGCAGGAAGTGTGCTGGGTCCTTGTTATTCATCATGTATATCAACGATATGTACACGGTGTTTAGCGATGCCTCATTTCATTTGTTTGCAGATGATACATTGATATACTTGAGAGGTAAAAATCTCCAGGAGATGATTTCCAAAATGAACATAGAACTGAAAGAGCTAGGGAGATGGTTGAACGGGAACAAACTAAAGGTAAACGTAAAGAAGACTAAGGCAATGGCATTTGGAAGAGTGGAAAGGGATGAAGGTATGGCACTAATATTGGAAGGGAAAAGTTGAGTTTGTGGACAAATTTAAGTATTTAGGGTTGATTTTGGACCATGAACTGAACTTTAAGCACCACATGGACTATATATGCAATAAAATATCAACGAAAATAGGGATACTACGTAGAAGTAGTGAACTTTTATCTAGAAGAACAAAACTAACAATATTCAATACGATAGTGTTACCACACTTAACGTATATGGGTACGATAATATTTCTGAGTAGCGCGGCAAATAAAACAGGCTACAAATATTGCAGAACAGAGCAATGAGAGTGATATTGAGAAGAGACAGGTACAGCCGAGTGAAGGATATGATATTAGAACTGGAATGGTTAGATATAAAAGCTTTAGCCGATTATCACATACTAGTCTTTATTCATAAAGTAAAGCTGGGATTAATGCCTGAATACCTGAGTAATATGATAAAAACAGTTGAAGAACACCATGCACATGATACCAGAGGAAGGAAGAAGATTGTGGTAAATCGAGTTAACACAAGTGCAGCACAAAATTCAGTGTTCTTTAACGGTGTTGTGTTGTATAACAACCTACCTAAGGAGTTGCGAGAAGGTGAAGTGATCAGAGGATTTAAAACCGGTCTTAAAAGGCTTCTCCTTAAGCAAATGATGGATGGAGTATAGTTTTTGTGCTGTTGTTGTGTCTTCTATGTATTTAGATTACCTGTTTGAATTGTTGTAGCATTTCGGTAGTTGTATTATTTGTATTATCTTTTATTATTGTATAATAATTTGTCACGTATTTGTACTACTTGTAGTATCTCGTATGTATAGTCTATAGGACTAAATAAACGTTATTATTATTATTATTATTAAAATTCGATCACAAAAACTCATACAAATACATAATAGATCGTCACAGACAGTCAAATTTTACATTGTTGACCTATTTCTGAAAGCAAAATTATCGGACTCCTACATCGTTGAACAAAGATTTCCATTGTTGGAAACAAAATCAATTTCACTTTTAAGTTTGTAAAAATTTACTTTCCGTTTAGTTAAGGTTTAAGTTGAATTTGCCAAAACAATAAAAAAACGGTAGCGTTTCGGATAGATAAACAATGTACTTCGGGTTAAGAAAAGTGCGGCGACTCTTTTCAAACAATTAGAGTGCATGTGGTTAATAGACCTTTACGTGTGTAGAAAGAAGTTAACAACAAAAAAGTTCAACAGTCAACAGAATCGAGCAGTAGCACATCTGCGCCTTCGTAGGAAGCCAAAATCAGCACTATACAAGAAATATGACAGAAAATCAGGAAAATTTTAACACTAATAAAACGGCCCTGAAAATTGCTTCAAATAAAACATCAGTCCAAGAAAATCTAGTCAGAAATAATGTCACAGGAAGTCAAAATGTCACGAAGATGATCAGAATAGATGAAATTTTAAGAACAAAATTACGTGTAAAAAGGCCAAACGACCTCATTTAAAATGAGCGATGTTCACAAGATCACCCATTGCACCTTAGCCGATCTTAAAAGAACCCGTAGTGCGTCAGAAATACACAAATTACATGAAAAGTACATGCCATCGGAAAATTTTGAAAACAAAGTAAAAAAAAAAGAACCTTTAGACATAATAATATCATAAATTTAAAAAATCTAAGACGATTTTGAAAATATAATATTTCGGAAATTTGAAGATTGTTTTTCAAATTTTAATAACAAAGAAGGGTCCGTTACTTTGCCCCCCCCCTCCCGGTTAAAATTTTTGGCTAAAAAGCTAGCTTCCAAATCTATACAGCTAGCACCGGCTAGCACCCAAATATTAGAGCTAGCACCATAATAGTTTTGCTACAAATCCATATTGAAACTGGGGGGGGGGAGATATGCTAAAGTACCGCTACCCCCCCCCCCCCGTTAATATTTTAGCTCAAAACGCTAGCTCCTTAATCTATGGAGCTAGCACTCAAATATTAGGCTGGAAATCGTATTTGTTGTCCAATCTGAGTTTGAAATAAATCATTGAAAAGAGAAAACATAAGAAAACAATAGGTTCTTTTTACATTTTTGAAAAATTAAATTTTTTAGCGCACCATAAACAAAACTACTTATTTCGCTAAGAAGTACTTTCAGCAAGTTGTGAAATCTTGGAAAATTACAAATTTTCTTTCGGAAAAGCAAACAAAATTGATTTCAATATGATTAAGGCCGGTATGCTGTAACTCGTTGATAAAGTTTAAATGATTTTAAAAAATGATAAAAGTTTAGACCCAAAATGTTGACACATTTTTCACATAATTTTACATGAACACTAGGCTTTTTCTTTGGTGAAAGGATCCTTTTGTAAAGGATTAGTTATAGAATGCCTGAGCTTAGATAAATTTAATTAAATAAATTAGATGAAAATAGTTCTTAATACTTATTTTAAAAAAATGTATTTTACTCCCTACCCCCAAACCCCCGGGAGCCAACCTCACCAATCTCATTTGTCACAAACCGCGACTGGTTTGTAGCTATTCTCTACTCGGAATAAAAGTAATACTAATCATTAAATGTGTAATATTCACCGGTTATTGGTGTGAAAACAGCAACAACTGTTAACCAGAAACAAATAGAGAACATCGCTACTAATATCGTGGTTTAACAAATAATACGCTATAGAGTTAATGTGCTTATATATTAAAATGTTGTCGAATAATTTAGCTATAACTATTCACATCAATATTTAATACCTACGCACCCAAAACATATATTTGCATAATATATTAAAATATAAAAAAGCAATTCCAAAACGTATTTCTAAAATTGGCAGAAAAATTGTATCCCGTCTACAGTTTTGGGATCAAATGACCCCCATAGACCAATCTTTTAAATTATGTTAAAATCTACATTAACTAATAAGTGCAGTGTCTTAAACCCAAATCTTTTTGGCCTACTTCATAATTAGGAAAAGTTTAAGCAACTTTGTTAACGCATAATTTTGACATTATAGCGCTGATATCACAACCTAATAGGTACCTATTTGCAAGTGTAGCGCAAACTATGTATGTTGATAATATACAAATGTATAGATAAGACACTTTTATATCATAATATATGTAGTATCATTTATACATCACAATAATATTTCAAAGGTCATTTATACTTTAGTACTAAAAATTTGTATATTGGAAAAAATGTATGCAAGAACCGAGCAGGGTACGAGAACACAAAGTGAAAATGAAAATTCCTTTAGAAATGGTATAATATTATAGAAGGAACATAATTAGAAATATTATAAACTATGTATGATTCAAAAATTTCATCGTTTAGGCATTAAACAATCAAAAATTAAAATACGTATCCATGATAGGTTAAATTTGAATTTCAAGCCCGCTCAAGCAGTATTTTGATGCTAAAAGCAAAACAGCTAGCTAAATAGCTGTATTTGGCAGCATGACCGCTGCGGCAGCCAGCTAAATAGCGTTTAAATTGCATCCATATTGCAGCAATATTGCAAAGTGGCCCACTATTTTTAAGCAAAAAGCTAGCTATTTAAAAGCAATTTGCTTGCTGCCAGACAGCTAATAGCATGTTTTTAGCTAGCAAATAAGAATGAAAAAAAGCAAATCGTGGAAATAAATTAGTTGAATAATTTGCTCTACCGATTTTATGGATAAAATATCTATACCTAGTTTATTTAATCGTAATGAGATAATACGTATACAAAAATTAGTTATATGTATGTTTGAAATGATTTCTTTGAATTGATTAATAATATTGAATATTTTGTGCGATTTAACACTGCAATGTTAGCAGTATTGAAATATTGATACAATGTAAAAGGAAAGAAATTATTTGTTTAATTATTTAAATAATTATTTGAGAATTATAGATCATTTTTCAACTTATGTATGTATTTCAATTTTTCTGGCCTGGAATACATATTTATTTTCTTACATTATTAGCATTTCAATATTTATATTTACACATTTATATTATTTAATTAAGAATTATTTGTACTAAACTCCTATAAATTTGCCGTAGTGAGGTTCTGAAAATAATAATTAAAAATTTATGTTATTACAATATATATTCTCGGCTCAAATAAATTGAGCCCTGCGTCAAATTTCTGATTAAGAAATGACATCCTGAATATAATTTAAGCCATCGTTTAGCATTGTTTAAAGAATACAAAAATATTGGCATGTCTTGCTGGCAAAGTTTAATAAAATCGTAATTACTAATTTTGTACATTAGTAAATCAAAACATTAAAAATTAGTATGTCGTTACTTGTACTATATTATAAATTAACAAAATGTTTGAGTTACGTAGTAATTCTAATGTTTGTACATTAGTTCAAATTGCGATAAACAGAAAGAGTTACATTAAAATAACAAAAATGATGCATTTTAAAATGCACTCATTTGACTAGCATTCTGATCTTAATTCATTCCATTTTAATCTATGACGCAGGCCTCAATTTATTTGGACTCAAGTATACCTACTTTTTTTATTACTTACCTTAACGGGATAGAACATAGCCGTTTCATTGCATAATTGAGAGACCATCGTGTTAACCCTAGAGCTATCAGGGTATTTGCATAAATATGGTTGTTTGGTAATCAAATTCAAAAATTTGATAAATTTAAAAATTATTTATTGATTATTTAATTAAAATATATATTAAAATATATATTATAAAAATAATTAAAATGTAATAATAAATATCAACAATTTTTTAATCTTAAAGTTTTTATTTCAATTTTAATTTCAATGATTTTAATTTCTTATACCTGGTATTATTAACGTATTTAAAGAGCTCTTTTGTTAACTGGCCAATAGAAAACGTCTATATTAAATTAAATTAAGTATGATACGTGTTTAAGAATTGCGTTTCTCTTCTTCTTCTCAATCTCTATTGCAACATTAATAAACTTACATATACAAATTTTATAAAAGTACAGTAATTGCATAATAACCTAAGAATTGAAATGGATTCATTGCAAGTTTACAGATGATTACACTTTGCTGTCAGCCAGCAATCAAGCAAGCTATTATCCTGCTTTTAGCAAATTATGATTGTGATTTTAACGCGTCATTACAGCTTGCTCCTAGCAAACTATTTTCAAAAGCTATTTAGCGCATTATTAGCACGTTATGCAGCTTGCTGCCAGCAAGCTATTTTTAAAGCTATTATATAGCTAATTAGCAACTATTGTGCTGGCTGGCAAAATAGCTATTTAATTGCTTGCTGCCAGCGAGCAAACGTTTCTCTTCAAAATTGCTCTTTAACGTTTTTATTTAAACAAGCTTCGAGTAATCGCAAGATCAGGAGCGGTAATCACGGTAACACGTCGCGGCCACTATAGACCGAACGGTGACTCGCCGCGCAGATCCCGGCCCAACCAAAAACTCCTTTGGACCAAATGCCAGCTCTAATCAAAAAATGGAAAGAGGGGGAGACGGGGAAGATCGAGGACGAGCGCGAAATGATAAGTCCGCCAGAGTTAATCTCGACCAGCTAAATCCGCGTCAGCGGATAAATGACTGTGCGCAGAACCTGGCGGACCAAAATAGATACGAGCCTTTCTAAAAAACGCCCAGAAAGTAAACACAGACGACAAGGAGTATGGGGCTAAGCCCTGGCATCCCAATTCAAGATACGACCTGACCTGACCTGAGCAAATAAAGAGCTATTAAAATTCGCAACTGGTTTTTAGCTAGAAATGCTACTTGGGATATTTCTTAGAAAAGAACGCCTTTATTATTACTATTAACAATAATAGCTTATCAAAAGAACAAAAAAAATTAAAATTATTAATAACAGAACAAATAATGTAGATTCTGCAGAACTATTTATTTATAATATTAATTCACATATTTATACTGGTATATGCTAATAATTAATAATTCTTTGAAAAAACTGGATTAATTTTAAAGTTATTTTGTATTATCTGTTATCCATTGCACATAACTGGAAATTCGTGTGTAAATATCAGGTCTTCCAATTCCACATAGAGTATTGATTGATGGTATTCCCATTTGACCTTTTGTTGAGTCTTCCACTAAAGGTCCACCCAAATCACCCTTAAAAAGAGATTCAAATTACTACTGTCTGGAAATTCCTTTTAATCTGCATAAATTCTAAGCTACCAACACGAAACAATATATCAACATACTCCACAAAATCCTTCTTCTAATCCGTTATACGTGCAAATGTCGCCATCCGGAATAACACCAAACCCAAGTTCCTTTGCGCATTGTTCATTGGTAATCGTTCCCTACATTTAGTTTTTAAGGTCGTTTGTTACTGCATTCCATCTTGCTGTAAAACAAGTATTTTTGATTTATATCTTATTAAAACACATATATAATATACGTAAGTAACTTACATTGGTAAAGCCCCAGCCAGTAACCGTTCCAGAAACACCATCGCCAATACGAGTTGATAATAATTTGACAGCTTGGATTTTTTTGGTGTATTTAAGACATTGTTTTAATTTAATTAGTGCAATATCGTTAATTGGGGGTTCATACTTTTCATGAAGAATAGATTTTTCAACTTCAGCTCTCACACCGCTAGAGTTTAATTTGTTGATTCCTGCTAATATAGACAGTGTCGATGCAGGATGTCTAAAAATACATATGTTAAAAATTTTGTGTTAAAAAATCAGCCCATTCAGTTTAATTACCCTCTACACATTGACCAGCTGTAAGTATCCAGCAGTTGGAGATAATTGAGCCACCACAATAATGTTTTTTGTTGTTCTGAAGAGATACTTGATATGGGAATTCACCATCTTTTGCAATAACTCCGCCTACTATAAAGTCAATCGGTGCAGCATCTAGAATTTATTTTATTATATAACTAAACAAAGTCTATTATTAACCAACAATCTGGGTGACTGCCAATCAAAAGATCAAACAGGACTTTTTAGGTGTGATCTTTTTCGTAATTATTTGTCAGTTAAACTTGAGATAACGGTTTTTAACTAGCGGGTTAAAGGAACTTTAATTATTTTTTTCTTGAATAATATAGTGTTGTAAATATAAGTCAAACTAATATACATTGTTATTTTAATATAACATGTAATACGTAATATCTAGAACGTATCTTAAGTAGTTGCCTTGAAGTGCAGTCAAAGTATTTGCTGATGGGACACACCAGACTCATATTATTAAAACGGATGTTTAAAGGGCAACAAATAATTTAAGTGACAATAATTAATGGACCATTAGGTGTGTAGAAAGAAGTTAACAACAAAAAGTTCAACAGCCAGCAAAATCACGCAGCAGCACATCTGTGCCTTCGAAGGATCCCAAAATCAGCACTATACGAGAAATCTGGCAGAAATTCAAAAAAAATTTTAACACTAATAGAAAGACCTTAAAAATGTCTTTAAATAAAACATCAATCCAAGAAAATCTAGTCAAAAATAACGTCACAGAAAGTCAAAATATCACTGAGAACGTCAGAATCAACCAAAATTTATTAACAAAATATCGAATAAAGAGGCCAAACAACGATGAATTGTAATTAAAGGTAAAGCAAATCTATCCATGTCAACAAAAATTTCATTGAGAAATAGTTTAGCTTTTTCCAAACAATAAGTTTACAAAAAATAGCTTGAACGTTTGAATGAGTTTTGTATCAAAAATGAGCAATGTTCACAAGATTACGTTTTGCACCTTAGCCGATCTTAAAATTACCCATGATGCGTCAGAAATACACGTATTACATGAAAAGTACATGCCATCCAAAAATTTTGAAAACAGAATCAGACAGATAGAACCTTTAGACATAATAATATATAAATTTAAAAAGTCAACGATGATTTTGGAAATAAAATATTTTGGAAATTTGACAATTGTTTTTTAACAATTTGACAAAATTTTATACCATCATAATATTAATTTAATACAATTTTATTTACACCTGCTTTTATGGAAACTCTTAACCATGGGTTTATATCTATAGATATAATTTTTGCGAAAATTGAGTTAATAGAACTAAGCCTTTGCTTAGAACTTACTGGACATTACAAAACTGCAACTAAATCGAAAAGTCGATTAAACTTAGTTACGTACAACTGGTCGAAAAGGTCCTTTCGTAAGGGATTAGTTATAGAATGCCTAAGCTTAGATAAATTTAATTAAATAAATTAGATGTTCTTAACACTTATTTAAAAAAAAATTTATTTTACTCCCTAGCCCTAAACCCCCCGGTTGCCAGCCTCACCAATCTCATTTGTCACAAACCGCCACGGGTTTGTAGCTATTCTCTACTCGAATAAAAGTAATACTAATCATTAAATGTGTAATACTCACCGCTTATTGGTATGAAAACAGCAACAACTGTTAACCAGAAACAAATAGTGAACATCGTTACTAATATCGTTGTTTAACGAATAATAAGCTATAGAGTTAATGTGCTTATATATTAAAATGTTGTCGAATAATTTAGCTATAACTATTCACATTAATATTTAATACCTACGCACCCAAAACATATATTTGCATAATATATTAAAATATGAGAAAACAATTCCAAAACCCATTTCTAAAATTGGCAGAAAAATTGTATCCCGTCTACAGTTTTGGGATCAAATGACCACCAAAGACCAATATTTTAAATTATGTTAAAATCTACATTAAGTATTAAGTGCAGTGTCTTAAATTCAAATCTTTTTGGCCTACCTCATAATTAGCAAAAGTTTAAGCAACTCTGTTAACGCATAATTTTGACATTATAACGCTGATATCACAACCTAATGGTACCTATTTGCAAGTATAGTGCGAACTATATATGTTGATAATATACAAATGTATAGATAAACCACACTTTTATATCATATATGTAGTATATCACATAATATTTCAAGGGTCATTATACTTTAGTACTAAAAATTTATATATTGAAAAAAAATTTATGCAAGAACCTATGAACTTCTGCAGGCAACAAATTCTGTTATACTTAAAATATATCATTTCTTAATAATACATTTCTTTTCTACCCAGTCGTATTATTTTCATCTTATAATTAATTAAAATATATTATAAATTTTAAAAAAAGACTTAAAAACTCAAAATATGACAATTTATTCAAAAACTTATTATTAGAAATACACTGTGGTAGCCCCCTTGTTGCAGCCTTTGCTTCCCATCTTTATTTTACTTTTACACGATGACATCACCACGACGGGAAGTTACACGATGTTTAAATTTCCCATTCGATACGTCCATCGTTTCATTAGATCTAGGCATGTACCACCATCCTGTTGAAACCTTATGCCATTTAATCTTAAATTGTTCAATTTTGGCCATAAAAATTTTTGATCATTGCCCTATAACGATTTCCATTGAAGGTAACGGTTTGATGAAGCTCATCTTCAAAAAAAGTAAAGTTCCATAAAAATCCATACGAAGAGTTATTTTTTTTCAAATGCAATGGTTTTTCAACAATTTCTTTTAAATTCTCACTGCCCCAAATACGATAATTTTGCTTGTTAACAAAACCACTAACATTGAAATGAGCTTCATCACTAAAGATGACTTTTTTGAAAAAATCTTCATCACTTTCAATCATTGCAAAAACGCAATTAACAACTCACGACACTGTAAACGATTCGGAAGCTTTAATTCTTGACTTAATTGAACTTTTTCAAAATTCATCGTGAAGTGCCGTAAAAAATTTTCAATTATTGGCAACAATGGGAATTGATGTTGATGAATTATTGCTCAAATTTTGACACACAGAACCTGTCATTTTTCACGAACAAGCCGAGCGAGCACGCCTTAGAGTTTTTGTATTTTGAACAGATCAACTTCGAATTTTTAAATTAAATTCTGCAAACTGTTAACCTTTATTGCAACTACGCCAATTTTTTATTACTTTATAAATAATAATTATTTTTATTGTATTATATTGTAAGTATTAATTTATCCAAATGTACTTTAGTACAAAAAATTAGTTGACAAATAGAGAATTGCTCACTCAATCAATCATAAGTAAGAGGTGGAAATTTTCTTTTATTTATTTTAAATTTAATTGTAATTATCCAAATAAAAATGAAAATACTTGAAAAATTCAGGTTTCATAGCACAAGTGGTGCCTAGTGGAATGCTATGTTTTGAAAGTGAAAGACTTCTTAAAAAATTGAACCATAGTACGTTCTACGTGCGGCTAAGGTTTTTTTTTTTTTTTTTTTTTTTTTTGCGTGTTGGGAGGGTAAAACCTTGCATAGGTACCACCCCAGGTCTACCGGGTGGTTATGCCGGATTCTTACCGACTAAAAACTTCCCCCTCCTCTCTAGAGAACTTTAGGAGTGTGGTATTTGTCTTTCGACAGTTCTTCGCCACTCCTATTGATTTGACGCATTTGGTGTTAGTTGTACTAGTTTCTTTTTCCATGTCCAGTTGTATGTGTATTTTATCCTTGTGTTTCTCGCTCGTCTGCTTTTTTTTGGCGCATGATCTTTTGTATATATGTTGTTATATCGTCCCATTTTTGTTGATCTTCGAGCATTGTATCTATTATGTTGCCCGGTGTCAGTGTTTTGGCCAGTTTGTTGTACAGAAGTATCCGATCGTTTCCCCACTGTTCGCAGGTGAACATAGTGTGGCTCGCTGTGTCGTCGTGTTCGCAGTAGCTGCATTTGGCTGACTCTCTCAGCCCCATTCTACATAAATAATGGTTGAAACACCCGTGACCTGTCAAAACCTGGGTCAGATGGAACTCGATCTCTCCATGTTTTCTGTCAGTCCATGTTTGGAGGTTAGCAATCAGGGTGTACGTCCATCTACCTTTGTTGTCGTTGTCCCACCTGGTCTGCCATTGCTGCATCAAATCGTTTGCTACCATCTTTCTGTCTTGCTTTTCGTGTGTTCGATATCGTGCTTGAGCCTGAAGGTCGATAGGCATGGTTCCAGCTATCACAAGGACCGCGTTTTCTGATACCGTTCGATACGCGCTGGCTGTTCTGATTGCAGCTCTCCTCTGGACCTTTGCTATGATGTTTCGGTAGGCTTCGACGCGCATAGCTTTCCACCAAATCGGCGCTCCGTATAGGAGGACGGAGTGAACTACCGAGCTGTACAATTTCCTTCTACTGCTCTTAGGGCCATTCAGGTTCGGCATCAGTTTTTGGAGCGCCGCGAGTATGTTACCTGCCCTAGTTGCAACCTTCTGCAGGTGAGCCTTATAGTTTGGGTGTTTGTCTAAGGTCAAGCCCAAACTCACCAATGTTTCTTGCGGGATTATATTCTCCCCTCCAACCATGAAGTTTGTTGTTGGAGGTTTTCTTTCCGATTGCCAGCAGTGCTTCGGTCTTCTCCGGCACCATTTGTAATCCGTGTTCAGTCATCCATGCGGGCTAAGGTTGGGAAGGTATCACTGCACGTATATATTGCTATGTATTTACCGCTTTTTCATCGCTTTTGCTGTTGAACCGCTTTCAAACTTGTAAATTTTTACCATAGCCTTACCACATTTTATATTACTCCAGTCTAACTCTAAATTTGTAAAGTATATAATCTATTAGCACAAAATATCACATCAAATTTGAAACACCCTGTATATAATGTATAGAACATAAAACATAATTGAAAAATTATAAATCTAATAAAATTGTAGTTATTCAACCATTTATCTAAAATTCTAATCCTAAATGACACAAATGAAATTAAAATATTAAATTTTCTGCATAATTTTATGTAAAATAAATGCAATTAGTAATATTGTTTGTAATTTCTACCCCTTATAAACATGGGTTTCCCGATTTTAAATTTATTTACTCGTATTTTTAATCCTCACGTATAGAGTTTTTATTTTTAATTACACGATACGTCCTTTTTTGGGTGTATTGCTAATTATACTCAATGATAACACTAATTAGTTTTAAGTTTAGCTATGGTGTTTAATCTCATGTTTATAAAAAATGTCATTACAGAATTTCAACTTAAATGTGGTTATTCTTCTTATTAAAACAATTGGTCGTTGAATTAAATAAGTTCATTAAAAAGAAAATTGTTACCTTAGTAATAATTTTCTGTTGTCAGCATTACTGTGCATTCCTTCATCCATAAGTCAAGATTCCAACTTTTTACTAATTTATTAAATATACCAGATAAGTATCGACCTACTTAATCTTATAAATTTTAATAAACATTTGTCCTTGTAGTACTTAATCTTTTATTTTCTTGTTTTGTAGCACTTGTTTACTTTTTAATTATTATAAATTTGAATTACGCACAAACATTGCACGTCTTGTAGTTAATTGTTGCACTTATTTTTATTAATTAATATTTAATGGTTTTTTTAGACCACCCAACTTAATGTCCCTCAAACATGCGCTTTTGCTTCAGTGTTGTCTTCATTATTGAATGGCTATGGCCAAGAGCTAAATTCACACCTTAAGTTTCTTATATGCAATTCTTATCTAAAGGAAGTCTACCTCTCTTTTGTTAATAACAAAATTTGTGACAATTTAAAATTCATATCTCACTTTTGTTTAATTTAAGTGTTTAGGTAATGCACTTTTTATTAATTTTACTTCTGGCATAGTCTTTAAGTTTAATTACATTTATTTTTATTGCTAATATCAAATTAACCCTTAGTTATTAAATTTTAGCTTTGTTCAAATCGATCAATTTATTATAATTTTAATTTTATCTCTCGATTGAACCATTTATGGGAATATAAATAAAAAATAATATAAAGCTTCTGAGGATAATATGAGATACTAACTTAGCCTCTTGTATCAAAATGTCAATCTCATTCTTGTAGTACCCCTGTTGAGGCAAACGAGGCTCTGACAACCGAGTCGTAGCGGTATAACCACTATAACTCACATAGGAACGGAAAAACGGAAAAAGCCAACGGTCGCAAGAGCGGAAAAGCTGAATTCCTAAGGTGTTGTCTGTATCCAGGTTAGGTTAGGCTACTAACAGTGGTTAATCTATAGTGGGCGATTGAAAAAATACCATTCAACCACTTATGGTATTTTTTTACGTCACAAACGCGCTGTAGTGACACTGCGCGCTGAGAGAAACAAATACAAAGTGACTGGTAGCTCAATGGGACACGGGCGTGAATTATTTGAATTACTTTTTGGGACTTTCTTTTACTTTTAGTAAATTTATCCGCGGGATGCAATTTATACGCTGAACAAAAGGTTGTTACTAGTAAATATTTTGGGTGCCACTGATGCTTTAACGTTTGGCGGGATGCTAATAATAATCAAGAGCACCAAACTACAAATCCCCACTAATAATTTGACTTTTAAAGCTGTCCTTACGATACCCTTGCAAAGCTTGATTCTCCTGCTCGACTTCACAAAAGGACCTGAAAGTATAATTAAACAACAAGAAAAAACACAGCCTTATGGTATGACAGTGTTGAATATTTTTACAATAAGATTACTTGTAATTTTGAAATGGCTACGGAATGCATTCACGATACTAATTGCAATTTCTACAGTACAGAACAGTACAGTACAGAACAAAACCAACAAATATTGCCCGAAGACAATTTAGCTTTCTAGCAGATTTTTTGATTACAATATTTCTTCCAATGAACGCAGATGGTGTTCGTGGTCACAAATGAATTTTTTGTCGCGTATTTTTATAAAAAAACGCATTCACTTTTTAGATTTTTAGATGTTTGAGTGTGAGTTTGTAATGATAATATTTGAATTTTTTTCCTTAATACGAAAAGAGTTTATTCGTAAATAAATAAATAAAAGGATTAGCATCAATATTTAATCGAGTTGCGCTTTTGCAGCTGCTAGGAGAGCAATTCGATATAAACATCATTTCAGTAATATATGCACCGACGATAGCTGGTACTGAAGAAGAAATGAACTGTTTTTATAAAGACATGGAAATGGCACTGACTCACACTAAAGGAAATCAAGTAATAATGATACTAGGAGATTTTAATGCAAACATCGACAACATGAAAATAAAGGGAGTCACTGGACACTTGGGAACGCAAAATGCAAAAATAGAAATCCTTTTTTCCTTCTGCAAAGAAGACTGTTTAAGTGGCGATCATCAATGAATAACGACCTAAATATAGTACGAAACCAAATTGCCTATATTGTAATCAATAAGAGATACAAAAACTCAATAACGTCGGTCGGTAAAACATATTCAGGAGCAGATGGAGCATCGGATCATGTTCTTCTGTTGAGTCAATTAAGAGTTCGACTTCAGAAATTTGCAAGTAAAAAAAAAATAAATAGAATAGGCACAATCAAATTAAGAGAAGCAAACATTCAAGAACTGCTGCATCAAAATCTTACTAAAGAGTTTAATAACCTCCACACAGAAAGTTTTTGATAGAGTAAAACATAAAAAACTATTTGATATCAAATGGCTCTTAGAATCAGAAATACATTTAAAAATCTCAAAACAGTGATATGCAATCTGCATTGTGCAACGAAATTAGGGTCAGTGTCTTGAAGTGCTACGTTTTCCCGGTTTTGTTGTACGGTACGAAAGTAAGGTTGCTGAGTTAGGGGACACGGGGACGACCTGTGCTTTTAGATTTATACTACTTCCACGAAAGTCGACTCCTGCACGATAGTTTAAACTACGCTCTTGAAGCCACCCTGTTCTTTTGAGAAACGTTTTACTTCATTAACAACTAAGGGTGAATCAATAGGTACAATTGCGTTTTAATTAAAATTATTTGTTTGCGCTTTTATAAATATCATATTGGCTCTAGGTGACTATTGGATAAATTTTCTAAAATTGCTAAATCTGTGTCTACCAAGAACAAAAGCGAGTTAAAAGTCACTTTGAAGTACCTTCGCTATTTGTTAAAGTTATTTTTTACTTGAAATGCCTTCAGCTATCTCCATTATTTGGAGCTTTGGTCTGGAACAATTTTACTTTTGTTGTGCAGTACTCATTTATTTTGTTGTGGAATATTGGCTAATTCTACATGTTCTTTATTTCTTTGTTTGGTTAATAGAGCATTTTTATTTACTACATTAGCCTTTTATTGTCAGACCAGTACCCGATACCTTTTTCTCTTTTAGTTTGTGTCATCTAGGCTTCTATTTGAGCAAAAAACACAGGTAATGTACTCCGGCAGTTTATCAAGAACCACAAACCGCGTACGTGCAACACACACTTCTCTTTTTGAGTATGTAATAAGACAAACTAAGAAAAATTTGATGCTTTGCATTTAAAATATTAAAAATATAATTGTAAAATCGTATTGTAAATTTGGTCAATTGTAAAATCAATCATGGAAATCTTGATAACAAGGATGCACACGAATTATTAGATTACCAAAATCTTATCGAATAAGCAAAAAGAGTTAACCTTATTAATGGAAGAACAAAACAATATATATATTTTGGAGAAATATAAATTTATAATATTAATGCACACATTTGTATTAGCATGCTAATGATTAATTTAAATAAAACTGGATTAATATACTAGTTATTTTGCATTAGTTGTTATCCAATTTACGTAATCGGAAATTCGTGTGTAAACATCAGGCTTTCCTCGTATACATGTAATATTAGCTGATACCAACCCCATTTGGCCTTTTGTTTACACTTTCACTAAAGGTCCACCTGAATCGCCCTTAAATATAAGAGATTCGAATTACTATTGTCTTAAAATTCTTTTCATTAGAGCTAACTACACAAAACAATATATGAGCTTACTTGGTAAATGTCACCATTAGGAATATCAGCGCCAATTTGCTTTGCGCATTCTTCATTTGTAATCGTCCGTACATTAAGTTTTTTAAGGTTGTTAGTTTTTTCAGTACCATTTTGCTGTAAACACAAGTATTCTTTAATATACACCTTATTCAAACCTTATTCAAATAAGTAACTTACATTGGTAAAACCCCAGCCAGTGACCGTTCCAGTAACACCATCGCCAATACGACTTGATAATAATTTTACAGCTTGGAGTTTTTTGGTGTATTTAAGACATTGTTTTAATTTAATTAGCGCAATATTGTTCGTAATCGGTGCTTGATAGTTTTCATAAGGAATAATTTTTTCAATCTCAGCTCTCACGCCGCCACTGTTTAGTTTGTTAGTTCCTGCTAATATAGACAATGATGATACAGAAAATCTAAAAAAATATGTATTAAAAGGTCCATTTTTTACCTTTTTTCTTCCAAAATATGTAAAAAAATCAAATTTTACTAGGAGATATTTTTTTTCTATCAAAAAAGAGCAAAAAAATTTATGAATAAAAAAATTCAGGCTTGAAATTAACTTAAAAATTTTTTTTACCAGAGTCACGCAGATGACCACATCATTTGACTCCAAATATTTATTATGCATTCGTCGCCCCGTGCATGAACAACGAATGTGCCAATTTGTAGCTTGGTGATACAGCAGTTTGAATATTCATGTCTTCTTCCAAGTCCTCAACAGAAATCGTAACATCGAAGATTCTTTCCGTCTGTCACATAGTGAGGTTATAATGTGAGCTGAAGTAAACAATTATGTATTGTACACCACCCAAGCTAAATCTACCTCAACAGACGGAATTCCATGGCGTAGAATCACAGTTAAGTCTACCAGGAACAACATCACCGCTAAATGGCCCAGGTTGTTTTGGTTTAAACCCGTAATTGATGCAACAAGTTCCAAGACCGTACTTGCCACAGATCTCACAGACAACCCCGGTAGCTTATTACAACCAAAACTACCCACCGATCCTAAGATGCCAGAGCCAAGTGAATGGAAAACTGTAGAAAATCAAAGAAAAAGAATGAGGAGCCCGACCATAGCAACAGAAACTATAAACAGAAAAAGGTGAGCAACTATTGGCTAAATTCTGCTACCCAAACACAAAACAATCCTCATATAAATAAACCTCATACAAAACCAGAAAAAAAGTCAGAATAGGTCACCTCATATCGACCAATAAGCTTACTGCCAATGCTGGGAAAAATCTTTGAAAAACATTTTCTCAAACGGTTTAAGGATTTTTTCTTGTGAAAAATCTCTTATTTCAAACCACCAGTTTGACTTCAGAAGTCAACACGGCACCATTGAGCAGGTCCATAGATTAACAAAAGAAATTAGTGATGACCTAGAGTGTAAGAGATATTGGCATTTTTGGATGTGAGCCAGGCTTTTGATAAGGTGTGGTACGATAGCTTGTACTACATATTAAAACAAACTTACCACGTAATTATTACCTACTATTGAAATCTTATTTATGCAACAGACAATTCTTAGTCAAGCACGGTGAAGAATTCACAGATATATTCCCAATCCACTCAGGCGTACCGCAGGGCAGTATCTTGGGGCCAGTCTTATATCTGCTATATACTGCGGATCTTCCAACATTCACAACAACGACGGTAGAAATCTTTGCTGATGCTATTGCTTTACTCTCATCGCACAATGATCCAGAAGCTGCCTCAAGGAATTTACAGAAAAATCTAAATAAAATCCAGGGGTGGTTCAAACTATGGAGAGTTAAGGTCAACGAAACAAAATCTACCATGAGAAAAGCTAACTGTCCACCAGTAATTTTGAACAATTGCGTTTTGCCCTAAGCCGAAGACACATAGTACTTGGGTATACACCTAGACAGAAGATTTACGTGGAGGAAGCACATATTCGATAAAAGGAAGCAGCTAGGAAAAGCTTTTATTGTCTAGAATCAACGGATTTTGAGTTAAGCAAAGAAATGTTAAAAAATTCTTAGTTTTATTTTATTTTTATTGCAAACCATGTATCTTTTAAACGAAAGTACGTATAAAAAACATGCAACCTAATTCGGATAGAAAATTCAACTATAAATTTAATTATCAAACAGATGGATGATTGGTGCTCATCAATGATTGACCGCGTAATAAAAAACGTCAATTTTCCCTATATCAAGGTCGAGGATAGCCGATTATACAAATTCTTTCCTACCTCATTACCTATACCTTCAAATATACCCAAATGGAAATTAATTATTCCAATAGCTCACCGTGATGAAAGTCAACGTTCTTGTCATGATAATTCTTGTGCTGGTGACGTTGGTGTTAGCAAGACTTTGAGGCGAGTTTCTGAGTTCTATTATTGGCAGCGGATGAAACCTTCGATAGTAAAATATATTCGTAACTGTCAATTTTGCGGTGCTCAAAAATCGTCTCAACAAGCTCGACCTGGGTTAATGAGTCGGTATAAAAGAATATCTTTTCCTTTTTGACTTTTGTCTCTTGATTTGTTAGGTCCACTACTCCGATCTAAAAGGACATCAACATCGATTGGTTTACCAAACTTGAATTAATGCAGCTCATAGTTAAAGCGTGGTTAAAGTTAAAGAGTGGTTATCTTTGGAGTTCCACAAATTTTATTGTGTGATAACGGAGTGCAGTTTACATCTAACAATTTTTGTCATTTTATCGATCATTTTAAAATTCTGAAAATTTTGTTTAATGCCTAATACCACCCTTAGTTTAACCCTACTGTACGGTCTAATTGCGTATTGTTTACGGCCACATCGTCCTATATTTATCAAGATGGGATGAACATATACAAAAAATTGCACAAGCTATCCGTTTATCAAAGCATAAAGCCAGCAGTTTTTTCCTTCCTTATATTTGGTTAATTTGTACCTATAGATGGTATCTTTCATGGTTCAAGTCCCAATGACACGGTTGTGATAAAATGTAAAATTTTGTTCTTTTGGTAAAATTTTGATTAGGTTTTCTAGAAGAAAAATTAAAGTCTTTTTGTAATGTTATTTATTTATAATATTTATAATTATTTATATTACTAACTTAATGCACACATTTGTATAATATGCTGATGAGATTAATAAACTATTTTATTAAAACTGTATTGATATAGTAGTTATTTTACATTAGCTTTTATCCAATCCACGTACTCGGAAATTCGGGTGTAAATATCAGGCTTTCCTCGTGCACATGGAATATTGGCTGATACCAACCCCATCTGTCCTTTTGTTGATACTTCCACTAAAGGTCCACCCGAATCCCCCTTAAACAAAAAAAATTTGAATTACTACTGTCGGAAAATTCTTTCTAATTAAAGCTAACAACACGTAACAATATCGTCACCTTAGTACTACAACTAGGTAACTCCAATTTTTGCAATTTTGAGTTATCTAGTGGAAAGTAATCTAGGGTGAAATGCCTAACTAATACTAAAATTGCATTACGACTGAGCGTTTTATTTATGACATAATTGGTTAATACAACAAGTAGGTATGTGTCGAAGGAGGCTATCATTTAATGCTACAAGTATATAACTTGAGTTACCTAGTTTTGCACATAAAGGTCTCGTATTACGATAAGTTATCCACTTATGCATCCAAGTTTTTCTTATAATAAATTGTAGGTACTATACAAATGACTCATTCCAAATATGTACTGTAAGCATGTAAGAATTATGAGGAATTGACAAGATTGAAACTGAATATACCTACGTCTGATAAAATTATTCCCCTGCTTATTTTCGTTCATTACATTATAAGCAATTGTGCTGTATAAATGTAAGTACGTGTGTTGTACCTTAAGTGATTTATATGTGATTTAATGGTGATTTATATGTAATTTAATTATGGATTCAAGAGGTAAAGAAATGGTTAAAGTTGCTCTTCAAAATTTAGAACTTCAAGCTGGTATGTAAAATAATAATTCTCTTCTTAAAGTGTAAGTAAAAAAGATTATTGCAGATTGTACTTGCGGTCTACAATCTCAAAATGACACAATGCCTTCTACATCGAACGCGACTGTTAACAATCACAATTCAGATTTAGAATCAGATTTTGAGCCATTCTCCCCTGACGTTTCTGTTTATTACCCTTCATCAGATGAACTTTCAGATATTGATTGCGAAGAACAGGCAACTTCGGCGAGTTTAAGGGACGATATTGATAACTTGGAGCCTTTAGATAAAGAACGGGTATTACATGGCATGGAAGAATTACCTACACAAACAGCGAGTTCTAGAAAACGGCTAAAACGTGCAGAAACCTGGAAAAGAAATGTATCAAAAAAAGAGACGGCAATGTGGAGAAAGCTATGTTTCATCTAGAGGAAACCATGTACCTGGCGCTTTTATGAAAGAAGTTTGTGGGAACAATTGCAGAAAAAAATGTAATCAAAAAATTTTTATTAGAACAAAGATTAGAAATATTTCAAAGGTATTATAAATTGGAGACATATGAAAGACAACGCGATTTTATTCATAGTAACACAGATCTAATCACGAAAAAACGTACCACGACAACGGAATCAAGAAGAAATTTTACTGTTTTTTTTTATTTACCGCGAAATAGCGAAAGAATCCCAGTTTGTAAAACTATGTTTTTGAATACACTTGGTATTCGCAAAGGTGTTGTGGACATTGCTATGAGAAAGAGATCGGTTGAAAACACAAGTGAGGCAGATAAAAGAGGCCGAAACATAAAAAAATCAACTTCTATTGAGCATACCCAAGATGTGAGAAACCACATCGAAAAATTTACAGTTATTGAGTCTCATTATTGTCGCTCAGGAACAAAAAGGAAATATCTAGATCCTTCTTTAAACATTACAATAATGTATTCTATGTACAAGTCTTCATGCACCGAAAATGACCGTGCACCAGTTAATGCAGCCAAGTATAGAAAAGTTTTCACAGAAGAGTACAATTTAGGTTTCCATCGTCCAAAAAAAGACCAATGCCGCATATGCATGGCGTATAACACTCCCGGATGTGACCAAGATGCAATTCAAGCAAAGTATGACTCTCATATTTTAGCAAAGAATAGGGCCAGAGAGGAAAAAATGAAGGACAGAAAAGAAGCAGAAAGTTCTAATGGAACAATTGTGAGCTGCAATTTTGATCTTCAGCAAGTTCTGTTGGCTCCAACCGATCCAACAAACAATGCTTTATTCTATAAGCAAAGATTGAAGTCGTTTAATTTTACTGTATACGACGTAAAGACAAAACAAGGAGACTGTTTCGTATGGACTGAAGTAGAAGGAAAAAGAGGCAGTTGTGAGATTGCAAGCTGCCTCTATCAGTATTTTAAATCTCTACCGCAATCTGTAAATCACATTTCTTGTTTTAGCGATAGATGTGGCGGACAAAATTTAAACAAATTTGTTGCATCAATGTGTTTGACTGCTGTCCAAGAACTACCAAACATAGAAACCATCGATTTAAAATTTCTGGTTGTTGGTCACAGTGAAATGGAATGCGATTCAATGCATTCAGCCATAACTACGGAACAAAAAAGAATAGGAAAAGTGAATTGGCCTTCCGATTGGAAAACCATTGCCAGAAGCGCCAGAAGAAAAGGTGATAAGCCGTACATTGTTCATGAAATAACACATGAAAAAATATTAGATTGGAAATCTCACCTGGAGCGGCACATGGTTATCAGAAAAGCGGACGAAAATCAACAACCAGTGAGATGGCAAAAAATATGCTGGTTAAATTTTACTAAAAGCAGGCCATTAATTATACGCTTCAAAGAAAGTTTTGATGAAGAATTTAGAATTCTTGACTGCCAGAAGAGAACAAGATCTAATAAAATATCATTATTAGAAACAAGACAGCCCTTGTACAAAGACGTAATTCCTATTTCAAAGGAAAAGTACGAAAATTTGATGTCTTTATTTGCGCTGACTCCTCCAGCGCTAGGGCTAGAATATCGACCGTTTTATGAAAACTTACCACACCAAACATCGGCGAAAAGTAGTGGAGGCGGACAGCAGGAATCTTCAGAAAGCGAAGCTGATCTTGAAGATTTGTTATAAAATAATAAATAGTTTTATTTTTTAAATTTTTTTAAAGAATTTATAAAATTTTCTTGTATCTACATAAAAAAACAATTTAAGTTCTGTTTTTATGTTGTTTTTTCCTCCAAGTTAAATGTTTAAATTAAATTTTGTTTTTATGTTCTTCTTTTCCTCCAAATTAAATGTTTAAATAAAATCTTTTTTTTTAGTTTATAAGATTTTCTTTTAAATAAACAATTTAAATTTTGTTTTTATGTTGTTTTCTCCTCCAAGTCAAATGTTTAAATTAAATTTTTTTAAAAATTTTTAAGAATTTCTTGTATCTACTTAAATAAACAATTTAAATTTCGGTTTTATGTTGTTTTTCTCCTCCAAGTTAAATATTTAAATTAAAATTTTTTTTTAATTTATAAAATTTTTAATTTAAACAATTTAAATTTTGTTTTTATGTTGTTTTTTCCTCCAAGTCAAATGTGGATAACTCCTTGTGAACCAATTTTTAAATTAATGCAACAAATAGATATCTGATTTTTGGCTTTAAATTGTCAAAATTGGAAAAATTTTCTAAAGTATTTTAAATTATAATGTAATTTCTGATAAATTAAGTAGCATCTACGAAAAATTATATGCATTATCTATTAGTTGTGAAGCTTTAACTTTTATGCAAATTTTCAAACCCGTTTTACTAAGAACGAGCATTTTCAAGTTACCTACTTGTAGTACTAAGGTGACAATATCAACTTACTTGGCAAAATCCTTCTCCTATTTTGTTGTACGCGCAAATGGTACCGTTGGGAATATAACCGTTTAATTTCTCTGCGCATTCTTCATTGGTAATCGTTCGTACATCTAGTTTTTTAAGGTCATTTGTTCTTTCAGTACCGTTTTGCTGTAAATACAAGTATTCTTTGATTTGTATCTCATTAAAACACATATAAGTAACTTACATTAGTAAAGCCCCAGCCAGTAACCGTTCCAGTAACATCATCGCCAACATGACTTAATAATAATTTTACAGCTTGGATTTTTTTATTGTATGTAAGACATTGTTTTAATTTAATTAGCGCAATATCGTTTGTAATCCACTGTTGATAGTTTTCATGAGGAATAATTTTTGCAATTTCAAATCTCGCGCCGCCAGTGTTTAATTTATTTGTTCCTACTAATATAGACAGTGATGCCATAGGATATCTAAAAAGCATATTTTAAAAATATTATATTAAATAATCAGTCAATTCAGTTTAATTACCCCACTACACAATGAGCAGCTGTAAGTATCCAGCACCTTGTGATAATTGAGCCACCACAATTATGGTTTTTGTTATACTGAAGAGATACTTGGTATGGGAATTCACCATCTGCTGCATTAACTCCGCCTACTATGAAATCAACCGGTTCTGCATCTAAAATTTTTATTTTAAAACTTAAAGTGCATTATTCGGAAGTTATAACAACCAACTTTTAAATAACCAACAAGCTATATGACAGTCAGCCAAAAAATCAAACAGGACTTAAGTGTGATCGTGATCAAACTCTTGTTTATCGGGTTAATAGATTATGAAAGAGTTTCGATATAATGGTTATACTAAAAGGGGTTTTACTCACAATGAACACGTTTTCAAAAAAATCTGATTGACGATTAGAACCTTTCCGCTTTAACTCTAAGATGAGGTTTTGTAATTATCAGTTTCGGGTGAGATAGCAGTTTTGGCGATCCCGAATTCAAATCCCAAAGTAAAAGCTTCTTTTCATATTTTATTTTTATCGAATTATACAGTGACAAGATACCGACTAAATTTGAAATCAATAAAATTATATTCAATTAAAGTGCTCGTTCGTCCAGTGAAAGCTTGACGCGCTCTTAGAGCTAACTGTTAAAATGATTTGGTTAAAATCGAGTTCATGGGAATTGAGTTCAAGTAATAATAAACATTAAATATATAATACTCACCGCTTGTCGGTATATAAATAGCAATAATTGCTAACCAAAAGCCAATAGTAAACATTCTAATAACGTTGTTTAACTAATAGTAAGGTACAGAGTTGATGTACTTGTATATATACAAGTAATGTATAGTAATTTGGCTATAATTATTCCCATAAATATTTAAACCCACGTATCTGAAAAATATATTTACATAATATATGGAAACATGAAGTAGCAATTACAAAACCTCATTGCTAAAATGTGCAAAAAAAGTGTAGTTCGTCCACACTTTTGGGATCAAATAACCACCAAAGACTACTATTTTAAGTTATGTTAAAATCTACTTCAACTAATACGTGCCGTGATTTAAATCCAAATCTTTTTGGCCTATCTCATAACTAGGAAAAGTTTAAGAAACTGTTAAATGCATAATTTAAAATGATAACGCTGATATCACAAGCTAATGAATATTTGTATGTATAGTGCAAACCATGTATGTTGATAATAAAAAAATACATTGATAAGCCACCAGTGCATACATCAAAGTACATTATACTTTAGTACTAAATATTTGTATGTTAAAAAGAATTTACGCAAAAACAATATACTTCTGCGGCAATAAATTCTATTATACTTAAATATATCATTTTTTTACTACATTTATCTTCTCTGCAGTCGTATAGTTTACATCTTAAAATTAATCAAAATATTATCACAGGAGAAAGTAATACTCCTATAACGAGTAAAATTTAAAAACAAAATAGACTAAAAATATTATAAATATATATTGTGGTGATATTTTTGAAATTAGATTTCAAAAATACAATAAAATGGTTTTTTACTAGTTTCTTACCAGTAGTGTTGGGTTTCTCGTCACTGCGAGAAAGAATAAATGTTTTTTTAAGAATTTCGATTTGTTGATCAATTTGAAGATCAACAAAATTAATTTGCTTTATTTGGCCAACAAGAATGCCAAAAAATTGTTACTTTCAACACCTTTTACACAAAATCATGATTTGTTTTGATGAATTTGACAGTGTGATTATTTGACATTAGTGTGTTTTGTGCGCCGTTTGTTTATGGCAGGATAAAATTTAAAATTTGGAAACGAAAAGATGTTTTTGAATGTTGGCAATTTGAAAAAGAAGATTCGAGACTGAATGCACGTCAGTTGGAGGACGTGAATTTTGAGATTTTGATTTGCGTTGCCGTGAAAGCGGTAAATTTTTGAGTTTGTGATAGTGCCTTCTGAAGACGGGGTCGTCTGTTTTATTTTGCGAGTTGATCAAAGTTTTTGGTTGGATTTATCGAATCTACAAAGATAGCAAATGAAAAATTTTTATAGAGGAGCCATTTTGGAGTTATTCAAGTTTGATTTGTGCAGCGAGGCATTAAGTTTGTATTGGAGTCGAAAAGAGGAGCTATTTTGGAATTATCAAAGTTTTACTTGTACGAGTCAACGAGTTTTGGATTTGAATTGGATAATTGAAAGGCAGCATTAGGCCAACACCTGGAGTGTCAATAAGGTCAGTCGTTGAACATTTGTGCGCTAGTTTAATAAAATTTTTATTTGTGTTAAAACATTTTTGAATAATTATTTTAAAAATTATTACCATTGTAAAGATTTACACAAGACACAGAATTGTTTGGTGGTTTAAATTTCAGCAAATGATTTCAAATTTTAAATTTAAATTTCAATTACCAAGCAAAACACAATTACACCACCTGGCATATTTGGAATTTTGTCCCAAAATCGGTTTGACAATAAAGCAAATTTTGAAATCACGTTTCAATATTCGAGTTTTAATTGCGCTGTGGTCGCCGAACATTTATTCATTTTCAGAGCTGCGAACCTTAGAACTCACTACTGGGTAAGTCTCATAGCTCTCCGCTGATTAATCCTAGACAACTGGGTTAAATTTTTTATGGTGTTGCAACGGAATTTCGGAAAGGGTCCTTTACGAAAAAAACCCCAATAATACATATATATTACGACCCATCGCCGGTATAAGTTCATGTAGTAGTACAAATTTAAATGTAGCAATTATATCTTAATGTAAATAATTAAAATGTAAAGTGTGGAACATGCCTTAAATAAATTTATTAAACTGCAGTCAAAGTATTTGCTGATGGGATAGGTACATACTCATAAAACGAATGTTTAGAGGTAATCAACCCTGAAAAACGCTGATTACGTTATTTTGAGTTGACGTCAATAAACTTGCGTATTTTTGCAAAATGTAGTTAGTTGCCAATTGTAGTACTTAGTCTGAGTTCATTCACAAATGGTAACTATACCGCTCGTTCATGTAATTTGTTAAGTAATAAATAATTGTTAACCCAACTAGCATTTTTATGAAAGAACCAGGAATCTTCTGATAGTCAATGGCGATCCAAATATTTCATTAAACAGATCATATTTCCTGGTGATTTACTGCCAGTTTAAAATGCCAAAAAATGGTTGGGTGCAACAAAAAAACGTGTAAGTGTAATTTCAATTAAATAAAGAAGAAATAAAATTCAACGTTAAATTAATCGTTTAAATGGATCCATAAAGGAATAAAAAATATGCAGTAAATGGATCATCGTGTTCACATCCGATAGTAACAGTGCAACGTCTTCATCATCCAGTAATCAACAAAAGTTAAACTTAGTGCTACAGGCCAATTAGTGAAGTTTTAAAATGTGTAAAAATAGGATAGTGTATTTAAATATAAGTGAAAAAGCCTAAATTTAAGTGAAATTTGACAATCTACAATCGTCGATTAAGCAGATGACTACTTTATCTAAAGATGAACCCAAGACTTCTGGAGTTTTGCTGGCTAGAGCTTCTATTTTGTGGTTTTCCAACAATCGGGTGTAATGCCGTGTTGCACTGAAAACGCCTCAAAGGCAAAGGATTGTTACGTAGGACGTTAAATAAAATCACTAAAACTTGTGTCTACGTTTTATTTTGCAAGTACTTCTTGGGAGTACTTGCTTGAAGATAGATTGATTACCAATGTCGCTCGAGCGTCCACCCGTGAGGTCGGTTGGCGACCGTGTTAGGTTGGCACGACGGCGTTGGCTGTTTTAAATTTAGCGCGCTAAATTTAAACTTACAAACATGATACACCAACTTCAAAGAAATTCTGAAAGAGCCACGAATCTTTGGGTAATCAATGGCGATCCAAATATTTTATTAAATAGATCATATTTCAAGAGTTAAGATTCCCGGACTTGAAAATACACTTTTTCCTACAGAAATAGTTTTACCAAACGAAAGAACAGAAAAATACAAGCTCTTTAAGCTGAGAATCAATGTTGTCGGACTTATAATAAGGCTACAATTTAATTTTGTAAATTAAAATATTTTCATAAGAAATACAACATGTAAATGTATTATTGCGCAATATTACGCAATAATTGTATGCATTGTATTAACGGTGCGTGTGCTTTGATATGCACGAATCAACCATAGAGCGGGGCTAACTAGAGCAGCGTTAGGAGGGAGTTAATCACTCTCTAACATCCGTCGGGTCAACTTTCACACTTTTTCGAGTTAGATCGTCTTAGGGGATGTTTTCAGTAAGTAAAGCGATTGTCAAAACTTTTTAAACTAATTTTAACAAACGCAACTACCTCAAGACTAGAATTCACACAAAAAGTGAATTTTTTCGAAATTTGTTGACCCACCACAAATTTTATTTTTTTATTTGTTAATTTTCATTTCGTATTACGATAAGTTATCCACTTATGCATCCAAGTTTTTCTTATAATAAATTGTAGGTACTATACAAATGACTCATTCCAAATATGTACTGTAAGCATGTAAGAATTATGAGGAATTGACAAGATTGAAACTGAATATACCTACGTCTGATAAAATTATTCCCTGCTTATTTTCGTTCATTACATTATAAGCAATTGTGCTGTATAAATGTAAGTACGTGTGTTGTACCTTAAGTGATTTATATGTGATTTAATGGTGATTTATATGTAATTTAATTATGGATTCAAGAGGTAAAGAAATGGTTAAAGTTGCTCTTCAAAATTTAGAACTTCAAGCTGGTATGTAAAATAATAATTCTCTTCTTAAAGTGTAAGTAAAAAAAAGATTATTGCAGATTGTACTTGCGGTCTACAATCTCAAAATGACACAATGCCTTCTACATCGAACGCGACTGTTAACAATCACAATTCAGATTTAGAATCAGATTTTGAGCCATTCTCCCCTGACGTTTCTGTTTATTACCCTTCATCAGATGAACTTTCAGATATTGATTGCGAAGAACAGGCAACTTCGGCGAGTTTAAGGGACGATATTGATAACTTGGAGCCTTTAGATAAAGAACGGGTATTACATGGCATGGAAGAATTACCTACACAAACAGCGAGTTCTAGAAAACGGCTAAAACGTGCAGAAACCTGGAAAAGAAATGTATCAAAAAAGAGACGGCAATGTGGAGAAAGCTATGTTTCATCTAGAGGAAACCATGTACCTGGCGCTTTTATGAAAGAAGTTTGTGGGAACAATTGCAGAAAAAAATGTAATCAAAAATTTTCATTAGAACAAAGATTAGAAATATTTCAAAGGTATTATAAATTGGAGACATATGAAAGACAACGCGATTTTATTCATAGTAACACAGATCTAATCACGAAAAAACGTACCACGACAACGGAATCAAGAAGAAATTTTACTGTTTTTTTTTA
The DNA here is from genome assembly GCA_036346125.1 of Lycocerus yunnanus. Classification (NCBI taxonomy): domain Eukaryota; kingdom Metazoa; phylum Arthropoda; class Insecta; order Coleoptera; family Cantharidae; genus Lycocerus; species Lycocerus yunnanus. The sequence continues at coordinate 277,615 of JARFIX010000281.1, forward strand.
TTTACCGCGAAATAGCGAAAGAATCCCAGTTTGTAAAACTATGTTTTTGAATACACTTGGTATTCGCAAAGGTGTTGTGGACATTGCTATGAGAAAGAGATCGGTTGAAAACACAAGTGAGGCAGATAAAAGAGGCCGAAACATAAAAAAATCAACTTCTATTGAGCATACCCAAGATGTGAGAAACCACATCGAAAAATTTACAGTTATTGAGTCTCATTATTGTCGCTCAGGAACAAAAAAGGAAATATCTAGATCCTTCTTTAAACATTACAATAATGTATTCTATGTACAAGTCTTCATGCACCGAAAATGACCGTGCACCAGTTAATGCAGCCAAGTATAGAAAAGTTTTCACAGAAGAGTACAATTTAGGTTTCCATCGTCCAAAAAAAGACCAATGCCGCATATGCATGGCGTATAACACTCCCGGATGTGACCAAGATGCAATTCAAGCAAAGTATGACTCTCATATTTTAGCAAAGAATAGGGCCAGAGAGGAAAAATGAAGGACAGAAAAGAAGCAGAAAGTTCTAATGGAACAATTGTGAGCTGCAATTTTGATCTTCAGCAAGTTCTGTTGGCTCCAACCGATCCAACAAACAATGCTTTATTCTATAAGCAAAGATTGAAGTCGTTTAATTTTACTGTATACGACGTAAAGACAAAACAAGGAGACTGTTTCGTATGGACTGAAGTAGAAGGAAAAAGAGGCAGTTGTGAGATTGCAAGCTGCCTCTATCAGTATTTTAAATCTCTACCGCAATCTGTAAATCACATTTCTTGTTTTAGCGATAGATGTGGCGGACAAAATTTAAACAAATTTGTTGCATCAATGTGTTTGACTGCTGTCCAAGAACTACCAAACATAGAAACCATCGATTTAAAATTTCTGGTTGTTGGTCACAGTGAAATGGAATGCGATTCAATGCATTCAGCCATAACTACGGAACAAAAAAGAATAGGAAAAGTGAATTGGCCTTCCGATTGGAAAACCATTGCCAGAAGCGCCAGAAGAAAAGGTGATAAGCCGTACATTGTTCATGAAATAACACATGAAAAAATATTAGATTGGAAATCTCACCTGGAGCGGCACATGGTTATCAGAAAAGCGGACGAAAATCAACAACCAGTGAGATGGCAAAAAATATGCTGGTTAAATTTTACTAAAAGCAGGCCATTAATTATACGCTTCAAAGAAAGTTTTGATGAAGAATTTAGAATTCTTGACTGCCAGAAGAGAACAAGATCTAATAAAATATCATTATTAGAAACAAGACAGCCCTTGTACAAAGACGTAATTCCTATTTCAAAGGAAAAGTACGAAAATTTGATGTCTTTATTTGCGCTGACTCCTCCAGCGCTAGGGCTAGAATATCGACCGTTTTATGAAAACTTACCACACCAAACATCGGCGAAAAGTAGTGGAGGCGGACAGCAGGAATCTTCAGAAAGCGAAGCTGATCTTGAAGATTTGTTATAAAATAATAAATAGTTTTATTTTTTAAATTTTTTTAAAGAATTTATAAAATTTTCTTGTATCTACATAAAAAAACAATTTAAGTTCTGTTTTTATGTTGTTTTTTCCTCCAAGTTAAATGTTTAAATTAAATTTTGTTTTTATGTTCTTCTTTTCCTCCAAATTAAATGTTTAAATAAAATTTTTTTTAGTTTATAAGATTTTCTTTTAAATAAACAATTTAAATTTTGTTTTTTTGTTGTTTTCTCCTCCAAGTCAAATGTTTAAATTAAATTTTTTAACAATTTTAAGAATTTCTTGTATCTACTTAAATAAACAATTTAAATTTCGGTTTTATGTTGTTTTTCTCCTCCAAGTTAAATATTTAAATTAAAATTTTTTTTTAATTTATAAAATTTTTAATTTAAACAATTTAAATTTTGTTTTTATGTTGTTTTTTCCTCCAAGTCAAATGTGGATAACTCCTTGTGAACCAATTTTTAAATTAATGCAACAAATAGATATCTGATTTTTGGCTTTAAATTGTCAAAATTGGAAAAATTTTCTAAAGTATTTTAAATTATAATGTAATTTCTGATAAATTAAGTAGCATCTACGAAAAATTATATGCATTATCTATTAGTTGTGAAGCTTTAACTTTTATGCAAATTTTCAAACCCGTTTTACTAAGAACGAGCATTTTCAAGTTACCTACTTGTAGTACTAAGGTGACAATATCAACTTACTTGGCAAAATCCTTCTCCTATTTTATTGTACGCGCAAATGGTACCGTTGGGAATATAACCATTCACTCTCTCTTCGCATTCTTCATTGGTAATCGTTCGTACATCTAGTTTTTTAAGGTCATTTGTTCTTTCAGTACCGTTTTGCTGTAAATACAAGTATTCTTTGATTTGTATCTCATTAAAACACATATAAGTAACTTACATTAGTAAAGCCCCAGCCAGTAACCGTTCCAGTAACATCATCGCCAACATGACTTAATAATAATTTTACAGCTTGGATTTTTTTATTGTATGTAAGACATTGTTTTAATTTAATTAGCGCAATATCGTTTGTAATCCACTGTTGATACTTTTCATGAGGAATAATTTTTGCAATTTCAAATCTCGCGCCGCCAGTGTTTAATTTATTTGTTCCTACTAATATAGACAGTGATGCCATAGGATATCTAAAAAGCATATTTTAGAAATATTATATTAAATAATCAGTCAATTCAGTTTAATTACCCCACTACACAATGAGCAGCTGTAAGTATCCAGCACCTTGTGATAATTGAGCCACCACAATTATGGTTTTTGTTATACTGAAGAGATACTTGGTATGGGAATTCACCATCTGCTGCATTAACTCCGCCTACTATGAAATCAACCGGTTCTGCATCTAAAATTTTTATTTTAAAACTTAAAGTGCATTATTCGGAAGTTATAACAACCAACTTTTAAATAACCAACAAGCTATATGACAGTCAGCCAAAAAATCAAACAGGACTTAGGTGTGATCGTGATCAAACTTTTTATTTATCGGGTTAATAGATTATGAAAGAGTTTCGATATAATGGTTATACTAAAAGGGGTCTTACTTACAACGAACACGTTTTCAAAAAAATCTGATTGACGATTAGAACCTTTCCGCTTTAACTCTAAGATGAGGTTTTGTAATTATCAGTTTCGGGTGAGATAGCAGTTTTGGCGATCCCGAATTCAAATCCCAAAGTAAAAGCTTCTTTTCATATTTTTATTTTTATCGAATTATACAGTGACAAGATACCGACTAAATTTGAAATCAATAAAATTATATTCAATTAAAGTGCTCGTTCGTCCAGTGAAAGCTTGACGCGCTCTTAGAGCTAACTGTTAAAATGATTTGGTTAAAATCGAGTTCATGGGAATTGAGTTCAAGTAATAATAAACATTAAATATATAATACTCACCGCTTGTCGGTATATAAATAACAATAATTGCTAACCAAAAGCCAATAGTAAACATTCTAATAACGTTGTTTAACCAATAGTAAGGTACGGAGTTGATGTACTTGTATATATACAAGTAATGTATAGTAATTTGGCTATAATTATTCCCATAAATATTTAAACCCACGTATCTGAAAAATATATTTACATAATATATGGAAACATGAAGTAGCAATTACAAAACCTCATTGCTAAAATGTGCAAAAAAAGTGTAGTTCGTCCACACTTTTGGGATCAAATAACCACCAAAGACTACTATTTTAAGTTATGTTAAAATCTACTTCAACTAATACGTGCCGTGATTTAAATCCAAATCTTTTTGGCCAACCTCATAACTAGGAAAAGTTTAAGAAACTGTTAAATGCATAATTTAAAATGATAACGCTGATATCACAAGCTAATGAATATTTTTATGTATAGTGCAAACTATGTATGTAGATAATAAACAAATACATGGATAAGCCACCAGTGCATACATCAAAGTACATTATACTTTAGTACTAAATATTTGTATGTTAAAAATAATTTATGCAAAAACAATGTACTTCTGCGAGAAAAGAATTCTATTATACTTAAATATATCATTTTTTTTACTACATTTATCTTCTCTGCAGTCGTATAGTTTACATCTTAAAATTAATCAAAATATTATCACAGGAGAAAGTAATACTCCTATAACGAGTAAAATTTAAAAACAAAATAGACTGAAAAATATTATAAATATATATTGTGGTGATATTTTTGAAGTTAGACTTCAAAAATACAATAAAATGGTTTTTTACTAGTTTCTTACCAGTAGTGTTGGGTTTCTCGTCACTGCGAGAAAGAATAAATGTTTTTTTAAGAATTTCGATTTGTTGATCAATTTGAAGATCAACAAAATTAATTTGCTTTATTTTGCCAACAAGAATGCCAAAAAATTGTTACTTTCAACACCTTTTTACACAAAATTATGATTTATTTTGATGAATTTGACAGTGTGATTATTTGACATTAGTGTGTTTTGTGCGCCGTTTGTTTATGGCAGGATAAAATTTAAAATTTGGAAACGAAAAGAGGAGTTGGTCTGAGGACTCGAGACTGAATGCACGTCAGCTGGAGGACGTGAATTTTGAGATTTTTGATTTGCGTTGCCGTGAAAGCGGTAAATTTTTGAGTTTGTGATAGTGCCTTCTGAAGACGGGGTCGTCTGTTTTATATTTGCGAGTTGATCAAAGTTTTTAGTTGGATTTATCGAATCTAAAAAGATAGCAAATGAAAAATTTTGATAGAGGAGCCATTTTGGAATTATTCAAATTTGATTTGTGCAGCGAGTCATTAAGTTTGTATTGGAGTCGAAAAGAGGAGCTATTTTGGAATTATCAAAGTTTTACTTGTACGAGTCAACGAGTTTTGGATTTGAATTGGATAATTGAAAGCAGCATTAGGCCAACACCTGGAGTGTCAATAAGGTCAGTCGTTGAACATTTGTGCGCTAAATTTTAAAAAAATTTTATTTGTGTTAAAACATTTTGAATAATTATTTTAAAAATTATTACCATTGTAAAGATTTACACAAGACACAGAATTGTTTGGTGGTTTAAATTTCAGCAAATGATTTCAAATTTTAAATTTAAATTTCAATTACCAAGCAAAACACAATTACACCACCTGGCATATTTGGAATTTTGTCCCAAAATCGGTTTGACAATAAAGCAAATTTTGAAATCACGTTTCAATATTCGAGTTTTAATTGCGCTGTGGTCGCCGAACATTTATTCATTTTCAGAGCTGCGAACCTTAGAACTCACTACTGGGTAAGTCTCATAGCTCTCCGCTGATTAATCCTAGACAACTGGGTTAAATTTTTTGGTGTTGCAACGGAATTTCGGAAAGGGTCCTTTACGAAAAACCACAATAATACATATATATTACAACCCATCGCCGGTATAAGTCCATGTAGTACAAATTTAAATGTAGCAATTATATTTTAATGTAAATAATTAAAATGTGAAGTGTGGAACATGCCTTAAATAAATTTATTAAACTGCAGTCAAAGTATTTGCTGATGGGATAGGTACATACTCATAAAACGAATGTTTAGAGGTAATCAACCCTGAAAACGCTGATTACGTTATTTTGAGTTGACGTCAATAAACTTGCGTATTTTGCAAAATGTAGTTAGTTGCCAATTGTAGTTCTTAGCCTGAGTTCATTCACAAATGGTAACTATACCGCTCGTTCATGTAATTTGTTAAGTAATAAATAATTGTTAACCCAACTAGCATTTTTATGAAAGAACCAGGAATCTTCTGATAGTCAATGGCGATCCAAATATTTCATTAAACAGATCATATTTCCTGGTGATTTACTGCCAGTTTAAAATGCCAAAAAATGGTTGGGTGCAACAAAAAAACGTGTAAGTGTAATTTCAATTAAATAAAGAAGAAATAAAATTCAACGTTAAATTAATCGTTTAAATGGATCCATAAAGGAATAAAAAATATGCAGTAAATGGATCATCGTGTTCACATCCGATAGTAACAGTGCAACGTCTTCATCATCCAGTAATCAACAAAAGTTAAACTTAGTGCTACAGGCCAATTAGTGAAGTTTTAAAATGTGTAAAAATATGATAGTGTATTTAAATATAAGTGAAAAAGCCTAAATTTAAGTGAAATTTGACAATCTACAATCGTCGATGAAGCAGATGACTACTTCATCTGAAGATGAACCCAAGACTTCTGGAGTTTTGCTGGCTAGAGCTTCTATTTTGTGGTTTTCCAACAATCGGGTGTAATGCCGTGTTGCACTGAAAACGCCTCAAAGGCAAAGGATTGTTACGTAGGACGTTAAATAAAATCACTAAAACTTGTGTCTACGTTTTTATTTTGCAAGTACTTCTTGGGAGTACTTGCTTGAAGATAGATTGATTACCAATGTCGCTCGAGCGTCCACCCGTGAGGTCGGTTGGCGACCGTGTTAGGTTGGCACGACGGCGTTGGCTGTTTTAAATTTAGCGCGCTAAATTTAAACTTACAAACATGATACACCAACTTCAAAGAAATTCTGAAAGAGCCACGAATCTTTGGGTAATCAATGGCGATCCAAATATTTTATTAAATAGATCATATTTCAAGAGTTAAGATTCCCGGACTTGAAAATACACTTTTTCCTACAGAAATAGTTTTACCAAACGAAAGAACAGAAAAATACAAGCTCTTTAAGCTGAGAATCAATGTTGTCGGACTTATAATAAGGCTACAATTTAATTTTGTAAATTAAAATATTTTCATAAGAAATACAACATGTAAATGTATTATTGCGCAATATTACGCAATAATTGTATGCATTGTATTAACGGTGCGTGTGCTTTGATATGCACGAATCAACCATAGAGCGGGGGCTAACTAGAGCAGCGTTAGGAGGGAGTTAATCACTCTCTAACATCCGTCGGGTCAACTTTCACACTTTTTCGAGTTAGATCGTCTTAGGGGATGTTTTCAGTAAGTAAAGCGATTGTCAAAACTTTTTAAACTAATTTTAACAAACGCAACTACCTCAAGACTAGAATTCACACAAAAAGTGAATTTTTTCGAAATTTGTTGACCCACCACAAATTTTATTTTTTTATTTGTTAATTACACTTTCATCTTTCATAATTCGTTGTAAAAACCGAGATTATGGTATATTTACCGTCGCCACAACTTATTTTAGTTTTGGTGGGCGGGGTTACATTTCAAAAGAGCCAATGGGAAAATTACATTCCAAATTAATTTTTAAAGCCGTTTGTTTCTAAAATTTGTAAACCGACCGCAAATTTTATTTTTTTTATATGCTAATTAGACCCTCATCTTTCATAAATCACTTCAAAAATAGTAAAAATCGCGATCCGGGAATCTTAACTGTCACCAGTCTATGGAACCATATAAACTTCATTCGTCAATATGACGATGGTCTACGACCCCAATACAAGCTGACGGCTAACCTCAGTTTTCCTCAACACTTAGACATCCAAAATGACGCATCCTTTAACATACCACATGTTTTTACCTTTACTATCTGCAACCGTCGCCCCCATGTGAAGTCAAATCAATCTTATCAAATAAAATCAGATGTGGCCATGCCCATGACTTTATCATACTTTTATTAAATATTAAAAATAATTTTAATAATAAAAGAAAAATATTTTCCATTAACCAATGTGACTCAAAATCTAATCAGCTCAAAGTCTAAATATAAAGATACAAAATACCAACTTTAGTTTTGAAATTCTCATTAGTTTTTGAAATATTTAATAAAAACTGATATTAAATAAAAAGATTTAAAAAAAATTGCTTCCATAAACCAATTTTGTCCAAAATTTAATCAGCTCTAATTCCTGCCATAAACATAACAAATCTCAACTTCAGTTTTGAAAATCCTTTTAGTTTTTAAAATATTAAATAAAGGCTAATATTAAATAATAAAATTTAAAATAATAAAAACAATAGTTTTTATAAACAAATTTTAACTAAAATTTAATTAGTTCTAAATATTGATTAAAATATGCGAAAACCGAAATTTAGTTTAGAAATTCGTATTACTTTTCGAAATATTAATTAAAAACTAATATTAAATAATAAAACCTAAAAAAAAAAAACAATAATTTTAATAAAACAATTTTAACCAAAATTTAATCAGTTCTAAATCTCGACATAAATATGTTAAATCCTAAATTTTATTTTAAAATTCCTATTAGTTTTTAAAATATTAATTAAAAACTAATATTAAATAATAAAATTTAAAAAAATAAAAAAAAATAGTTCCCGTGAATCAATTTTAGCCAAAATCTAATCAGCACTAAGTCTCAATATAAGGATACAAAATCCAAAATTTTGTTTGAAAATTCCTATTAGTTTTTGCTGTAGGTCGCACACAAAATTTGACCACACACACACACACACACATACAGGCCTGCATAGGTTTGTGACATCTGTGAATGGGACAAGTTTGTGGCACAATTGAAAAGCAGCCAAACAGAGATAGCTTGATAGAAATGAAAATTTTCGGTCTTACTCTCACTTCTTTACACTCCGTGGTATACAGTCGAGGACGCTTTAAAAGTGCATGAATTAAAGGAACTAGTGACATCAGATTCCACATATATGGTACATACAGGAAAAAGTGTATAATTTGTGTAAAGATGTCACAGTAAATTTAAATATGGAATTAAATCAGTTTTTAATGTACTTACGTGCGTAGTACATTCGTTCAAGTACATTAGTGTACGTATTTTATATTTACCATTAATTGCTTTTAAGGACAGTCGATTTCGCTTAATCGAGGACACATTAGACAAGGACATTTTGGTCCATTAAGCGGATGGCCCAAATAGCCGAAATACGCCCAAAATTTTAAAAATTTGAGTTTGCTGACATTTTAATAAACTTTAAAAAATCATAATATCTATTATACTGTTATGAAAATAACAGAAAAATAATTGTGTTTGAAAACTAGAATAAAACATTATACAACTAAAGTTAATTTAATTTTACAAAATACATTGAACAGTAAGAGTACCTAGTCCACTTTGTTGCAATTCAGCAATAAAATTTGTTTGCTTGTCGGTTAGTCACTGCTGATCGGCAAGATTTAAAAAAACACATTGCAAGACTGATATCATTGTATGTAATAGATACCTATTTTATAAGCAACAGAAATTTAAATTACTTATAATTTATTTTCAAATTTTGCAATTTTCTTGAATATTACATACTATTTTTATGCGGTGTTTTTGGCAATTGTTTTTCTTATTTTTGTGCTGTAAATAATACAATTTCATCAAATGCATAGTAGAAATAAAAATTGAAATATTTTTTTAAATTTTCGCTTCCAACGGGCCATCAGTCATATTTTTACTTAACATTTAGTGTCGGGTCATGGTAATGCCAATTATAATTATGGTAAATAATACTCGCGTATTAGTTATCCAGTAAAGTGGCAAAATTTGGACTTTAGTTTCAATCATCACAGCATCAAATCACTGAACAAGAACAACATCAAATTTTGAACTTGGGTTCAAAAAAGACTTGTCAAACTTAAGGCCGCGCTTACAGTGGATCAGAAATCAGAATTCGGACGAACGGTGTCGCATTTGTACCAATTAATTATTACCAACAATAAATAGTTAATGATTGACATACGTTTTCTATACGCCCATTTAAATACATGGCAGACGTACTTCCTTCATTCCATCTCTTTTCTAATAGTAATTCTTGTAAGTACGATTGAGATAGCTAACCTGTCTACGTATTTTATAATTGCACTAATAAGATATTATATTCATCCTCGAGTATACTACTTGGTTTTCACTATAGTTTTGATCCTGATAATGAAAATAAACAAGAATAATTCAGTAAATATTATTTTTATTTCAATAGTACAAAAATAAGACCTAAAACATTTTTGTAAATAATTAATATCTACAACACCTTTTCCAGAACTGATTTCACGCTAAAATATTCTTTATTTTTGTAAAATAAAACATTAAAAACGGAAAGCTAAAAATGCAAACTATTCGAATTTCTAAGAATAGAATTACACTATGCATATTATGAAACATTATATGAATCGGCATGTAATTTTGACGTACAATAATGATAAATAAAAATGAATTCGCCGTTACAAGTAAAATTTAAAAAATTATTTATAATTAATTATGATGTAGCCCAACAGAAAATTTTTTACCTCAATCTTTTTCCAACAAATCTAAAGATTTTTTGTGTAGGTCAACTTTCAAACAAAATACGCATGTAATTCATTGTTGGCTAGCATACATATAGTTTTTTTATTAATTTTCGACAAATAATGATTTTTGATCTAAAATTTTAAATCCGTCCATTTTCGGTCAAAATTTTGTTACGACAAAATTCATTTAAAATTTTGATTACGATAAACAGTTTTAAATGCACATTTTGGAAAATGTTCTGTTTAAATTAAATTTTACCTTTGCAGATTTGTTCTATTTTTTTTAATTTCATGAATAAAAATTAATTAACAAATTAATGTTATTTATTTAGAAAGTAAAGAACAAATAGCTGTCAAAGTAACATGGAAATTAAAAAGAATCCAAACAGTTGATCCAAATTGTTTAATATTAACAGGAATTTATCATGACCTAGATCATTTTATACCTAGATCATTTTACGTAGTTATAATTATTATCCTGTGATTACCTTTCCCGAGCGTGACTAAAACTTTAACGGTAGCAAAGTTCTTTGCTACAACTTTTGAGGAACCTGAGGACATTTTTTTTGAACTTATATTCGTTTTCATAGAACTTCGTTTGAGCTCCAATGAAATTCTAATATACTTTTAATTTCAGTTTGTACCAAGCATGGACAAGCATTCTAAGTCCATGGTACCAAGTTATGACTATTTGAAATTTTCGATATCTCCGAGCAAGTTATGAGTGGTAATACTCGACTTTAAATCTATGTTATCTGTTAAAACCTCAACTGCAAACACATAAGTTTGTACAAATGTACAAAGATTAGATAAGATTGACATCGATTTCACACAAATATTCAAAATGGAACGGAAAATAGAAAAAAACATCCTCTGCTCTTAGTTTTACGGACGGTTATGGTTCAATCGATGGAAGTAGAAATTCATGAAACTCAACTATTTGGCGCTAATTTCATCCAAAAACTCGACTTTTAACGCCAAAAAATATGGGATAACAATAAAAATAAAAAGTTATTTTTTACATTTACTATAAGCCAAAACTCGAAAATCTTTGAATTTCATGTTTTTCTAAAAATACGTATAAAATAATAATTAGAATTTTAACTTAAAAGTATGACTTCAGACGAAAACTTTCAAAAATTGTCATTAAAAATTGTTCTATATTTTCAGATTAATGTAATTTAGTCACTACGTACATATTTATGTATATGATTACTGGCGTTACTTCTAATAAAATAAGAGGACGTCAATTAATTAGGTGAGGTAGTTTTTTAAAAATTTGGACTCCCCCCTTCCCCTTGGTGAGATTTGGTTAAATGTGGTCCGGGGGCTCTCCTACACGTGAGAGTTATAGTATAATTTATAAATAATTAAATTTATTTTATAAAACTTTCTCATACTTGGTGTTTAAAATTTTCACACCAAATTATTTACACACCACACCGGAGACACGTAATTTTTTACAGGTTGACGAGTGATTTTCATTGACCCACTCTCCCTTTGAGGGTGAGATTTTGGTGATGAGATTAGGTGAGATTTTGTCGGACCTCTCTCACCCTCTTTGAGCTCCCGTAATTAATAGACATCCCCTAAAGCACACACCGGTAACTTGCTCGGAGTTACCGAAAATTTATATGTACCGCTCGTTTAGTGCCGTTCGTAATGGTAATGTCAATTATATAAACTCAAGCACATTATTTACTCGAAAGAGGAGGGGACAAATCTGAAATCTTTTTTACAACGGCATAGAAGCTTGTGCCAACCTTGGTGATATTTGGTCTGGTTTTTTGAGAAAAAATACGCGCGTATTAGTTATCCGTAAAGTGGTGAAATTTTGACATTTGTTTGAATCACTACAGCATCAATTCAATCATGTCAAACTTAGGTATAAAAACTCGTCAAACTTCAGGCAGATTTTTGTACGTACATTTTTTCTTTTATTGCGAATCGCTACTGGCAATCACAGACGTGTATCGTATTACTCTCGTGCGGTGCAAGCATTGCAAGGTTACTTTATCAATATTGTGTGTACCTTGAAATTCGAAATATGTAGTAGTTACCTACCGACCACAAAAACGAAAATATTCAAATACTCTAAATTTTGTAGGTACCGTAGAATGGGGCTACTTGATAAAAATTTTTAGGAATTGCTAATTCATTCATGCGTCCGTTCGTTCATCCACATTATTACACTAAGAGCCACATAACCAGTTGTATAACAAAAGTTTATCCTCAGATCTCGGTGATCCGTGATTTAAGTTCGGTAATTAGTTGGTTATTAAATTATCAACCAAACGCCGAATTTTGACTAACGGACTAAGGTGATTCGAGGGCGAACGACCTAATTTATATACGGTTTATGTGAATTTTCCAAGGGGCCAGTTCAGCTTTCTTCTATTGCTGTAAACCATAGTTTTAATGGCACCCACAAAATATTATTAATTTTGAGTGAAAAGCTTTGAACAGTACCGTAGCTATGTTGGTTTTCAGGAGGGGATTTTACGGATTTCAACTGTTTTCGGATTAAGGTAGGGGTTTGAACAAGTTTGAGATGCTCACTGTCTATGATTAAATTAATATTCCCAAATTGGACTAATTCGAAAAGCGTAGATCCAATACCCACTTACTGTTGCTTGCTGAAAAGCTGGTTGGTAAGTTTTTAAAATTACCCCCTTCCTTTGAGAATACGTAGATATGGGTCTAATTTAAAACGGGTGATATGTGGATCTTCCCCTCGACTATGGTGGAGCTTCCTAGCTAAATTGATTAACTTGACAAACTTTACTACCATCTACGAGTGGCACTAAAGTACTTTATTTATAGTGCTGGCAACGAGTCACCGGCATATTTTACTTAACAGTTAATGCCGCTCGTCGCCGGCTGTAATGATAATGTTAATTATATAAACTCAAACGCATTATTTACTCAGAGAGGGAGGCAAATCTTAAATCTTGCTTGTAACAGCATAAAAGCTGGCGCCGACCCTGGTGATATTTGGTCTGGTTTTTGGAAAATATCCATCCAGCGTAAACTGGCGAAATTTATACATCTGTTTCAATCATCACCTCATCAAATCATGTCACACCGCCACAAATGTGTGTGAAATCTGTGTCAATCTTATATCTAAGCAGGCCTGTAGCCATGATTTCATTTCGAGGGGCACTTTCTTGGGGGCAAAATCTTTCAGAAAATAAAATTTAGGGGGGTCCCCTTTTTTATTACGAATTTTCCAACTTTAAAATGTAGCTTTTTTTATATTTATAAAATTCAAATCGTTTACTTTAAAGAAAGATTTTTTCTTAAAATTTCGGGGTGGGAGCACGTGCCCTAGGGACCCCTTGGCTACGGCCTGTATCTAAGGTTTGTACAGAATACATTTTGTACAAACGTATGTGTTTACAATAAATTTATTGAGGTTTCAACAGATAACATAGAATTAAAGTCGAATGTTACCAGGCGTAACTTGCTCGGAGTTAATGAAAATTTCAAATACTCATAACGATTTGCTACCGTTAAAGTTCACGCGATGGAAATATTGTACAAACCCAAATGATGCTTTGATGTTTTATTAATTTGAGAAAAGAATTTAGCGTTTTTGGTTCAGTGAATAACCTCTCGTAAGAGAGGTGAGCATTCACCTGTACGAAACGCCGTCAACCTCGGCACCGGCCAAATCTTTGTATTTTAATTGAATGCGTCCACTTGTTAGAATCACATCAACGGAATTAAAATTAAAAGTGCATTAGGTGCATAAAATGCGATAAGCGTTAAAAAATGCAAGCCACCTGAAAATCGAGTGACGGAGCGGCGTACAAGTGAGCTTTTGCATTAGAAGTACATAAAATTGCATTTGATTGTAAAGGCTTGCTAATTATGTAAATATTTTACTTTTTTTACATTTGACTACCTATTATGATTTAAAATTATGGAATTAAAAAATCAAATTTACTTACACCAATCAGTGTAAGTCACAAAAAAAAGTTAAAAATGACTTCATTCGTAATAAAGTAAAGAATATTAGTCTTGCAAATAAAATGCACGAAAGTAATATGATATGTAACACGTCTACTGGTTTTGATTATTTCGCAATGAAGCGATTTAGCAATGAAAGAAATGGACTGCATAAATTATTTTGTACAAAATTCTTCGTTAAGTTTGACGAGTTTTTTTATAGTTTAACTATTAATTTACAAAATAAATCATTTCCGATCTACTTCAATATTGTGGTGGTTTGACATGATTTGATGCTGTGATGATTGACATAAAATTAATTTAATAAAATTAGATGCTTCTGTTTTATTTTTTTTCAGTTATTGGTTTAAACTAATAATTAAATAAATAAAAATTATTATTAACATAATAAACCATCATCACTTTGAATATCACACGCAAGTACAAGATTTGAAAACCGCTATGAACAAGCAACGTACTACGAACAGTATGATTCGTAATGCTTATCCATTATGATTTGACGTCACTGAATATTTAGTTCGAGTAAAAAAAGCGAGTGTATCGTAGATGGCGCCATTTTACACATGATGGCACAATTAGGTCTAAAACTCACAGAATTAAAACCAAATTGTGCCACACCATACACAACTCTAAAATGATACAAACGCCAATTGGTTCATTTCATGTCGTAAGGATCCTCCCATAAGCGCAGGAAATTTAAAATGGAATTATAAAGTGACATGAATTACGAAGCTAATCCAAATTTTGCTGTGACATCGGAGTGTTAGATGCCACAAGTAAAACAGATGCAACAGTACAGCTCTATGTTTGCACAAATGCCACAACAAATGCGTTACAAACACACATACATACACACACAACACACAGACATTTTTGAAATGGTCTTATTTTACTCAGGAACCTCAAAAATGTAAATCCATCAAAATCTCAAATTTTTTCTGCACGAAAACAATACTTTCTCATATTACATATGATAAAGTAAAATAATCAGCTCTAAATCTAAATATAAAGATACAAAATACCAACTTTAGTTTTGAAATTCTCATTAGTTTTTGAAATATTTAATAAAACTAATGTAAATAAAGATTTAAAAAATTGCTTCCATGAACCAATTTTATCCAAAATTTAATCAGCTCTAATTCCTGCCATAAACATAACAAATCTCAACTTTAGTTTTGAAAATCGTTTTAGTTTTTAAAATATTAAATAAAGGCTAATATTAAATAATAAAATTTAAAATAATAAAAACAATAGTTTTATAAACAAATTTTAACTAAAATTTAATCAGTTATAAATATTGATTAAAATATCGAAAACCGAAATTTAGTTTAGAAATTCGTATTACTTTTCGAAATATTAATTAAAACTAATATTAAATAATATTTTAAAAATTTAAAAAATAGTTTACATGACCCAATTTTAACCAATATTTAAATAACTTTAACTCTAGCTATAAAGATAGGAAATCTCAAATTTGGTTTTGAAAATTCTGTTAGTTTTAAAATATTAAATAAAGACTAATATTAAATATTAAAACCTAAAAAATAAAAACAATAGTTTTCATAAAACAATTTTAACTAAAATTTAAGCAGTTTTAAATCTCGACATAAGTATGCTAAATCCTAAATTTTGTTTTGAAATTCTATTAGTTTTGAAATATTAATTAAAACTAATATTAAATAATAAAATTTAAAAATTTAAAAAATTAGTTCCGTGAATCAATTTTAGCCAAAACCTAATCAGCACTAAGTCTCAAATACTAAGATACAAAATCAAAATTTTGTTTGAAAATTCCTATAGTTTGCTTGTCGCACACAAAATTTGACCACAAACACAACAACAAACACATTACAGGTCTCACAATACTTCTGACAACCCATGAATTGACCTCAATTGTGACACTTATGAAATCCTTAAGACGATGACGGCCATCTCGTTAGCAAGCTATAAACTTTTAAAGTTTCAAGATACCCTCGAGTAAAGGAAGTTATAACTATTTTTCGATTGTGGCTCCTCCGCCATAAATATTTTATTACAAAATCCGTGTAAGTGAGTGGCCACAATTATCACAATACAACATAAGTGTAAAATTAAGACGTTATAAATATTATCGTACGTAAATATGTGTAAATGCGACGTTGCAAGTTGATCAATTTCAAGTTTGATGAATTACTGTCGATTTATTAAGTTTAAAATTATACGGCTACTTGATCTAGGACTCTTGATCTTATTTTTGTGACCAGGACTATTATTATTAAAAAGACAAAATAGCAGAGGAAATTTTCTCTGGCCTCACATGCTTTTTAAGACTGAAATTACAAAATGAAAATAGAAGCTCATTGGAGCTCAAACGAATTCTATCGATTGGATCGATGATATCGATCATTTATTTAACGTTTTACAACCGGATAACTTAATATTTTTTTTTGCTAAAATAAATAAATACGTTTACTTTTGAATATACAATCGAATCCGATTAATTCGGATATCGATTAATTGTGACAGCCCCTTATTTTGGTCAAATCTTGAAGAACAGAAACCAAACTTAAGGAAATAATGTAATGACGAAATATTAGGTAAATCACAGAAGCCGGGTAACGGTTCTAAAATATCGCAACGTAAACATTTTATGATGACAGGATGCGAGAGTGATATCCTTGCATTTTGTCTAGTATAAATAACAGTAACGTTCAAGTCCTAATTAATTTTTTTATGTACATAGTACGTATGCAGCTTTATAATAAGTGTAAGTTTGGTTATTGTTCTTCAAGATTTTATAATCATACAAAATTTATGTATCTACATACATACATACGTACATAAGTACGTACTTTACAAAATGCAAGAATATCGGTCTCGCAATTCCTGTGTTCATACAGTAACATGATTATTAATTAAAAAATTAATATTTTTGCTTTTAAATCGTTAAATAAATGATTGAATTCAAATTTATTTCTTTTAAAATATTTGATTAGTCCAACACTTTTATATTTTTAATAATTTAGTCGAAATCGAGACAGTAAATTAAGAAATTAAGAATAATATTTAAAAACTTGTAAAATTTTATAACCATAAAAATTTATTAGGAGTCTACAAAATACAGGGATATCATTTTCGCAATCTTGTCATAACATAAACACGATTACGATATGTTGCTAAAACCGCAACGCTATTTCGACGATATTTCGTCCGATTTCGGACCAACAATTAAATCGCAAGTTCATTCGGATCCACTGTTCGCGCTACATAGGGTTTCAATTACCGCGGATACATGCGGTCGTTAGTTCGAACTAAGTCAGCTCGACCTGGCTAGTCCTTACATGTGTACACCTAGAT
Organism: Lycocerus yunnanus; assembly: GCA_036346125.1. NCBI lineage: Eukaryota > Metazoa > Arthropoda > Insecta > Coleoptera > Cantharidae > Lycocerus > Lycocerus yunnanus. The sequence continues at coordinate 295,083 of JARFIX010000281.1, forward strand.
AAAGCGACCTAATCCGCTGGATCGACCTTAGTTAGATCGAGCTATATCATTGCTTTCAGTTTGAACTAAAAAAAAAACATGTATACACCTGTGCAATAAAATTAAAAGCAAACTAGCTTAGATCGAACTAAGGTTAGTTCGAACTAACGACCCCATGTATCCGCGGTAAATGTTATGGGATCGTTCGCAGCTTTTCGTCAGAATTCTGACGAACGCCGTTTGTCCGAATTCGGATCCACTGTACGCGCAGCCTAAAACATTAAAACAAACCAAACGTGTATTCATTTTTTCTTTAGATTCTTACGTAATAAATATTAAACAGGGGGTCGGCCTATTCTTATTTTTTCTTATATAGGGGGTCAGTATCAGTTGCACTGAAAAATTTTCAATTGAAGCAATTTCACAAATGAATACATAAATGAAAAGCGATTAGCGTTGCAGCGGCTCCCCATGTCTTTCTATTGGATCATCTCCGAGCAGGTAGCGCTAAAACAAACATTGCTCTCACGGATATTTTTAGAAATTTTGGAGATCGAAATATGAATTTAAATCCTATTATATAATCTCAATAACTCTTACTTAGTAAGTACAATCAATTTAAAAAATACTGTATCTACTGAATTTTTAAATAATTAAAAAGATTGAATAACTTAAAAATGTCCGTTTTGTAGTAAAGGCAAAGCAAATACTATAAATTACTGGATAAATGGTAAAATTTAACAATTTTATAATCAGAGAAACAACAAATAACATTTAAATACTACGCTCCCGGGGCCTGTCGGACGTAGTACTAGGTGCATTTTCGAGCTTTCTTTTTTAAATCGATTTGTTCATCTTATGGGAAAGTAATGTTAATTTAGGAAAACTGGTTTTAGGTTTTCCTTTAATTTTGCTTGTAATAAAATGTTAATCCGTAAGAGTTACTTTCGTTTTTCGACAAGAGGCTTATTTTGTAAATTTCCGGTGTTTTTGATTATTTAAAATTTACCTTTTCAAATTTATTTTAAAGAAATGGGATTTAATTAAAAAAATAAGTGAATTCTCAATAGTATCTAATGCTATTACCTATACGAATATAGCGTTTTGATTATTCGGGTATTACACGTTATCAAAATAAGAAAACTGCACGGTGTACGCTTTTAAACGCGTCAAGTGTAATCTAGTCGTATTATGCTATAATTAGTAATGTAAACCGAAGCAACAACAGATTATTTTTCTGACTACTACACATGAATGTTAACAGAAAATATCTTAAACAATTAATTATCAGTTACAGAAGTATTTGGTCCTATGTTATCAACGCAATGGTACCTCTTGAAGACTTTTTTCATAGAATCGCTTTCACAGCAATATTATTCGATTTGTTGAAATTTCATTATCTTTAATTTTGTTTATAATACATTTTCTATTTTGACGGGCGATTTTCGAGTGAGAGTGATTTAAGAAGACGCGGTAAAATTTTAATAAAACTCCCATAAGAGTACCTAATGTTAATTTTATTAAAATTTTACCGCGTCTTCAAATCATAGAAAAATGTATATAAACAAAATTGAAGATAATGAAATTTGCAACAAAAAATGTCGAATATGTATTGCTGTGAAAGCGATTTTATATGAGAAAGAAAGTCTTCAAAAGGTACCAATTACGTTGATAACATAGGGCAGTACGAATACTTTCTGTGGCCACTGTATATTTCTGCCAAATATATACGGCATGTAATTAAAGTGTACTGTTTTTCTTGTGAACCACTGCAAGTTTCGTTGCTCCGAGCAACGAGCGTCCGGAGCGCGTTCTCTCTTCCGAAGTTGATTAACATATTGTAATATAATATAGTATGTATAAGTACCTCCTTCCTTATCCTGCTTATAAAATCTAGTGGCAAAACAGTATAAGTCACAAAATATTTAAAATGGGATAATACTTTGTCGACTATAATTTTTGTAGATTGAATTTAAAGTTTGAAATCTTGTATTTATCAATATTATGGATCCATAAGGATGCGGTTAATGCAAGATTTTAAACTTAAAATTCAATCTACAAAGCAATTTATAGTCGATAAAGTTAATGATCCCATTTTAAAAATTTTGTGACTTATACTGTTTTGCCCGAGCACCCTAGAAATATTCTACATGATTTCGGTATTTACTCACTCGTTTTTTAAATAAGCACAATTTTTGAAATTTCCGACCTTCCACATCCATATAAAGTCCAAAATAGCTTTTAATTCTAAAAGAAATTTCAAAGGCAAAAATTGATTCATTTAGCATAATATTTTAAAATACAGAAGTAAAGTATCTAAATAAATAATTAAGTAAGAAGTAGGTACTTTCCTAGGCATTAATAATTTAAAAAGTTATTTGGAAGCAGCATGTTAGATTTTTGAGCCGTAGTATGTAATGAATCTTGATCGGCCCTCTTTATAATTACCTCGAGGTCATAAGTTAAAAAGCTAGTTCATTAAAAACAGTAGATAAGTGACAAAATTGTTATCGAATCAGATTACAACGATGAAGTTTATTGTAGTTGAACATTCCAATTTCGGATTAAAAATAATTTTACTAAAATATTTTAAATCGACCCATGAATGTTAAAAGCAAAAAATTTTAAAAGGGTTAACAAAACTTTTCCTAGCAATATGGTAAAACTAGGTTTTTAAATAATTTCTTATTAAATTTCAACAAAAGTAGCGGCACGTGTTTTGTTTTGACCACTTTAAAATTTTTAATTTTAATTGCATGCGTATTGTAAAAAGAGTGTTATTTGCCAAAAATAAAGAATTTATTATTATTGACACTGCATACGCTGCAGTTTTTTATAATATCAAAAAGAAACCAAATCATAATTATTCGTAATTATTCCATTTCATTTTGATACTATAGAAAACTGCAGCGCGTATGGATTATTTTCTTATTTTGGACACGTTGCCTCAAAACATTCTTTTAACAAATCTCAAATTTCGTGCTTAATTTGAAAATTTTAAAAATTAAAGTATTTTTAATAAAAGTATAATAAATTATTTAACTTGTGAAATTATATTTTACTTATGAAATGTTTTAAAAACTAAAAAGGACTTGAAAGGAACAGAAAACATTGTCGGTAGTTAAAGATATCTTATTTCCAGTTTTATTTGTAGATATACTTCGCGATAACCGGCTAGCTAGAAAATGATCGTCTAGTCACCTTTATACTACAAATCTGAAGAAGTAGTATCTACGGCAATAGTAACCAATTTATTACACTTATTAAGGCCTCTCAAATTTTCTCTTTATATTTTTTAGACTTGAGACTAAAATATCGACGTGGAAAGAAGTTTAGCGCCATTTTGACGAATTTTTGTTATACATATCATTCGATAGAGAAAATTTGGCGATTCCAATGATATAGTATAACAAAAATTCGTCAAAAATGGCGCTTAAAACTTTTTGCCTTTCCACCAGGTCCAAGAGAATCTACAATTATTTAACATGGATATTTATAAAAGATACATTATCATATTATTATGTATTAACTTGTGAAATAATATTTTACTTAAAAGTTTTGAAATTTTTCAACTTAAAGTTAAATTTCACTAAAATTATTTTAAAATAATTTTTAGTCTTCAACTAAAATGTACAATTCTAGGTGGGAATATTTTTTATTAATTTTAAAACAATTTTTATTGAAATTTAACTTTAACTTGAAAAAATTCAAAACTTTTAAATAAAAACTTTAACATGGCTACGGTTTACATTTATTGCTTTAAAGATCGTGCCCGCAACCCATATAAAACATTCAGAAGATTTGGCAACAGTGTAATTTTTGTAGAGGGCGCCACAAGAAAGCCTTCAATTTTAGTTGCCACAAATATAAAGAAACATGAACATGCATAGTCCCATAATCGGTACGCGACAACTGGCGCTTCAACTGGCCGGTCACTGCGCGGTCGACTGGGCGATGGGTCGACTGGGCGAGTCGACTGGCCGACGGTCGACTGGGATCGGTCTGACTGGCACTCTATGGCGATCGACTGGCGACGGTCTACTGGCGATCGGTCAACTGGCGACGGTCAATGGGCGACGATCGACTGGCGATTGGTCTACTGGCAAGGTCGACTTGAACTAGGTTAGTACTATTTAGATAGAGAGGTTATTAAGGTTATTAACTATGATCGCCGTAACATTATAGAATTTCTTCGTGGGATTCATACAATTATAATATGGAATAATGTTAAATATTTTTAATTATATTTAATTATTTATTAATAATAAATATTTTTACTTTTATTAAAAGTTTTGTAATTTTGTAATTTTCACTTCAAGATTAGCCTTTTATAAATTATTTAATGACTTTCCAGAGCATTCATTTGGTTTAGTGCACGACGATTCCAAGAATGAACATCAATTGTACAAAGATGTCTGTAACTCATAAACTATAATTGAATGTAATTATCAATAACTTATTTATCTATTTAATGAATTGACTTTGAAAGAATTACAAATATTTCATAAATCTCGAATATCTCATTGAATTTAGTTTTTCATTAAAATTGTATAATACGTATATGTATAAGTTTTGCCTCAATTGTGGCGTTTTTCTTCCCAACTGCCCAGATATTTCAATTTTAAGTGACATCGCGTGTTAAGTTGCCACAAATTCCGGATCGCCAGTACAGGCCTATTCACACACAAGTTGCCACCAGTATAGTGAAACCTACACGACAGTCACTCGCCCCACACCATCACACCCACACACACACACACAGACAGTTTGGAAATGGTCTTATTGTACTAGGGACCTCAAAAGTGTAAATCCATCAAAATCTCAAATTTTTCTGCACGAAAACAATACTTTCTCATATTACATATGATAAAGTAAAATGTATTGTTTGAAATTATGTATAGCCATAATGGCTAAATAAACGATTTATTTTATTATTAAAGATAATCCACGGTATCAAATACGCACCCATATAAAAACCAAAAAATATTCAAAAGTATTGTAAAACTGGTTCGTAAAAACTGTCAAAAAAGAATTCATAAATTTCCAAACCAAATTATTAATTAAATACAGCCAAACACACAGGACAAATCATACTAACATAAAATTTTCAATACAACCCATGGGTAGAAATATAAATTCCCAAGTCACTAAAAATTATAACCCTAAGAATCAACCCCATTGAATCGACCCATAAAAATGTCCATTTTAAAGGTGAAAATGTTCACTTTTACATTTGTTCTTCCTAAATATGCAAAATAATTAAATTTTTCCAAAAGATGTTTAATTTTTATTTTAATTTTTTTTATTAAAAAATGTGCAAAAAAAATTTTATGAATTTAAAACGGGTCGAATTGATGTTTAAAAATTTAAATTAAAATCCGCAATTTAATCGGTTACAAAAGCGATAAAAATTTCAAAATAATTCAGGTTTAAAATTAGCCTCAAAGAAACCTAAAAAATATATCTTAATCAAATCCAAAAGGGGTAACGCAGATAACCACTTCATTTGACTCAGAATGCCCCATATGAATTTGTCGCCCTCGTGCATAAACCACGAATGTACAAATTTGTAGCTTGAGATACAGCAATTTAAATATTCATGTTTTCACTAAAAATCATAATTTAAAGTTTTAAAAACTATTTATGCTTATTTATGCGAATGTTTAATAGCCTATTACTAGATATTTTTATAATTTGCAATTTTTCATTATTTTAGCATAATTTGCACATTCGTATTTTTTTATTTTTGGCAAATTTTATCATTTATTGATAATTTGTAAAACAAAAAATAAACATGTTAATTAGATAAAAAGTTTTTTTGTTTGTTTGAAAAAAAATTAATTAAATGCAAAGTACACCAGGGCTTCGATTTGTGTCGGCGATATTTCTGTAAAAGTGCTACTCGATTCAAATGGGCTCAAATCAAATCACATTTTCCATAAGATTCCATAGTAATTTACGAGATGCGTTCAGCACTCATCATGAAATTTAATAAAATATCGATAAAAATTGATCGGTCAAGTTATAATTTATTTCAATATAATTAATAAAAATTTAAAAACGTAAATCAAATTATTGGATAGAAAAATTTTCCAACGTTTGCTGTCTTGCATTTTCTTTATTTTTAAATTTTTAGTGACCTAAGAAACTTGAATGTATTAAGATCCTTGCCATTCAATTAAAAACACCTCTTTTTGAATTTTTGCCTTCAAACGGCTAGGGCACCATAACTATTGATTTTGTGGTATAATAGATTAGTGATTTTTAAAGATCATTTGCTTATCTACAAATAATTTGTTTATAACTTCTTATCGTCTAAAATCAACAGAAGTTATGAGTTAAATTAAAAAAATAAATGTTAAAAAACTCTAAATTTTATGTGTTTGGTTTTTGAGGCAAACCCTGTATCTTTTAAAACAAAACTAGTTATAAAAAATTAACAGCCTAATTTGGATAGAAAATTTAACGGACTGGAACTTAATCTAGTAAAATTTCTTGGAAAACCAACCCATTTCACAGAAAATCTCAAAATAATGAACACGGTTGATACAAAATCACAAATTTAGCTTCCATAAAATAATAGTTAATCTGAAACATGCGTTATTTAAAATTTAGAATTTGAATAATTCTTTAAAGTAAATCATAGAGGTAAACGAGTGATCTAGACTAGTGCAAACAGATATTAAAAAAAAGTGTAAGTCTATGGAAAAATTTCTTTGAAAACTGCTGATTCAATTTTTAGGGACGGGCGCAAATAATTTTTTATTAGTGCAAAGTTATAATTTATAAACAAAAACATAGCAATATGTAGGATCATCGATCATAATTACATACAAATAGAAGCATACGTTATTTAAAAATTGTATGATACTTTAAATATCGAAATTTATTCAGGATGGATGGATGGATCAAAAGTGAATTAAGAAAATGTGAACATTTAATTTCGTAACTACATCACGAGTTTTTCGTTATGGTTTTGGGCAGTACTTATTAACTCATAAAAGAAATTAAGGAAAAATCAGATGCTTTGAATTTATTGTTGAACTATTAAAAAGACAAATAAAATATTTAATTAACGAACTCGGATCAATTTGAAAATTAATAACAGGAAATCTTGATAACGAAGATGTTCATAAATATAACGATGCTATTAAAACTTATCGGACAACCAAAAGGAATTAAAATTATTAATGGAAGAACAAATAATTTGAATTTTGCAACAATATTATAAATATATTAACTTTTAACAGAGGTTTGTTATGCAACATTCTTTATGAATTAAACAAGTTAACTATTTTACTTAATATGCTACTGATTTTAGTAACTAATTAAATAAAACTGAATTAATATAGTTATTTTGCATTAGTTGTTATCCAATTCACGTAATCGGAAATTCGTGTGTAAATATCGGGCCTTCCTCGTGCACATGGGATATTGGCTGATACCAACCCCATTTGGCCTTTTGTTGATACTTCCACTAAAGGTCCACCCGAATCCCCCTAAAACAAAAAAGATTTGAATTGCTACTTTTGAAAAATTCTTTCTAATTGAAGCTAATAACACGAAACAATATATCAGCTTACTTGGCAAAATCCTTCTCCTATTTTGTTATACGTGCAAATATTGCCATTGGAAATACCAAACCCCAGTCGTTTTGCACAGTCTTGATTAGTAATGGTCCGTACATTTAGTTTTTTTAAGGTCATTTGTTTGTTGATTACCATCTTGCTGTAAACACAAATAGTATTCTTTGATTTGCATCTTATTAAAACACAAATAAGTAACTTACATTGGTAAAGCCCCAGCCAGTAACCGTTCCAGTAACACCCTCGCCAACACGACTTGATAGTAATTTCACAGCTTGAATTTTTTTATTGTAAGTAAGGCATTGTTTTAATTTAATTAACGCAATATCGTTTGTAATCGGAGCTTGATAGCTTTCATGAAGAATAATTTTTGCAATTTCACTTTTTACTCCGCCACTGTTTAATTTATTGGTTCCTGATAATATAGTCAGTTGTGACATAGGAAATCTAAAGAAACATATTTTAAAAATTTTGCATTAAATATTAGCCAATTTAATTTAGTTACCCCACTACACAATGAGCAGCTGTAAGTATCCAGCAGCTGCCGATAATTGAACCACCACAATTATGTTTTTGTTATACTGAAGAGATATTTGATATGGAAATTCACCATCTGCTGCATTAACTCCGCCTACTATGAAGTCAATCGGGTCAGCATCTAGAATTTATTTTAAAACTAAACAAAGCTCATTAAGTATTAAACGTGAGATAACAGTTTTCCGATTCTAAATTCAACTCCTGAGAAAAATCTTTAGCTTTTTATCTTTTTCAATTATACAGGGCGAGGATATCAACTGGGGTGGAAAATCTATTGGAACAATTTCGTGCGTTTCTACAGATGGCATCAAAAGATAGAAAAAAATTGCAAAATTTTCTCATTCTGAAATCAATTTTAGGACCGTTAAATCCATTATGTCGTTCTTATCAACTAAATTACTAAAGTATTTCATTTAAATTTCATTCACTTAGTGATCGTTCTTCCAATAAAAGCTTGACGCAATCTTAAAGTTGCTGTAGCCATCGTACAATTGAGTAAAAATAAAATAAGCATTAAAAGTATAATACTCACCGCTTGTTGGTATATAAATGGCAACAATTGCTAACCAAAGGCAAATAGTCAACATTGTAATAACGTTGTTTAACTAATAGTAAGATACGCAGTTGATGTGCTTATATATTCAAGTATTGAATAGTAATTTGCCTAAAATTATTCGCATAAATATTTAATACTTAGGTATCCAAAATATATATTTACATAATACATATTATATTGAAACATAAAGCAGCGATTCCAAAACCCCATTTCCATAATTAACAGCAAAATTGCAGCCCGTCTACAATTTTGGGATCAAATGACCTGCAAGGATCAAGCTTTCAAATTATGTTAAAATCTATATTAAATAATAAGTGCGAAGACTTAAATCCAAGTCTTTTTCTCCTACCTCATAATTAGGAAAAGTTGAAGAAACTCTGTAAAATCCATAATTTAAATTATAAAACTGATATAGTGCGTACTATTTATGTTAATAATACATAAATAGGTCGATAAGCCTCAATTATAACAAAGTTTATTACACTTTTGTACTAAAAATTTGTATATTGATAAAAAAAATTTATGCCAGAAACACCGAACTTCTGCGATCAACAAATTTTATGGTACCTAGTACTTAAAATATAGCATTTTTTTAAATTGTATTTCTCCTCTTAGTCTGATTTTCTGCTTTGATTTATAATTAAAATTATTAATCAATTGAAAACAAAACTCAAAAATTTATAAACCGATTCCTCCCTTTTAGAGTTGATTTTAGATCCGCTATTATAACTTACGTTAATAAAAAAAAGCAAACACATCAAGTTCTTTTTGCAATTGAAAGAAGATAAAAAATAGACTTAACTTCAGTAGCTATGAAAATTTGCCAATTTTTTACTTAAGCCCTTCTTATCTAACACCAAAGTATTTTTTATAATGATATTTTCTGCTATTTTCAATAATAATTATTTATAAAATGAAAAAATAATGAACAGAAAATATTTTAATTTTTACAACCGCCAAACAAGGTGGCTTTCATCCATTTCTATCATTTGGAACATGGAAAAAAATAGCTATTGGAATTAAATAACCTTTTAATATATTTATTATACTCCTACTAAACTTACAATCATCAGTAAAATCTGCATATTGCAATGTGAATTTCATCGTTAGATATTAATTTAAATTGTTATCTAGAGTTTTTAGTAGATATATTGACGAATGATGTTAAAATGCGTAATAATTATAATACACACATTTATTTATGGTTAATATAAGTGCTACAGATCACATCAAGGTGATTGAACGACACACTCGTGTTTTATACGAATAAATAAAATCATTTTCGTATCCAACAGTTATCATGTTTTTTGATGTTGAACGTGAGGTCAATGAACCATCTTTTAAAATAAAACTAGTCTAGCTCGATATAGTTTTAGTTAAGTTTATCTATAAGAGTGGAAAATCAAATTGTTACAATAGAGATGTTGCATGATTTTTTAAGTATTTTTTATAAACTTTAGGTGCTAGTAAACAGCACTGCACAGATAAAAGTTCAAGAAACCTTTAGTTTTTCAAAAAAATTATAAAATGATTTTTAAACCGTGTTTTTAGCGCTAATGACGTTACAAACTATTTTTTAACAACTGGCAACACAGCATATGCCGTTTGTGTTGATAATGTAACCTACAAATAGTTTGTGTAAAAATTGAAATATGAATTTTAATAAAAACACAGAAAACACGGAATAAATCATTTTTCTTATAATTGCTTGTGACTACAGTTTGTATTAAACTAAATATATTGTAATGATATGCTCCGACGTAAATAATAATCGATAATTGCAAAATAAACCAACCTGAATTGCATGTAAAATTGCCAACGGTAGATGAAATGCCACCTGTGATGTACCTACTTTTGCTGCTTCTTTAACTGCAATCTTGAAAAGAAAACTTCGCTTCTGTTACTGTGAATAAACTGTTTTGAATTTTAAATAAACTCCCGCAAAAACTTGGCGTTTTGTGTTGAAATCTGTATTAACTTTAATAATATTTTACAAAATTGACTAAAGATGTCACCAAAGTAGTTTCTTTCTTTATTAATCGTCGTCGAATTCGTCGTCGAACAGTCAACGTGAACAGACGTTTTGAGGTTAGGTGATAAATATTGCGAAGTTGGTACTTCTATTATGGAAAATTTGAATCAATACAAAGAACTAGGTGAGGAGGATCGCAAAATTGTTTGTGGTAAGCTAAAAAAACTAAATAAAGATGCCTTAATTGATATTATAATCACGGGTAAATTTCCAACTGAACTGGAAGTTACCTCGTTATTCAAGATCAATGTTGATGCAGAACAACATTGTGCCACCAATATTAATTTAGAAATGCACAATGAATTAATAACTTGCTTTAAACAACAAATTAATGTGTTAAAAGCCACGATTAGTGATAAAAATACGATCATTTCATTGTTGAAGCAAAAGAATACGCAACCCAACGAACACGTGGAAAAATTTAACAAATCTACGGTTAGTGGAACGCGACCATTTGAGCAAATTGAAGTAAAGAATGCCACCGAAAATAGTTCAAGTAACTCCAGTGATATTGCGGTTATTAATAGTTCTAGTGGTGCACAAAATACAAAAACAACAAATAATAAGAATGACACAGTTATTACAACAAACTCAGGCGATGGAAATAAACCTAAAAAAGCGGTCGTTGGATTAAATACAAATGTTGGAACAAATAATAAGAATGACACAGTTATTACAACAAACTCAGGCGATGGAAATAAACCTAAAAAAGCGGTCGTTGGATTAGCCGAAGAGGATTCTGTATTTCGTGGTGTAGCTAGTAAATGCTGGCTTCATGTGGGTCGAGTTGCTGTTAACACTACGGAGGGCAGTATTATATCATACATGAAGGCCAAACTTCCAGGTAACGAGTTTTCGTGTAATACACTTAACACAAATAATGATGTCGCATCGTTCAAGGTAGGAGCAAACCTATCTTTATTGGACTCGCTAGTAAAACCTGAATTCTGGCCTAAAGGTGTTAAAGTTCGTCGGTTCAATTTTTTTCGTGGACCAAGAGGTAATTTCGCCTAGCCTTAAAGTTAATAAAACTGATGCCCATCATATTGTGCCTAGCGATCTTAGCGGTAGGTCCGCCTTAAGGTTGTATATGCATAACTGCGGTGGTATTAAAACTAAAATTGAAGAAATAAGCAATAACATTAACTGCTGTCTTTACGACATTATTATTCTAGTTGAAACATTTCTGGACGACACTATCTCTTCTAGTGAACTGAAGCTCTTTGATTTTAATGTATTTAGATGTGACCGTTCCTATACCTCTAGTCGCAAAAGTCGTGGTGGAGGGGTTCTAATGGCAATTCGTAAAAAATTTAAGTGTTTACAGATTGAAACGATAAACACAGTTGAAACTATCTTTCTTCGTATTGGTAGCTTAATTGTTGGTGCAGTTTACTTACCTCCTGATGCTGACTTGGTTGCCTATGATGAATTTTGTGGTATGGTTGATAATATTTGCGAACAGTTTCCACAATCCAAATTTATCATTGGTGGTGACTTCAACCTTCCTAAAGCCAAATGGTCGATTGATGGCTCGTGCTCGGTAAGTTCCGATATTGCTTGTAACAAAACCGATGCAATTGGTGATTGTATGTCACTTCACAATCTAACTCAAAGTAACCATATACCTAACAGTCGTGGGTATTGCTAGATTTGATCTTTTCCAACATAGAGGAGATCTCTGTAACCTCTTCAATGGACAAATTATCGAATACATCTATCCACCATACTGCCTACTCAATCAATGTTCCTAGTATTAGTGCATCGCAATCCAATATGGAATTTGACAATTATATTTTTTGATTACAAATCTGCCAATTTTGACATTATCAATCAGTGTTTGTTCGAGCTCAACTGGACCGAGATTTTTGATAGCAATAATATTGATAAAGTTATGGAGAACTTTTACAGGATATTAGGGCTTATCATCAACGCCCATGTTCCGCGAAAAAAAATTAATGGTTTCAAAGTATCCGGAATGGTTTTCCAAAGATTTGATCAACTTAATTATTCAAAAGAAAATTATGCACAAGAAATTTAAGGAAACCCGTAGTTTACATTGTTATCACCAATTTTGTGTACTTCGGGATCAAGCCAAGAAGACTCACCAGTTGCTTCATCGAAAGTACATTAGTAAGATAGAAGAGTCAATCGCAGACAATCCCAAAGCGTTTTGGCGCTATGTCAATGATTGCACTAAAGTTAATGGTTATCCTGCCTCTATGTTTCTAGATGAAGTCGTTAGCTCTTCGGGTCAAGAATGCGTTGATTTATTTGCTAAACAGTTTTCGAAAGTTTACTCAAGTAATGATGCTACCAATTACAACTACGAACAACTCAATGTGGTCGACTGCGATGCGTTTGGAGTTACTATTGAGGAAGTCTTCAATGCCATCTCTGATTTACCTGACAGTGTGTCCTGTGGACCAGATGGAATCCCTGCGTATTTTTTAAAAAGATGTCAATATTCGTTATCAAACCCAATTTTAGATTATTTGAACTGTCATTATCGAGTGGTTGTTTCCCAAATATCTGGAGAAAGAGTTTTATAACTCCGATTTTCAAAAAAAGGTAATCGTGGTGATATTAGTAACTATAGGGGTATTTCGATTCAATCCACTATTCCTAAGCTACTCGACCAACTAGTAGCCAAACAACTAATGAAAGCTAGCAAAACTTACATAGTGCAAAATCAACACGGGTTCTTTCCCGGCCGTTCAACAACCACCAACTTATTATCATTTGTAACTCAAATTTTTGATGCCTTTGAAGATCATAAACATGTAGATGCTGTGTATACGGATTTTGCTAAGGCCTTCGATCGTGTCTCCATTTTTTGCCCTTCTAGCCAAATTAACTTCTCTAGGATTTGGACCTAAGGTTATTAATTGGCTAAGAAACTACTTGCAAAACAGGATTCAAAATGTGCGAATTCAGAATTTCCTCTCGTCGGATATTTTGGTACATTCGGGTGTTCCGCAAGGTTCCCACTGTGGACCTATTTTGTTTTCACTGTTTATCAATGATATTGGTCGTTATATTAAGTATTGTTCATATTTATTATTTGCCGATGACCTAAAAATCTTCAAAACTATCGAGTCCGCTGAAGACTGTACATTACTACAATTGGACTTGGACAACCTGTATCAATGGTGTGATGACAACAATCTAATGCTCAATCTGGATAAATGTTCAGTCATTACATACAAAAAACATAATTGTGATGTATTTAATTACAACCTAAATGGCATTCGATTAAATCGAGTATTTGAAATCGACGATCTGGGTGTTAGACTAGACTCCGGTTTATCATTCAAGAGTCACATTGCCATAATATGTAATAAGGCTCTTCGCACATTAGGCTTTATACGTCGACAAAGTAGATTTTTTTCTGCTAACACAGTAAAACTACTCTACTTTTCACTAGTTAGGTCACAACTAGAATATGCTTCAAGCGTTTGGTTCCCCTACTATCAGGTCAACATTTCCAGGCTAAACCGTGTCGAACGTAAGTTCCTAAAATATCATAATTTCAAATCTGGAAGCGGAACGGACGAGTTCTCTCAAGAAAGAAGCCTGATTCAATGCAGGACCAAATCTTTAGAATACAGAAGAACCGTAATTGAACTCTGTTTTGTCCATCGCCTATTGCATGGACAAATCAGCTGCAGTGTTCTGCAAGATCGCTTCAAGCTTCGAGTTGCATGCCGTAACACAAGGCTTGATGATGTGTTTACAGTCGCTCACCACCGTACGAATTATGGTTTAAACAGCCCCATCACCAGAATGTGTCGATCAGCTAACAAGTTGAATAAGTTTCCGTGTTTCGACATCATCTACAGCTCATATCGTAGCTTCAAAGATTGCCTTATGTGGAGAATAAACGCACTTCAATCCTGAAAGCCTAGTTTCAACATTTGTTACTTTTCTTTTTTTGCTACTAATTGTATAATTTAAATGGTTTATCCGTATATTTGCGTAAATAAAAAATAAATAAATAAATAAATAAATAAATCTATTGTGTAGTGATGTGTTCGTGTTAGGAATAATACTAAGAAAACAAGTGGCCATTTAAATTAAAATTACTTAAAACTAATTAAACTAAAGCGTTGTAAAATCGTTCATGTTATACGTTTTCAAATTAAAGAATTAACAAACCGGTGCACGATCAGCTGATTACCAGGTCATTGCTTCCTCTTCAATACGCAGTGGTTCCAAACATGTAATCTGGTTGGACATCGTCATCAACATTCTCACAGGTAAATACGAAATTTTCTTTAATAACTTTTTCTCCGTTGCACTTTCTTTAAATCACTTTTTGTTACATAAAATATCTATAGCGTCACTAGTAGTTGCATGTTGTATGTCGACAAAATTATTTTATAATTTATTGTTCATTTTTGAAATTTTTAGGAACGAAATTTTACGTCCTATCTGGGCAAGTGAAAAGGTCGACTGATCGTATTTTCGCATCGCGAAGCCTATTAAATTGAGGATTTCTACTTTATAACTGGGTTTTCCAACAAAACTCGATTCCAATTGGCTGGGTGAATTCTTATCTAAAAGGATCTTCTTTAAACTTTCACGAAAATTAAAGTCTTCAAAACCGTCCACACAAAATTGTTAGAAAAATTCCAAGTTCACTGGTCGTTCCACAATCATCTGTCAAAGTACGAATTCTTTCTTTGCATCCCATGTTTATTTTCACACAATTTCCTATTTTAACCACTTGCGTAACACTTAGTTTTTAATTCCTCATCTTACAATACTAATCTCACTTAAATCCTTATCCTATTAACAAAATTATTACTAAAATTAACATTTTGACATTTCTGCAGGTAACAGTTTCACATTTTTCAATGTAGAAGACTCAATTTTGCATCTACCATCCTCACTTGTATAGCAAATCGTTCTACAAATTAATCCTCAACTTTTGGTATGCCTTATGATGTAATTACAATTTTTTATGTTATCTAAATCTCTCTTTTTTAGATTTTCCGAAGGATGAAATTTTCTTTGCTCATTTTAGCTTTATTTGAAAACTTTTGGATTTTGGATTCACTTACAATAGTGCCAAGAAATGCGGACGCTGCTATTGGATATGCAAAACAATTCCAACTTTTATCTGTGCTACCCGTAGGATAAATTTTAATTTTTAGAATGCTAACTGCTCTGGCCAGCTTATGAAATGAAATTTTGTATTCAAAATGGCTCCAATGGTATGCCATGAACCTTCTATAAATGCTACATGCCAAAATTAACAACCCGTTCCAACAAAAAGTTCCATCCGAGGTTACACTTCATCTATCGAAGCTGCGGTTTTTTAACCGGAAGATGCAATTTACTTTATTAAGGTTATTTATCTTAGTTTTTAAGTTGATAACATGACAATATATTAATAAAAATACAATTTAAATGGTAAACGTTACATTGTTTACAACTGTCAAATACAAGTCAAATATTTTACTGTCAGGTCTTTGCGACGTTGTAAAATTTCTATAAAACGTTCAGGATCACGCGTCTAACGTCAGAGGCGTAATCGGCTGACCGATTCATGTTTGAATTTCAAATTTGATTTTCTCAGCGCAGACCGCATTTCAAAAATTTTTATTCCAGTTTTAAATTTCATTTAATATTATTTTCAAGAATTAATAGAAGTTATCACTAAATTCGATACCATGTTACATCCCTATTGTTTTTGGTTTAATCATTTAATTATTTTTGGTTTAACAATGTCTAACTTTGTTCAAAAATGCCACTTTTTCAGTGATTCAATAGTTGTTTAATAAATTCTGCTGTTTGGTTTAATAATTGAATTTTCGGTGATTTAAGAATTAAACTGTTTCTTTAACAATTCAATAAATTTTTCTGCAATTTTTTTCTGTATTTTCTTCAACAATTCAAAAATTTGATAGAAAAAGCTACTTGGTTCAAAAATACAACTGCTTTGTTTTATAATTCAGTTGCTTTATTCAATGATTTTTGTTGATAATTCAACAGATTTCAACAATGCCATTGTTTGGTTTTATTATTTATATTTCATTATTCAACTGATTTGTTAAATATCTCAACTACTTTGTTTGATAATTCAGCTGCGTTGTTTAAAATCCTTTTTAATTGAATAATTCTGTTATTTTATTTAACGATTCAACTAGTTTGTTCAACAATTATTTGTGATTTAATAATTCCGTTGTTTTTGTTTCAACAGTTATGACACAAATGACAGTTACAAACAATAAAATTGTTTTTTAACAATTCAACTGCCATTGTTGCTCAATTCTGCTGTTTTGTTCAATAATTCCACTAATTTGTTTAATAAATTCAGGTCTTTAACTCAACATTTCAATAATTTCATTTTTTGTTGTTCAACAGATTTATCAACAATTCAACTATTCTATGCAAGAAGCGATTACTCTGTTCAAAAATACAACTGTTTTGTTCCATCATTCTGTTGTTTTATTCAATAATTCATCTGTTTTATTTTTATAAATTCAGCCGTTTTGATTAATATAATTCAACTAGTTTGATTCACGAGTTCAAGTATTTTTTGTTTAGAATTCAATTGTTTTGTTTCAACAATTCAATTATTATGTTTAACAGTTCAACTGTTTCTTCAATATTTTAATAAATAATTCAACTATTTTGTTTAATAACAATTATTTCTGGTTTAATAATAATTCGTTCAATATTAAAAATATAAAAAGGAAAGAAATTATATTTGTTACAACAGTGCAATTGTTTTGTGCAAAAAAGGTATTTTGTCTAAAAATGCAGCCGTTTACTTTAATAATTCAATTATTTTTTGTTCGACAATTCAACTATTTTTTTCAACGGTTTTTCTAACAAGATAAGGAAAACATTAATTGCGCAAAAGACAAGTTTTTTTAAGTAAACAATAATTACCGCGGATACATGCGGTCGTTAGTTCGAACTAAGTCAGCTCGACCTGGCTAGTCCTTACATGTGTACACTTAGATAAAGCGACCTAATCCGCTGGATCAATCTTAGTTAGATCAAGCTATATCATTGCTTTCAGTTTGAACTAAAAAAAAACATGTATACACCTGTGCAATAAAATTAATAGCAAACTAGCTTAGATCGAACTAAGGTTAGTTCGAACCATGGACTTAGAAGGTTAGGACATGCAACTCCCTATCTGAAAGCTTAAAATTTCCGAGCTCTTAACCGAATAACGATAAATCTCCCCACAGGAGGCGCTGAATGTCATTGACCAAAATGAAATGAAAATTGAAATTTCAAATTATGGATTCACCAATATAAAAGTGAAAGAATATTGTACATAAGAAAATATATGCATATTAAAAATTATAATATTTACAGATTTGTTAAAAGTTGGTGTTATTAAGTTTTAAGTGTTTGTTTATAAGGTAAGTAGTTTTCTAACCTTCAAAAATTGATGCAATAAATTTGTATTTTTCTATTTAATTAGATTTAAAATGGGTTTCAAATGTGTTGTACCTAATTGTGTAAGTGGCTATGACAGCGAAAATAAGAAAACTAAGGCGTATAGTATGTTTAAAGCACCACGAGATCCTGAAAGGCTCAAACAATGGAACAAAGCTATCCCCTCGAGATTTTGAATTGAAAGATTGTCATAGGGTTTGTGAAATACACTTTGCAGAAGATTGTATTATAAGAACATATATTGTAAAATATAATATTCCAGGACTTTCAGATAAAGAAGTAAGTATCGATAAATATTACTACGTTGCTTATTGTTATTATTTACCACAGAGGTTTGTTTAAAATAATTAGAAACATTCTGCAAAATATCATATTAATATTTTTCTTTAGAGGATGATAATTCTTGATTAATATTATAATTATTGATAATTATTATTATAGGTACCTTTGCTTAAGCCACGCTTAACTGACACTGCAATACCAACGATTTTCCCCAATTGTCCTGCTTATTTAAGCAAAACTGTACAAGCCAGAAAAAAACCATTAGAACGTAAACCATTTATTAAAATCAAAAAAATTAAGTCTGAAGTACTTTGATGAAGTATATTGAGAAAAGCAATGTATATGAAGAAGTTGTCACTGATTTGCTGCAAAATGTGAATTTTACATTTCCATGCAAGTTACATAAAACAGATATATTGTCTTACACCATTCATTATTACATCACCATGAGGTTAAGACAATATACTTATCATATTAATGCAGAAACTAAAAAAATTAGTGCCGAGAAGAAAAAGCATTCAAAATTATCAAAACCTAAATATATTTTTAATAAATTCATTTCTGTTACCTGTGTTTTATTATATAATATAAAAATTATTTTATATTATTATAATTATACTTATTTTTGAATAAAACGGCTATTAACATCAAAAGTTGTTATCAAAACCATATAAAAAAATTCCTTTAATTGCTCGATTAACTTGTTATTCTTTTAAAATTTTAATTTAATATTATAAAAATGTTATACAGGTATGTAAAACATATGTTTTGTAGAAAAATTGTTTAAATAACGCTATAAAAACATTTAATTTTTGTGTAAATGTATTACTTTTATATCAATATTATGCCTCATGTATTGCCGCGCCATCTAGTATTAAAGTTTGGCGTGATTCGGTTAAGAGCTCGCATTTTTACTATGAGTTGCCAGTCCTAATCTTCTAAGTCCATGGTTCGAACTAACGACCGCATGTATCCACGGTAAATGTTAATAAAATTTAGTTAAACTTCAAAGTTGACATTTGTTTCAATTAGGTATTAAATTTTTAAAGCGAACATTTTAATATTAACAAACAAATAGGATATTTCTGCATGTTAGAATTAAATATATTTGCAATTTTATTGAAAATTTGTAATTTTAAGATTTATACAGGGGGAAACATTAAGAACAATTGTATGTTGTGTTGCATAACTTATGCATTGTCACAGAATTTTATTTTTATAATAATGATAAGTTGCAATTATTCCTAATAAACAAGTAAAGGCAGAAATGACAAAAGACGAGCCGAAAGTTTCGAACAAGAAACTCATATACAGGGTGTCGCCGTGACCGTGGAGAACCTATAAGGTGGTGATAAAAGACACTTTTCTAAGGCAAATTTTTAAATAAAATTTTTTGTCCAAGTCGAAACCCTTGAGGGTTTAAAGCAATTTTTTGAATTTCTGCCTTCAAACGGCCATATAATCGTAACTATTAATTTTCTGGTATTAATAAATTAATAATTTTGTAAGACAATTTACTTATCTACAAATTAGTTTATAACCTCCTATTGTCTAAGATGAACGGATTTTGAGTTATGAATTAAATTAAGAGAAGAAATGTAAAAAAATTCCAAGTTCTATTTTTTCGTTCTTGTTGCAAACCTTGTATCTTTTAAACTAAACTACTAACAAAAAAATTAACGGCCTATTTCGGATATCAAATTTAACGAGCTATAACTTTAGTTTATTAAAAAATTTTAAAAAACCAACTCATTTTACAGAAATTCCCAAAATAATGGATAAGGTCGCTACAAAAAATATAATCGTCATACAGGATGTCTCCGTGTACATGGTAAACCTTTGAGGTTGTGATAGGAGACACTTTTCTAAGATATATTTTTAAATAAAATTTTTGTCCTAGTCCAAACCCTTGGGGGGTACCGCTCTTTGAAGCAATTTTTTGAGCTTGTAGTACATTATTGGGATTTTTTGTAAAATGGGTTGATTTTTCAAAAAATGTTACAAAACTAAAATTATATTTCATTAAATTTTCTATCCAAATTAGGCTATTCGTTTTTTGTAAATAATTTTGTTTTTCCACTACTAGCCATAAACACTATCATTTCAACGTAAGTTATCGAACTGTGAACCACGCCTTCTGTCACCTGAGGTGAATAATATTTTATTATTCACTAGTAGTTAATAATGAACATAAATGCGTAGTCCGGAAACTTCGGGCCATTTTGAAAGAAAATTTATGTGTAAAACGAATTAGCATAACCAAGAAATTCTATCAATAGTGTTTAAATAATTAAAATCGGTCTATAAATAAGATTAATTTGATATTTAAAATGTTGATTAAATTGGAATTTTGTGACGTTTAGCAATTAGGCGAAATGAGAAAACGAATTAATTATGACAGCTAATTATGACTAGAAACTTTATAAATCGATTATTAATAATTATTACAATCAATTATCGTTACAAATAGTACACTTATTGACAAAATAGTTTTCGTCAACTATATGTATTTGCAAAAAGATTGCAAAAACTTACAAATATCAAAATATTTAATGTAACCTTTATGTCAAAATTAATTAAACATTTTCAAGCAAGTGTCAACATCAAAACAAAAAACTATCATTTGTTTTATAATTTGAAATAAATAATTAAAACGATTTACACCAGGGTCTCGATTTGCGTCGGGGATACGTTCTGTAAAAGTGCTACGCAATTCGAATCGACTCAAATCGAATCACATTTTTCCATAAGATTCCATAGTAATTCACGAGATGCGTTCTACAATCATCAAAAACTTTTTTCACAATGGTAATAAAATCACATATTATGCTAACAAAATTTATTTTTAGTAAAATATCGGTAAAAACAAATAAAAAAGATAAATAAAATTATTTATTACAGAAGAATACTGCTAATTTTAAAGCTTCTCTGACGGTTGCTTTAAACTAAATAATGAAAATGTAATTGCATGTAGAAAACGCATCGTACACAATTATTTATAATATTATGTAGTAGTATGTATACATTACAAGACTTACAAACTTTGCAAGTGGCATGGCGGCGCGATTCATGCAGATATTAATTCTACTTGCAGATAAAAACTATTAAATTACAGTCGTTAGAATTTTACGCATGAAGCAAAAAATTGAATTTGTATTATTTTAAAAGACGCAAATTGAATTATGTGACGCATATAAGATTTTCGGTCCTATATTCGTGTTATTAAGCAAATCGAATCGACGCAAATCGATGCGACGCAAAACGAGACCCTGGTGTACTTTATTCATTAACAATTATTATTATAAGAGTAAACAATCCTAGTAGTGGAAAAATTGATATAACCACGGTAGTGAAGCGTGTTATAACCCGCGCGTTAAATCCGCGGTGCTACGCACCTTGGGATTTAATCTGGCGCTAGGGTTATAACACTATCTTCACTACCTTGGTGTATAATATACTATTAAAAGATACAGGATTCGCAAGAAAAAAATAAAACTTGCAATTTTTTAACATTTCATCTCATTTTTTTTTAATTATGACATGAATTATGAGTTAAATTGTTATAGTCGAGGCTAAATTAGTACTGATGGATGTTTACTAGTTTCTTTTAATTTTTAGGTTTTCTATCACCATGTCACGTTCTGCTGGCCAGTATCTTGGGCGCCACCCGTTTTTATTAAATAAAAAACTGGAAAATATAACGTACATGTTCAATATAAGAATAACATAAAATATGCCCGGTAACCCAAGTCTGCAAATATTAATAATTAATAATATTAATCTAATTATTAAATGTCTGATGACAGCAGTAACCATTGCTGAAAGCTCACAAATAATGTTTCGTTTTATTGTTCATTTAACCTTATAATTTTAAAAAAATTTGAATCAAATATTAATAATTACTCAACGGTTATTTTTTTGGATTTTTCCTGTCGTGGTTCAGCACTTGGTGAACTTTAATTCTATTCCGACAATAGCATCATACAAAACACATCAAACTTCTCATAATCAAAAGCGTAAAGGTATACCATTAACAGCAACAATATTTTCCTTGCTTAATGAATTTACATCAATTCCAAATTTGAAGAAGTGCGTGTTTGAAATCTAAACTTATAAGCCTACAAACGCCAAGGAAATAAATAAGTGACGATTACTAAAATATATCATACCTTCCCCTGCAGAAGGAAAGCTCGTCAAAATATTGTACGAAAACCCCAAATCGCAATTGATTTCAACCACTAAACATTTATATTAATAAACCTGACTCTCTTTGCTTTTCCTATGTACAAGGTCTTTAAAATAAAATGTTACAAAAATAAATTGGCATTATTATTTTTAATTTACATTTTTGCCAAAGAAAGAAAATAAATTTATGTTGAATAAAGTATTTTAAAAATTACAAGTTTAGTAAAATTTGAAACAATACACATGTCAATTAATTTTACTAAAAAAAAAAAAATTTCCAGTATAGTTTTTGATTTTAATAAATTTTAATCCATTTTCGTTCATTTAGGGATAGTTTAACCGGCGAGTTTTTGAGAAGACAAAACCACTTTGCGCAACGGGGTTTTAGACTAAATTGTAAGTTGGAAAATTTTCATATTTCACTAAACTTGTAATTTTTAAAATATTTTATTCAAAGTATAATTTCACAAGTTAATAAACATTTACAATTGAAAATAAATTTATCATTTATTTGCTATTAGGAAGACGAGTTTCCCTTTATTTAAAAATTGTAAGCAAAGTTATAACAATTACAAGGATGTCATGCTAAAGAAGTAAAAAAAAATAATTAGGACATAAATAAAGAATTGTAAATATCATCTTCTCGCCTTGACGTTTGATTTGCATAATATTATCACATACCTACTGTATATACTAGGTGACCGGCCGGGCACCCGAAAATAGGGAATTAACTTAGGAAATTGCTTTTTTTTTTAATTCCTGTCCGTATTTATTCTAATTATTATAACCGATTTTTGTATATTAATCGAAAAATATTTTCTTTCCGCAGTTAAAGTTATGCAACATTTAGTATTTTGTTTCGAAATTATGGTTAAAAATAGAAAGGTTTTACAAATGCTTTTATTCTTTTGATTAATTCTCATCTTTCTACCTTCCATTTTTCATCCTTTTTCGCGATATTAGCTTTCAATTCCTGAATCCCTTATTTTAATTCCGTTGTGGCCTTATTGATTTCTCTAACTTCTTATTTTAAATTAAGTGCTTTCAATTCATTTCTTTCACTTCTGTCACCTCCAATTTTGTTCCTAACACATTTTTTGTCCATTCTATCTCTGCATGTTTCTGATCTGATGACCGAATTATTTTTCGCTTTTATTAAATACCTGTGATTTGCTCTTCGTGTT
>JARFIX010000282.1:0-23735 GCA_036346125.1 Lycocerus yunnanus
CCTGTGCCTCGATAGCTGCTTTAATATCACCTAATTTGGTCGAAAAATGGATTCCTTTTATGACTGTGCGAAAGTTTCGTTTTCTTTTAGTTGGAAAGTATGACTTTCAACGTTTTTTTGTTTAGCGCCTTTAATATGGCTGAATAATTTTCCCCGTTTACTGGTTGGATCTTGGTATTATCCTTCCAATAATTTTTATACTATACCCATCTTTGGCTACTTCATTCAAGATATCTTCTAACGGACGGATGTCCTGGACATATGGTACAAATATTGGTGGTGGTTTTGTTATCTTTGGCTCCTTTTCGATTGTTTCCTCGTTCTCTATATTTTCAATTGGCTGAAAACGGTTACTGGTGTTAAATTGCATTGTTTGATTTGTAGTTCCGTACTCCGTAATACGCTTTTGACGAACGTTTCTAGTTAATTGGTCCGGTGAGCTCCGCCTATGTTTTTTTGAATTCACCTGTTGCCACGGTGGGTTTTGAACTTCCACTGATGGCTCTAAAATGCGACTTTGGTCAATTAATAGTGGATTTTCGACTACTGGAAGAGTATTTAATAATTGAGCGTTTTCGCTATTGATAGTTTCGCCAGTAACTTGTGGCGAGTTTGAGGTTATGTTTTCCTTACTACATTTAACACAACTCCACTGGTTTATTTCTTCACTGGCTTTTAATTCGCATTCGAGAGTAAATAATCAAACCAATGTCTCTTTCATACATTTAAACTTCCCCTTATAGTTATCTGTGTGCTACCTGTCAAAGTCAAATAGTAGGCTTGCAGGTTGCCACCACTGCTACATTTTGGCATTCCAACAATGTCATAACCCAAACATTTTCAAGTAGCTTTTATCTGAAAACACTCACCTTCCAGCAATATTGTACTTGGACGGGCAAATGTACCAGAGAATTTAAATTTACGAAAAGATTTTGCTGAAAGAAGGCGGTGCTTTCTCCTGATCACACTTTATGTGACTTTGGATCCAATAAACTAGATAATAACCATCCAACTATACCAAATGCACACGTGCATAAATGCATAGTTTGGATACAGAACTACTTCACCTTGGTGATTACCTAATCGAGTAGGCAAAATTTTGCAAAGATTTTACAACAGTAAACCATAATATGTTTAATTATCATAATATCTTATCCACCAAAGAAAAGCTCTGCGTCATTAATCATGAGAGTATGAATTAGTACCAGAAAAATTAATCAAACCAATGTCTTTTTATACATTTAAACTTGCCCTTATAGTTAGTTAATGTGTTCTACCTGTCAAAGTCAAATAGTAGGCTTGCAGGTTGCCACCACTGCTACGATTTGGCATTACAACAATATCATAACCCAAACATTTTACTAGTAGCTTTTATCTAACAACACTCACCTTCCAGCAATATTGAACTTGGACAGGCAAAAGTACCAGCACATTTAAATTTACGAAAAGTTTTTGCTGAAAGATGGCGGTGCTTTCTCTGACCACACTTTATGTGATTTTCAATCTAATCAACTAGATAATAATAATCCAACTATACGAAAACCGCATCTGCATAAATTTTGAAAATGGTCAACCACAATATCTATTACAATTTGCTAATACGATCGATAGCATCTCAACATCAGTTACATTTATCCTAAATAGTCGCAAAAACGTACACACTTGAAAATGCGTTATTTAATGGATCGTACCGATGTGCAATTTAAAGTGTACCCCCGCGCCCAACCTTATTTGATGTTTATAAAACCTCTCCACCGCTTTTAGGATCTTTATCCGGAGCATTGGTGTTTACCTAATCAAGTTGGCAAATAATTGCACTGATTTTACAACAGTAAATCATGTAAACTTTAAATATTGTAATCCAACTCCATAATAAATGAAATAATACCTATCCAGAAAAATAAATTAACCGTCATGTTTTTACCAATACCAATTCTTTGATATTTGATGTTTTGTTTAATATTTTGCTGTTGCATTATGTAAATAAACTCTGTATTCTGCTATTATTATATATATATATATATTTCGGGCTTCCTTTTTATAAGGATACGATTTACGTCGTTTACCCGTTCCCTTGAGAGGATACTTGAGCAATTAATATCTCAAAGATGTTGCCAGCATCTTGTGAGAGGACCACCGTCTTTACGTGCCTTCCGAAGCACGGAGACGGCCTTACAAAGTGAGCCCTACCCGGATTTGAACCAGGGCGCCTTACATTAGCAGTTAATCATGCTAACGACCAGGGCAGTAACTGTCTGATTCTGCTATTATTATAATATTAAATAATGGAATTTGAAACAAAAATTCACACTTAACGTTTTCAGTAATAATAAAAATGACATGAAAGAGTGAAATCCAAAATTTTAAAACTTAAAATAACTATAAAAATTTAGAATTTTAGGGCAGACATCGTTGCCCGTTTTTCAAAATGCTCTAAAATCAATATTTTCAAAAACTTTTTTAAAGTATGTGATCTTACTCCTTTTAATGGTGATAATATCAATTCTCATAAACTTTTACTAAATAATATATAAGGAATAAATATATATAAATTATAAATGTGTTGAGTTGTTTGGTAAACAATTCTCCAATGTTTACTCAAAAATGATTCCACAACTTATAATTATGACACAATCAATGTAATCAACTGTAACTCCCTTTCAGTTACAGTTCATGATGTCTTCGAGGCAATTACTAGCTTGCCTGACAACATGAACAGTGGCCCCGATGGAGTCTCGGCATATTTCCTAAAGCAATGTCAGTACTCGTTAGCAACCCCGATTACTAAGATGTTTAATTTATCCCTTTCCAGCGGTTGTTTTCCAAGTATTTGGCGAAGAAGTTACATTACTCCAATATTTAAGAAAGGTAAACGAGCTGATATCAGCAACTACAGAGGCATTTCAATTCAATCCACCTTACCAAAATGCTAGACAAACTAGTTTCAATACAACTATCTAGTGTCAGTAAAATTATATTGTCGAGCATCAACACGGTTTTTTTCCGGGTCGTTCGACATCAACCAACCTGTTAACGTTTGTTACTTATATTATGGATAGCTTTAAATATCATCGGCATGTCGATGCAGTGTATACCGATTTCTCCAAGGCATTTGATCGAGTATCTCATCCTGCTTTATTATCTAAACTAGAATCCCTAGGCTTTGGACCGATTGTTGTGAAGTGGCTGCGTAGTTATTTATGTAATAGAATACAAAACGTCAAGATTCAAAACTTTGTATCTGATAACATAATGGTTCACTCGGGAGTTCCACAAGGCTCCCATTGTGGACCCATTTTATTTCTGTTATTTATTAACGACATTGGGAGTTACATAAATAACAGTTCTTATCTGTTATTTGCTGACGATCTGAAGTTATTTAGAGCAATCAGCTCAATTGATGACTGTCGGTTATTACAATCAGATTTGAACAACCTAAACAAATGGTGCATCGATCTTGAATTAAATTTTAAAAAATGTTCGACAATAACGTTTAAGAAACATCACTGTGAACCATTTCAATATAAGATTAATGAAGTTAACTTGGATCGGATAACTGAGGTGGATGACTTGGGTGTTTGCCTTGATTCAGGCTTAACTTTTAATAGCCATATCGCTAAAATTTGTAACAGCTCGTTTCGATCATTGGGGTTCATTCGTCGCCACACAAATCATTTTATTTGTTTCTCATTTGTAAACGTCAGTTTCAAAAGACAATATTAATCAAGAAAGTTTATTTTATCAAGTCACTAACTTGTAAACTGACAGTTAACTTCAAAATTTTTACAAGTTAGTAGTATTATTTACATTAGAAAATTTGATGTTCAAATTTCATTTGACGTTCAAATCATTGATGTTCAAATGACATGTTCATGGCAACGCTTCCATAGCTTACGACATTTGCGACAAATTATTGAGATTTTTGGAATTTATCTAACCTTTTACAAATGAGAAACAAATAAAATATAAAACAATACACGCAGGTAAAGGGTTTTACTGGCTCAAGAGGTAACTGACTCGCCTGCGGCTCGTCAGTTATATCCTCCATTCGCCAGTAAAACCCTCTTACTGCTAGTAATTTATATACTATTTCTGCTAACGCAGTTAAAATACTATATTACGCTTTAGTGAGAACTAAACTTGAATATGCGTCGTGTGTTTGGGCGCCGTACTATAAAACCCATATTTCAAGACTAGACAGGGTGGAACGGAAGTTCCTTAAATATTATCACTACAAATGTGGATTGTTAATGGATGATTTTTCGTATAATGAAACTCTAGATAAATGCAGATGCAGATCTCTGATGTACAGGAGAGTTACAGCAGATCTGTGTTTTATGCATCGCCTAATCAATGCCAAAATTGATTGCAATTTCCTCATGGAACGTTTGAAGTTCCGTGTTCAAAATTACAATACAAGAACGAATGAGTTACTTTGGATCGATCATCACCAAACCAATTATGGTCTTAATAGCCCTCTTAGTAGAATGAGTCGCTCAGTCAACAAAATAAATAAATTTGGAGATTTTGACATATTCTGCAGTTCGCTTCCGATATTCAAAAAGAAGATAATGTCGTGCAATAATGTCTATGAGTTCCTTCATTCGGAGTCAAATTTATAATAATATAATTTATGTAATTTTTTTAAATTGTTATGAAATGAACAATATGTTTATTGTTATTTTTTTTTTTGTAAATATTTCAAATGGTACATCCGTTAATTAATTATAAATAAATAATTATAAATAAATAAATATTTTATAACTATTAGCTAATAGTTAGTTTTTCTTTAATATTAATCGACAAATGTTCAAATGTATCAAGCTGTAAATTTGAGCACGGTACGTTATCTGTACTCTGTTTTTAACCTTGGTTGCTTTTATGGGCAAATAACATTAGTATTTGCTACATTAAACAATAATGAAATTTACCACAAGCATCGACAATAAGCTATAAACTTACATGACGTGTGATGATACGGTTCAACGACCATGATTTTGTGGTTGTTTTCATCTTTGTTTAATCCAAAAACATTAATTGAAATATCATTCAATTTTTAAAATTTATTAATATCAATTAATTTGATTGGAAAATCTATTCCAGTAAAATTTAAATTTTGAAAATAATCTTTATATGAATTTGGATTTATCTCCGCCCCCATTGGTTTGCATAAAGCAGCCAAAATACAATATGCAAAGCAATAATCATCAAGATTTCTTATATTTAGGACTGCTCGCTTAATCTGCAATAGATTTTGTACGTATTGTTATTTCTCCCATTAGTGGATCAAATTTATTAAAATTTATTTCCATGTATATAATCTCTTTAAGACTCCGTCCGGAATCTCTTTCTTGAAATTATTAGTTATCAGAGTAACCTTTACAATATAATTATCGTTATCACATACTAACGTTAGAAAATACTAACCCTTGATACATTACGTTATCTCATATACATTAATTACTAACATTAGAACTTATAAATATTCGAACAAACCCAATTTTAGTTTAGTTTTAGATTTCTTTATGTTATTATAACTTGTATTTTTATTTCTCATATAAATAAATACTTTTTAAAAATATCAAAACTAGTGTTTGATAGTATTTAATAATGTACATCAACAAAGGTTTTGTAAATTGGTATGCCATTTTAATTTCAAACTTGCACTAATTAATAAATTCGCCGAGAAGCTTTGATTATGTTTGTCAGTTTAAAATTTAATTGTTATAATGAATATTCGTGAGTGTACCTAATATTTTGCACCTATTTCGTATTGGTTAATCATCACATTTTAATTACAATTTAAAATAAGTGGGTTACCTTAACCTAACATCGGATTTAAATTGCTTTTAGAAATTTCACCCACATACATGCAGTAAGAAGGAATTGCTCTTAAACAAGGAATACCAAAAATATGACTCCACTAAATTACAAGCAAAAATAATATACATATAACTCACCCCTATACAGATGTGCTGAAGTGATCCATTTATTCATTTCCAGCAACAAAAGAGACTGGTAGTTTAGATGGTAGAAGAACCTTATCCTTTTTTTTAAGTCGTTAACTTGATCCTTGTGATCCTCTTTATAAGTAGAAATATCCTGGCTAATTATTTTAGTGGATAAGAACTGCATTCTGAGTAAAGATGGCCAAAATAAAGGTTTTACTGTGTACGGCCTCAAACCAGGTACCAAGGTCTGGTAGTATACGCACCCAAATGCCATGGCACGATCTTCCCCAAATAAAGCTGCAAAATACGAATTTAATTGTAAATGAAAAGTATTGCCCATATTCACATGCAAGCAGTAGTGAATAATTAAAGAGTGTTGATGCAAAATGTATAATGTCTACATTTTATAATTTTTCAGCACAAACAAAAAATGTATTTCTATTTTAATTAATTGCAGCTGTTTTAATAAAAAGTTACACCCACTGACAATATATTCGTATAAAATATATATGTATTATATATTAGAGGATTTATGCCTTTATTCACGGATCTATAATTAAAGAGGTGAACTGATGAGCTATATTTATAGTGCATATAAATGTTCTGAAGGTGTTGGCGTGGGAACGTGCATAAGAGAAGTTCCGATAGATAGAAAACAACTTATTGCACGTGACACAAATATCACAGTGGTGTAGTCATAGGACTTAGTGCACATTTTTGCATATTGTCATTGCACCATTAAAATGCGACATGAGAACAGGTATAATAATATGAACTTTATTGTTTAATAATTATTATTCTTAGATTAATAAAAACAATATTAAAGAAATACAACGTATTTTCTTTAAGGTGCAAAAATGTGCAATGCACACCACTGCGATATTTACATCACGTGCAATAAATTGTTGTAAGTACACTCGATAAGCGTTTAAGCACACGTCTTTAATTACACATCCGTACCTTTATTTAAAAAAATTGGATAGGACAAAATACATTTTGCACCAAATCAAAGGACATTATAGATTTTGTAACAAAATATAATATAAATAATATGAAATACTAATGTAGATAGTGTTTTATGCAACTAAAGTAAATTTTTCCATGTAGGAATAAAAGAATTGTTGCAAGTGGACTAAATTCAGTTTGAACCAGTTGCGATTATGTACATTAATGGTCAAAATCAATGGATTTGTTTTGTATTATCAAAACTATCAATGTGATTTTTTGTAATCGTTATTTTATGGGTTTACTATTAAACTTGATCCTTCCTGTCCGAAAACTGACAATGGCCACGAACCAGCACATTGGCCCTAATATACTTTGCAACAAAATCTCATTTTCAAGCCTAAATTACTGCATGATAAAATTAATTTTTGCACAAAATAAAATTTTATACATAGATCAAGTCTTTATCTGCGTAATTGTATATAAACTCAATAGGAATGTTGCATGATATCAAATTTAGTGATAACTCCTATTAATTCTTGAAAATAATATCAAATAAAATTTACAACCAAAATAAAAATTTTTGGAATGTGGTCTGCGCTGAGAAAATCAAATTTAAAATTCAAAAATGAATCCGTCAGCCGATTACGCCTCTGACGTCAGACGCGTGATCCCGAACGTTTTTATGGAAATTTTACAACGTCACAAAGACCTGACAGTTAAATATTTGACTTGTATTTGACAGTTGTAAACAATGTAACATTTATTATTTAATATGTATTTTTTATCAATATATTTATTTTTATACAAACTGTAGTCACAAGCAATTATAAGAAAAATGGTTTAGTGTGAGTTTTCTGTGTTTTTATTAAAATTCATTTTCAATTTTACACAAACTATTTATAGGTTACATTATCAACAAAACTGCATTTGCTGTGTTGCCAGTTGTTAAAAAATAGTTCGTGACGTCATCGCGCTAAAAACACGGTTTCAAAAATTATTTATTATAAATTTTTTTGGAGAAAACTGCAGGTCTCCTGAATCTTTTATCTAAGCAGTGCTGTTTACCAGCACCTAAAGTTTATAAAAAAAAATTAATTAAAAAATCCCTATTTTGTCCGGAGGCGAACAAAATACAGTTAGCATTGACACTCTTCAATTAAAAGTTAATTTTGATTATAAATTTGAAACATTAAAATTTACCAAATATTCCTCTGCAGTTACTACGCCAAGTACACACAAAACGACTATAAAATGCAATAACAAAACTATTACTCCAGGTAATCCTAAGTTCGTGCTAGTTTTGAAATTAACAATTCCTTTGTCGAAAAGTCCTCGGACTTTGGGGAAATTTCCCGTACTTTTTAAATGGTAAAAAAGGGGAAGCTTTGAGGGTTTTTTATTTTTTTTTTAGCCCCTTTTTTTAAAAGGGGGGAAAAAAAAATAAATTTAAAATTTCGGAAAAGACAAATTTGGGTTTCCCTTCCCCGACCTTTGAAAAAATTAAGAACTTTTTCCTTTTCCCTTTAAAAACCCTCTTTGAATTTAAAATTTACCCCCATTTTCCTTTTTCCCCCTTTCCTTTGGGCAAATTTTTTTTTAAAATTTTTGGGTTTTTCATTTCCCAAGTTTTCCCAAGGAAATCAAATGAACTTTTTTTCCAAAGGTAATTTCATTTGAAACCCCTTTTTTCCTCTCCCCCGGGCCCCCGGGGGCCAATTTAGTTTACGGGTTTTAGGGGGGTTTTTAATTTCCCCGCCCTTTTGACCATTTTTAGCCCAATTTCCTTAAGATTTGCTTTTTCAGGAGTTTCGTCCATTTGTTGCCCCATTTTGGGGTTGGCCGCCATTTTTTAAAAATAAAATCCAAAAGGGGGTTTTATTTTTGTGGTTTTTTGGAAATTTTTTCCCCGGATTCCCAACCCAAATTTTTTTGATTCCGGCGGTTGGGGTCTGTTTTTTTTTTTTTGTTTTGCCTTAAAAATTTTGGGGCCCCTTTTTAAATGGGTATTTCGGGCTTTTTTTTGGGATTTTTCCGTTTCCCCGGTCTAAAAAATTAAAGAAAACCCCTTTTAAAATTTTTTAAAATTCCCGGGTAAATTTTTTTCCTTTTTGGGTTAAAAAGGATTTTGTTTTGGGGTTTTTGAAAGGGGTTTTTTTTGTTTAAAAAAGGAAAAAAAAAATTGTGAAAAAAATAAAAAAGGTAAACTTTTTTGTAAAATTAAGCCCACTGCGGAAAAATTAAAAAAATTTTGGATTCCGAAAATTTCAAAAAGAAAAATTCCCAACAAAATAAAATTTTAATTTAGTCCGAAAAAAAAATTAAAAACAACAGTTTTCCCAAAATGGAAATTCGGGAAAAATGTTTTGGTTTCCCGTTTTAACCCCACGAAAAACCGGTTGCCCACAACAAGGTTTTATCATTAATGCGGGTTTAATTTTTGGGGAACCCTTTTTTTGGTTTAAATCCAGGCCCTTTTAATTTTTCCCTTTTGGCCAAAAAGGGGTTTAAAAAAATAAAAAAAAAAACCCCTTTTGGTTAAAAAATTTGGGGACCAGGGCGGGAACCCTTGAAACAGGTTTCCGGGTTTTGGGGTGCGCGGGTCCCCTTTTTTAAAAAAGGGGTTTTATTTTCTAAGCAAGGGGGGCCCCCCCTTTTTTAAAAAGGGAGCTCAAATTTAAAGGTTTGGGCCCCCCTCTCCAAAACCTTTGGGACTTCGGGACCCCTTTTTACCCCATTTTTTTATTTTGGGGGGTTTCCCCAGGCCCTTAAAATTTAAACCCAAATGCCCAAGAAACCCCAAAGTTTGCCCAGCGCACCAACCGTTTCTTTTCTTTCCGGGGGTTTTTTAAAATTTTCCCCAAGGAGCCAAGGTTAGTTTAGATTCGCCCCGTCAAAAGGCCCGTGTTTAGGAAAATTGGGCGTTTTTTCCCCGGGTCCCAAAACTTTCCAAATTTGCCTTGGGCAAAGGATTTCCCCGGGTCTTATTGCCCTTCTCAAACCCCGGGGCCCCCAAAAACCCCCGTTCCCAAAAATTGGGGAGTATAGGTAAAAATCTGGGGGGTCACCTTTTGGGGGGAAGCTTGAAGGGAGGGGTCGGGGCGGTTGAAAAATTTTAAAAAAAACCCAACCCCCCTTTTAAATATCCCAAGGGGAAAACCGGGGGAAGGGAACTGGTAAAAAGGGGGGATGGGGCCCCTTTCGGGCCTTTTTTAAAAATTTAACCCCTTTTAAATGGGGTTTTCTAAAAAGTTACGTCCCCGGGATTTATCCTGTTAAATTTCAAAAAAATTTCAAAAAAACTTTTGGGAGGGGTTTTAGTTTGGGCCCCCATTTTAAAAAAAAAGTATTTTTTGGGTGGAAAGGGGTTTTTGGGTTTTACCGGTACCGAAACCCAAAAATTTAAACCTTGGGAAAAGGTTTTCGGGTCCAAAATTTAAATTCCCAAAATTTAAGTTTAAAATTTTTTTTAAAAAGGGAAATTTCCCCCGGCCAGGGATTTTAGGTTTAACCCAAAACATAAACCCAAAGGAAATTTGGGCCAAATAGGGAAACCTTTTTCGTTTTAAAAGTCACTGTTTAAACAAACAAGTTTCCCAAATTTAGGGCCCGGGGAACCCAAGTTTTTGGGAATTTTAAAATCCAAAAAAACCTGATGGGAAAATTTTAATTTTCCGGGAGAAAAGGGTTTTTAAATTATCATTTTTTGGGGCCCCAAGGCATGGGAAAAAGGGTTTCAAATGGGTTGGGAAAACCCCGATAAGGGAAATTTCCCGGAAGGGGAAGAAAAAAATTAAGGGAAAGGGGAAAGGGGGCCAACGGGGAAAAATTTGGGTTGGGCCCCACGGGGTAAAGGGGAACCAAAGGAGAAAAAAGGGGGTCCAACCCAAAAAACCTGGGAAACAACCCCATGGGTCAAAATTGGGCCCCGGCCCAAAAGGGAAAAAGGGGCCACTTCGGCCAAATTACCCAAAAAGGGGGGCCCAAAGGGGGGTTTTGCCCCCAAACTTTTTTTACCCCAAAGGGGGGAAAGGGGTTTCCCCTTCCCACAAAAACTTTCGGGAAAACGTGGGGTTTTTGGGGGGGTTAAAAAACCCCAAGGGGGGCCCCCGCCCAAAAAAAAGGGGGTGCAAATGGGAACCTGGGAGGTCCAAAATTTTAAAAGGGGCCCGCTGAAAAATAAATGGGATTCCTTTCAAAAGGGATAAAATAACCCAAAAAACCGCCCCGCTGCCCAAAAAAAAAAACCCCCTGGAATTTTCCCAAAATAAAGGCCCCGGGATTAAAAGGGGTCTTTTAAAAAATCTCCCAAAGATTTGAACAAACCAAAACACCTTTTCCCTCCCCAAAAGATGAAAAGGGGGCCCCTCCCAAAGTTCCCCTCAAGAAGACCCCGCCCAATTTTTGGGGCCCTGGTGGGTTCCCCAAATTTTAAAGGGGGCCCCCAAAAGGACCCTCCCCTCCAAAAGGGAAATTGGGCTTTAAAAAAATTTTTAAGATTGAAGGAAGGGCAAACCCCCAACCAAAAAAGCAAAAGGGGGAAACCCAAAAAGGGAAAACTCACATGGAAAAAGATTTTTGGGTTTTTTGTAAAATTCCCAAAACCCCAAAATTTAAAAAAGGGTTTTATAGAAAGCAAAATCCCAAACACCCTTTTTAAAAACCTTTTAAAGATAAAACTAAAAAAGGGGACCAAACC
Source organism: Lycocerus yunnanus (assembly GCA_036346125.1). Taxonomy (NCBI): domain Eukaryota; kingdom Metazoa; phylum Arthropoda; class Insecta; order Coleoptera; family Cantharidae; genus Lycocerus; species Lycocerus yunnanus. The sequence continues at coordinate 11,596 of JARFIX010000282.1, forward strand.
CCCAAAAACGGGTTTGAAAATAAATTTGGAACCCTGAAAAACCGGGCGTAAGGGGAGGGGGAAAACCCAAAAAGGTTGGGGAAAAAATTTTAAAAAAAAGGGAAAAAATAAACCTGGGTTTTAAAATTAAAAATTGGGGGAAGAAAAAGGGCCCCCGCGAATTAAATTTCCATAAGTTCCCGGGTTTAAAAGTTCACCCTTAAAAAGCGAAGAGGGAAGGGGTTTTATAAACGGGGCCCAAAAAAAAAAAGGAAAAGGGGCCCATTTAAAACTTAAAACCCCGGGTTAATTGAGGCAAAATGGAAAAAGAAAACCCAAAAACGGTTAAATCCCCAAGTTTTTGGGGCAAAAAACTTTTTGAAAAAAAAAATTGGGGGAAGGGGACCAAAGAATTCCCGGGGGGAAAACTTGGAAACAAAGAAACCCCGGGGGGGGTTTAATTAAGGGGGGTTTTGTTTAAAAGAAGGTGACGGGAAAACCTGGAGGGTTTCGTTCAAAAATTTTTGGGAAAAGGCCCCAATTTAAATTTTGGGAAAAAAAAGGAAATCCCTTTGGGGGAAATGAAGAAAGGACGGAGAAACAAACTCCTTTGAAATTTGGGGAAACCCAAAAGGGCCCTACCAGGGGAAAAATTTTTTTTGGGGGCAAGTTTATTGGGAACTCAAAAAGGAAATTTTTCCCAAAGAAACCCCAAAGGGTTTTGGGTTCCAAAGGGTTTTCCCCCAAAGAAATAAACCCAAAAAGGGGGGGGGGAAACCCCCAGGGGGGAGCGAAAAAATTTGTGGGAAATCCAAGGGAAAGGTCAGGGGAACCAAAATGGAAAAAAAAATCCCGGTTTGGGGAAAAAAAAAATCTTTGAAGGGAAAATTTTCCAAGGGGGTCTGCCAACCCGACCCGGGGGGCCCAAAGATTTTTCCCCCTAAACCGGGAAACGAAAAAAGGAGGGGGTTTGGGGGAAAAAAAAAACAATTGGGGGCACCAAAACCCAAAAAACCCTGGGTTTAAAAAAACCAAAAGGGCCCCTTGGCCTTTTTTCCTTTAAACTTGGGAAAACCAAAACCCAAAACCCGGGGGAAACCCTTAAAAAAAAACAAAAACGGGGGGTTTAAAAAAAGGGGGAAAGGAAAAAAGGGTGGAACCAAAAACCCAAACCCCTGTCCAAATTTCACACTGGGGGCACCTTTCTCGGGGCCCAAAAAAATTTTTCCCGGAAAAAGCACCCAAGCAAAAGTTTTTGGGGAAAAAAGGGGAAAAAATAGGGAAACCTGGGGCCCCGGTTTAAACCGTTGGGGTTTGGGCCCATTACTGGAGGAAACATCCCCAAAGAAAATCCCCAAGGAAAAACCTTTTTGGGGGGGTTTCCCAAAGGAAACCAAAGGACCGCTTTGGGGAAAACCCTTGGGGCCCTTAACCGGGTTTAAATTGGGCCTAAAATTTCTTTTTGGGAAAACCCCTAATTTCCCCGGGCGAATTTTCTTTTCCCAAGGGGAACAAGGGGGTTTGGTACCCCGGGGGGCCCGGGAGGGAACCCCTTTCTTTCGTCCCTTGAAATTGGGGTAAGTTTTTAAAGAAACCCCAAACCAAAAACCCATCTCCCCTTGGGGTTCCTTTTTAAATTAAGGAAAAAAAACCCAAAAATTTTTTATGGGGCCCCAAGTAATTTTCCCCAAAAAACCCGGGCCAGGATAAAATAAGGGGGGGAAAAAACTTTGGGCAACACCCCGTTTTAAAAACCCTTTGGAAGGGGGTTTGGATTTGCTTTTTAAGGGGCAAAGACATTTTAAAAAATTTGGGTTTGGAATGGAAACCCAAATTTTTCCCCACGGGGCCCAGGGCCAGCAAAAGGGGGGGGGCCCCCGGGAAGGGCTAAAGGGAAAGACAAAGGGGCATAAAAATTTTTGGGAATTTCTGGATTTCCCCGGAGGCCATTCCCAAAGGGTTTAAATCCAAATTTTTAAAAAAATCCGAAAACCCGGGTTAGGGGAGGGGAAACCCCTAAAGGATAAATTAAGCCCGGGTTTTTTTAAAAATTTTTCTTTAAAATCCGGGTTTTGGGGGCAAATTTTCTCATTTTACTTCCCCAAAAAAATTTTAAAAGGTTTTTTGTTTTGAATCTTGATAAAAGGTTTTGGTTTTAAGGTTAACTTTTGTTTTAAAAAATTCATTTCCCGGGTTTTTAAAATAGTTTTGGGGAAAAAATTAATTTTTGGGACCTGCGCCAAATTTTTTTTTAAAAGTAAAAGGGGTTTTTTGGAAAGCGGAAAGGCCCAAAAGGGGGCAATGGGAAATAAATTTTTAAAAATTTTCAAAAAAATGAAAGGGGGGGACATCGAAATTTTTGGGCCAAAAGGTTAAAGGAAAAAGGGGGAAAGGGTTTTTAAAAAAAAAACAAAAAAAAGGAACGAAAAACTGAAAAAAAAGAAATAAAATCAAAAGGGGAAAATTTCTCCCCGAAAAAAAAAAGAAGCGGAAAGCTGAAAACCCCAAAATTTTTAAAAGAACGGGGAAAAAGGGAAATTCAAATGGGTGGGGTTTTGCAAGAATTGTAAAACCCCAAAAATTTCCAAACCCAATTAAAAAAAAATAAAGGGAAAACCCGGGAAGGTTGGGCTTTGTAAAAAGGGTTTTAAAAAGTAAAACAAAAGGGGAAAAAATGGGGGCCCAAAACCTTTAGACAAATGGGAGAACATAAGGGTTAAAAAAAATTTAAACAAAACTTTTTCCAAAAGGGGGGAAAAAAACTTTTTTAAAAAGAAAAACAAAAGATTGGCCGAAAAAAAAAACCCCCGGGGAAACACGAAAATGTTTGGTTAAACAAAAACAAAAAGGAAAGGGAAAAAAAGGGAGAAAACATAAATTAAAAAAATAAAATTTCAAGGAAAGGAAAAAAGGGGAAAAAAAAAAAAGAAACAAAAAAAAAACCCGAAATTTGAGAAAGATTACTTAAGAAAAGGGGCCCCATGGCTGAAAAAATAAAGAAAACAAAAATAAAGGGGAAAAGGATAAAACCCCCCACCCACCGGGGAAAAGGGTTTTGGAAATTTTCCCCAAACCTTTGAAACGCTTTAAAAATTTTAAAAACCAAAGGGAAAAAAGGCCCGGGAAAAAAAAAGAAAAAAGCAAAAAAAAAACGAACACGGTTTTTGGGCTTTACCCAATTAAAAGTTTGAAGAACAAGGTTTTTAATAAACCCCCCGGGGGAAAAAAACCCCAAAAAGGGGTTTTCCAAAAAGGGGGCCCCTGGGAAAAAACGATTTGGGCCCTTTTTGGGGATTAAACGCAAAGGGGAGGTCTTGGGGAAAAATTTGGGGTTTGCCCCGGACGGAAATTGAAGGGCCCTTTGGAAAAAACCTTTAAAAAGGGATTATAAGGGGTTAATTGGGCCGGGAAACCCCGGGGGAACCCTTTGGGAAGGGTGGACCCTTTGGCGAAGGGTAACCAAAGGGGGTTTAAACGGGGCCTGGGCCCAAATTAAAACAAATGGGTTTCCCGGGGGGGGGGTTAATTGGCCAAAAAGGGGCCCCAAAATCTGAACCGGGGAAACCCAAAGTAAAGTTAAAAAAAAAATTTTTAAAAAAAAATTTTTCCCCAAATTTTCAAAAAAAAAACACCTTTAAAATTGAAAATGGGGCCCCTTTTTAAAAAATTAAAAAGGCACCAAAAATTAAAAAATTTTTTAAATTAAAAACCAAAAATTTTAAAAGGAAAAAATTTTGACCCAAAAATTTTTATTTAAAAAAATTTTAAAATTTTTTTATTTTAAACATTTTTAAAATTTTAAAAAAAAACCCTTTAATTTTTTTTTTTGCTTTGGGGACATTTTTTTTTTAAAAAGGTTTTAAAAAGGGGGTAATTTTTTAAAGGGAGGGGTAAAATTTCCCAAACCCAAAGGTTGGGGAAAAGAATTAAAATTTTAAAAATTTAAAAAGGTTAAAATTCCCGGGGAAAAAAAAACAATAAAATAAAAATTTTTAACCCTTTAATAAAATTTAACAAAAACCCTAAAACCGTTTAACCAAAAACCCGGAGGGGAACCCCTTTTCCCCCCCAACGGGGCCCCCCCCTTCCAAATTTAGCCCTAACCAAGGTGGGTAACCCGAAAAACCCCTTTTCCAAGGGGGTTTTTCCCAAAGGGTTTAAGGAAAGGGGCTCCCTTTCCCAATCCCGTTTCCCCGGCGGCTCCCAAAATTCCCAAATAACCCCAAAAGTTTAAGGGGGACCAGAAGACATATAGGCCTGTAGGACGAAGGGCAATCCAGAGGTTTATTGCCCTTCCTAATCAGGACGAGCCTGGCTTTCTTCCAGCAACCGGAAAACGCCGTCCCTCAGACACTGATTGAAAAGCCCAAGGAACGGCTCCGGGTGCCTGGTGGCCGCTTCCTTCACGACCTCCGCGGGGATGTCATCCGGTCCGGGAGCCTTGTTTGCGGGCGTCTTTTGGACCGCCGCCCGCAACTCTTCCGGGGAGACAAGATGGAATTCGTCTCCCCTATCTTCCTGGTCCAAGTGTGGGGATACCAGTCCACCGGTGTCACGGAGATCTTCGGCCGACGTGCCGTGGTGGTTTGGGGAAAAAAGACTCACCACGTGTCTGATCCTTTGGGGGGTGAGGCCCGGGATAGTTGTGCGACCCAGTTTTTTTCTCACAATCTTATACCCCACTCCCCACACGTCGGCATCCACATCTTCAATGATTTTCTGCCAAGCTGCGCGCTGGCTACGATTGATCTCGTAGCGCAGCTCTCTTCTAGCGGTCCTCAGGAGCTGTAGATGAGGTTCAGCTCCCTCTTCGCCGTGCCTGGCACGCATGCGCTGGTATTTGCACCTTGCGGCCTGGCACTTTCTTCGCAGCTCGGCGATGTGGTCGTTCCACCAGTAAACCGGGGGGCGCCCGTTACGTCTCTTTGGCATCGACGCATTGCAGCGCGCGTCAGCGCCTCCGTAAGCCGGCGGGCGCCCATTGCCCCCATCCCTTCCATCTCCCGATCCAGGGAGGCATGCAACCTATCCAAGCTAAGTTTGCCGACTGCCCAGCCTCTAGGTGGCTTGCTGGGCCTACTCGCCGCCTCCACTACGAAAGAAATGTAGTGGTGGTCGCTCAAGGATTCGGCGTCCAGAACTTGCCAGTCTTGGACGCCTCCGAGTAGGTCGGCAGACGCCACGGTCAGATCCACGATAGATTCGGACCCTGCACGATTGACCGCGGCCGGCCTGGAGAAAGTTGGAGTTGTGCCTAGGTTGCACACCCCCATGTTCAGCGCCGCAAAGAATTCGGTGAGATACTCCCCACGCGGACACGTGCGTGGGGATCCCCACTCCGGCGACTTGGCGTTGAAATCGCCCGCCAGGATGGTGCGGCGCGGTGCGGCTCCCATGTTGTCTTGGAGCCGGTCCAGCCTGCCGTGGAGTACTTCCTCCCCGAGATTGGGAGAGAAGTAGCAGCTGTACAGCCGCACGCCGCCCACCTCGACCCATACAAAACCCTCTCCACTCCCGCTGTCACTGATTTGCAGCGGGGGGGGCACAAAGATCGCAGCTGTGCCCGTTGTGTCAGCGAACCAATTCGGAAGATCGACGCGATTTGGTTCGCTGATTATGGCCACGTCAGTACGCCAATCTCTGACGGTGGCCAGGAGAAGGTCTTGGGCCGCTCGCGCATTATTAAGATTTACTTGGAGGACCTTAACCGCCCTTGGGTTTTTTGACAGGTCCTCCTCTTGCGCCGGCTTCTTTACCCTTTTTTAGCGAGGGTGCGGGCTCAGACTTGCCCGCCTTTTTTTCCTCTCCCCTTTCTGAGGTGGCAGGGGGGCAGCCTTTGCTGGCCTACTTTCTGGCTCCCGCCTGGGATTTTTGCAGGAGCCCGCTTTGTGCCCGGGTTGCCAGTAACGGAAACAGTTCCCGGACACGTCCGCATTTAACTTGTCACAACCTTGAATTTGGGATTACAACGGGATGGCTGGTGAAAAATGGTTTCGGATGTTCATGAGAAGAAACCTTAAACTTTCAGTACGCACAGTGTAAGCTACAAGTCTGTCAAGGCGACTAGCTTTAATAAAAGCAACATAGATGCTTTCTACGATAATTTGAGAATTATTATGGACCGTCATAAGTTTGAGCCACAACATATTTATAATGCTGATGAAACAGGTATAACCACTGTTCAAAAGCCAGCCAGAGTTATAGCTAGGCGTGGAGGTCGTCAAGTTGGGTTAGTTACTTCAGCAGAAAGAAGAGCATTAGTCATAGTAGCTTTTGCGGCTAATCCATCGGAAATGTTATTCCTACATTATTTGTTCTCCCGTAAGTGTGTTAGCAACTGTACAACTGTAACTGTGTGTTGCAAATTAATGGAAAGAATACAGATAGGTGTGACAGAACTTAATGAAAGAAGCTCCATTATAAATAATATCGTGCAACACATTTTGAAAAGAGCACGTATGTGCTGAAAATGAGGGAGGCCATTTTGAAAATTTATTAAAATAAATTTTGTGAATTTATTTAGTTTTTTTAACCTACACCTTGTTCATTATTTTTGTAATTTATGTGAAAACGGTTGGTTTCCCAAAAAAAATTATTAGACCAACGTTGTAGCCCGTTAAATTTCCTATCCGGTTTGGGCCGTTAGTTTTTTTCTAAGACGTTTCATTTAAAAGATACGGGGTTGGCAAGAAAAGTAAAAAATATAACTCGGAATTTTTTGACATTTTTTCCCTTAATTTAATTCATAACTCGAAATCTGTTGATTCTAGGCAATAAGGGGTTATAACATAATTTGTAGATATTCAAATGCTCTATAGAAAAGCTCTAATCCATTAAACCCAAAAAATCAAAAATATCGGTGCAATGGCCGCTTGAAATCATAAATTGAAAAATTCCTTTAAAGTGAGGTACCTACCCCCAAGGGTTTGGACTTGGACAAAATTTTATTTAAAATATGTCTTAGAAAAGTGTAGTCATTATGTGTTTTCTCCACGTTAAGCGTCTGTCCAGTTGCATACCCAGGTCCACCTGTAGAACTTAACAACTGCCAACTACCACAGACTGAGAATACCGAATACCTATTATATTTAAATAAAAATTGTTTATTGATAACATATCTTTTGTGGTGGTACGCCAAGCTTTCCAGTTTTTACCAGGAGTCTGTTGCATAACTATTATTATAATAATTTCCAATTCATAAGTTACAAGTAATCGAAATACTATTAAAACAATTAGTATGATTCATGTTGTTATATTTATTAATAAAATCTTCAATTTTACAAACGCAGCGAAAGATGAACGCAAATGGCTGGCGTCTCTTTTGTCTTGGCACATTCCGACATCAGGTGGTGTCCGGCGCATTGGGGTCCCGAACGACGGCACCGTTGAGCATGTCTAAATGCCTAGCGTCGGTGGTAATTTCCAATTTTGTTTTATTGATTGGCCGTCGTCTCGACTTCGATGTCGATCTTCACCAGTTTCTTGCCATCTACCATTTGGTGGAAGTACAAACCTCCATCTACTGGCTTCAACGACGGCTCGAACAATCGGAAGAATAGGAGTTCTCCAATCTTGCCTGTCTCTTTTGTTATTTTTAGTTATACGTATAGCGTGGTGTTCATTTTTTTGGCGACTGCTTGATCTTGAGTGTTTTCGTTCCACAGCCAGGTCTTGGTTGGAAGGTTTTTCTTGGGAGATGGCTTAGTTCTCGCCCCGAGAGAGAGTTATTGCTTCGTCGTTTCGATCCAGATTTTTTCATAGATCCTCTGCTGAGCCAGTTTGAGCCGGAATCTGTAAAATGCTTTGACTTTCCTTGGTTTTGACTGCCTCTTTGTCTATGCTTTTTTTCATGTATGCTACTTCGGATTGACTGTCCACTTTTGTAGTTGGCTACTTTCCTGAATTGCACTACGTCGATAACTGGGAAACCTGTTTGGAGCAGATTTGCCTTAATATCGTCCGCGGAAAGATCTACAGGAAAGCCGCGGAGAATAACCTTGATAAGTTTGTCGTCGGGAAATTTGTACAGGAAGTGTTGATAGTCACGCTCTGTGACGAGTTTGGCGATGCCCCTGTAGTCGTCGGTTATGATGGGTAAGAAAATCTTTAATGGGTAAGCTATTTGAGAATCTTCTTCTCCTTATTATTCCTCTGGTCCTGGTTGATATTTCTTGCTCTCCAAATTTCAGTTCTTCATCAGTATATAAATCATAATAAATATTATCAACACTCTCTGTGTCACAATAAGACATATAATTGCCATTTCCAGAACAATTACACAAAGCACGAAGTTGCATCTTAACTGCAAGTTGAAATGTAAGTAATCAAATTGCTACCTTTACAATTATACAAGCACAAGGTAACCAATACTTCAAGTTTAGAGATCTGAGGAAATTTTACTCCTCTTGACTTTCGTCGCTGCCGATTAGGCTCCATGCGCGTTTCGGTGCGGAAATTAAGTTAGTTTTTTAGTCCAGATTTTAGTGCTTCGTATTTTTGTGCGTTTTCATTTGCTGTGTCGCGCAGTGAAGCAATTTACTTGAAGCGCACGGAATCCAGTAATAAAGAAGCTCTACTGCTGTTTTTCATTAGCAGGTCAGGCTTTGGAAGCGTTCCATCTTCCCCCGCAAATGCCTGTTCATCATAAATTTCGCATGCGTCTGCGTTTTCTCGCACTATTCGGTTATGTCGCAATTCGATAAAGTCGCGACAAGTAGGAGTTGATCAGTTACGTGTTTTTGATTGGTTTATTTTTGAATGCACTTGTTCCTGCGCTTCCATTTTTGGTATTCCATTCTTTTCAGCTCCAATTTCTTCTTTAACTGATCTAATCGCGTTGCAGGTAGTGCGAGTCTTAGTTTGCTTGCCGCCATTTTCGTACTTTTGCCGTCCCCCCGTCCAGTTGCCTTAACAGATAACTCCCGACGGAGCGGGATCGCCTGTTGTCTCATCGAGTATTTCCGGGGTCGTCTGTTGTTTTTAGGGAAGAGTGTTTGGACGACTGCTGCAGTCTCACCGCAATCATGTCTGGAGTTTTTGGAGTCCCACGTGTCGGATTCGACCTCGTCGATGACGTTTAACCAGCTGTGTTTTGATTTTAGTTATTGCTCTGCCTAATTCCGTTTTCTATTGTTCGTAGTCGTGTAGCATGTTTAGTATTATTACAGGGTCTCTCTTGGCTCTTGCGCGTTGAAGTTTTCTTCGCGCTTTTACTGTTTGTTTCTGAAAAGAAAAATGTGAAAAGCTTGAAAACTTGAACGCCAATATTAGTAGCTCCTAAGCTAAAATACATAGTAAGGTAAACGTAAATAATTTTGTTGTCGCAACTGGCGTCGCATGCCCACAGTGCAACGGAAAACACGCGTTAGCAAAATGTGAAGAATTTGTCAAGCTATCGGTCGAAAAGCGTTTCGAAAGAATAAAAATTCTTCAACTGTTTAAATTGCATGAGGAAAAATTATAGGATAATCTACTGTAACGCACCCAAGTGTCAAATATGCAAAAGAAAGCATCACACGTTACTTCACGATGATGAGAAACTTAACGCGCGTACAATAGACGATTCAAACATTGAAAAAGAAATTGGCAACATCGAAAATGTTGAACTAAACGCCACGTCAAGCAACGCATGTGCGCCACCTTCAACGGAATGAGCCAAATTTTATTTTCCACTGCAATGGTCGAGGTCTCGGAAAAAGATGGAAGAATTAGAAAGACCCGAGTACTTTTAGATTCAGGATCCAAATCCCAGGAGATTACCCACTTTTGAGGTCAAATTTCAAGTCACGGGATTGAACCAGGCAGCCACCACGGTAAATAAAAAAACAAATGTAATGATGCAAGAGCACAATGGAGATTTTAAAACTAACATTAGATAGCGGTGTTATTCCACTCGTAATCCCTGCCCTCTCCGCGAACCATCTCCTGTATCAAGGTGTCTGGGTTTAGGGTGCCGATGCCCTGGGTTTCTTTAATTTCTTGCCATCTGGCCCAATGAAAGAGGGTATGTTGTACGTCATCCTCTTCTTCACAATAGCTACAGGTGGGACCTTCTTGTATACCTTCTAGGGTACCTTCTTGTACGTAAACAGATCTTTATTGAAGGAGCCATGGGCGATCAGGACTTGAGTCAACTGATGGTTTAGCTCGCCGAAGCTTCTCTCGATCCATAGCTGCGTATCTGGGATAGGCGTCTCGTCCATTCCCCCTTTTTTCCATCAGCCCACCTGTTTTGCTATTCGATCATCAGGATGCCACGGGCGGCGCGTCTCTCAGCAGTCGTCTTTGTTTTGGCTTCGAAGTTTTGTGTACGCTCCATTACCAGGAGGTCGATCGAATGCACGCCAGCTACTACTCACAATGCTTCGGTCGAGACCGTGCGGTACGCAGACAGTATTCTGATGTTCATTTTCCGTTGTATCTTCTCAAAATGTTGTCACCCCACACCGGAGCTCCGTAGAGCATTATAGAATGTTCCAAAGAGCTCAGCACCCGTGGCTTGGTGAAAGTCGGGCCGCTGATATTAGGTATCAATCGCAACAGCGCCGCCACCAGTCCAGCCGTCCTCTTAGCTGTCTCGAGCACGTGAACATTGAACTTAGGACTTTTGTCCACATGTACGCCTTGGACTTCAACCGATCTTACTGGAATCACCATGCACCCGCCCAGCATCACGTTAAGTTGCCCGCGCTTGCCGTTCAGGACCACAACTTCTGTTTTTGCTAGTACTAGTTTTAGCCCCTTTTCTTAGATCCAATTGTTTATCGTTGCCAGTGCACCGTTTGCGATGGCAGATACGTTGATTTCCACCCAGGCGGTTACTAGCACCGTCAGGTCGTCGGCAAACCCCACTACCATCGTCCCAAACGGGAGGCGCAGCCGAAGGACACCATCATACATTACGTTCCACAGGGTTGGTCTTAGGACGGAACCCCGCCCCCTGAATGGTAGATCTGCCGCTCCTGAATCCATACTGCGAGGCGGATCGAGTTCCCTTAAGTCGATTTGGGGCTGCGATGTTCGAAGTAATCGTTCGATCATTTCGTTGCTTGTAGGGTGATACGGGGTTGTCCGGCTATGTTTAATACGTAATAAAACTGAAAATTCTCGGAAAAGTGCAGATTCAAATTGCCTGCCTTGGATCTGTACTAATCTTCAAGAGAAACTCAAATAAACCAAACGGGGTCGTTATTGCTGATGTCGACTGCGTTCATGGGGATCTGATGGTATTGTTGTGTTCACGCCCTCTATTGACACTTTATATAACTAAAAAAGTCACCCCTCCAACTCCAAAAATAGGGGGTTAAATGTTCTGTACAACTTTTACAGACTTGATTCGGTGCCCGATTTTATCCTGATCACCAAGTCTAACACCAAAGTATTCAAGATAAACTTGGCGAGAGTTAAGATTCCCGGAATCGTAAATACACTAAATTCCAAATATAGTTAATAATAGGATTATTTTTTTGTTATTGTGCGTGCTTAGTACGTGCCAGGCGTTTAATTTCACCGTTTACGGATTTTACGTGAAATTAACCTTGTCGAAAGTTCCAATAGTGACCTTGGAAGGATACATGTGTTCTTCGCTCCAAATTTTTAAGTCGACGTGCGCAGTCAAAGTTGGTAACTCTGCTTTAGTTTCATCTCGAATATTAAACAAACATCAGCTACTTCATTTACCGCCAACAGTAGACCAAGTTCATTTGGTGATCCTATTTTAATAAGTCGCTGAATTAATAACAAACCTTTAATAACGATCAACGCCCAAACATTTCCGGGCACGATTTCGAATCAGGACGAAATCCTGATCATCGGGTTTCGTCTCTACCTTCAACGTCATCCGCTCTGCCTGCAGCAACAGCCGTTTTGACCCCCCTACAATTAGCGCAGTGGAACTTCCGTTCTTACTGATACGCATTACTACTGGTCTAACTGCCAAGGATAACCTGTAGAAGGAGTATATTTGTAACTTTTTTCCTGGCCAGAGGGGTAAGAAATTTAAGATATTTTTAGAGTATCGACCGGTCCACCCTCTGTTGAAACTGCTGTAAAGAAGGCCATAGGACGAGAGACTGGGAGAGTAACCCCTACTGCATCGAATGCAAGCAGGTTGGTCACAGACTTGGCAGCTGGAGGTGCAGCGTAAGCAACGCGAGTGAACG
>JARFIX010000283.1:0-115414 GCA_036346125.1 Lycocerus yunnanus
AAATTCAGTAATTTCTTAGTACACATTGCATAAACTGCAGGAATCTGTCAAATAAATTTATTTCAACTCACAGGATGAGTACTTTATGCTAGATTCTTTCTCCAGAAAAGAAGACCGAGGGGTCAGGAGTCGACAGATAATAAAAATTCTAATCATGATATTGCATTATAACAGTGAATACCATAGACTATTAGAAAGAATGGACACAGATATTTACATATTTTAGTGTAACCATGATCATGTGACCAAAACCGTGTTTTTGTTTTGAAATGCTTGTTATGATCACAGTACATTACGCCTGTTAATAGGGTTAGGTTGTCCACATTTCAGAAAATTTATTTTTATCTTGCAAAAATATAGCTCCGTTATAAATTTATACTGCTGAATATGTTGTGTATAATGTGTAAAAAGTCAAAACTTAACGAAGAAGTTGTTATTTTTCGTAGGTAAGTAAATTGTTATAATGTATACTATTTCAGTTGCGCACATTTCGAAGTTAAAAGAATTTCATCGGCGTGTCTAAATTACAATTTTTACTTCATAGATGATATCATTTTCATATTATTCCACCATTACCACAATACCTATACTTCAAATAAGTAGATAATACAAATTTATTTTTTAGGATTTCGAAAACAATTTGTTTAAGATGTCTTTCAAGTAATTTGAGTGCCTCGGTAATATGAAATTATAAAAATAATAAAATTTTATTTTATTATTTAAAAATAAATTTTATTCGTTGTTTACATGTTGAAACCTAATTTTAATTTGACATTGAATCCAAGTACCTGCGAACCCACACGCACGCCTGTGGCATACAAAACAAACATCAGGACTTTGTTTACCTCCCCGCCTTTCTTATCAATGCTGAACGATGGCATCAAAACGTTATGTGTATTCGAATAGGACATGCTATGTCCATTCTTTCTATAGTCTATGGTGAATACCATTGCTTTTAATTTAATAGTACATAATTATTTTTACTTAATTCCAGTATAATATTACAAAAAAAATTAAACCAATTACTCTTGATATAAAATCTTTTGCTTTCCATTTAAAAACCATTGATATAAATTCAAAAGGTAAAATTTAAAATTAAACAGTTTTAAAAAGTATTAAATTTTTTTATAATTTTTACGTAATTTAATATTACATAATAATATTACACCTTAAGAATTAAAAAAGCTTAAATTTTATAATGTAGATAGATATATGAACTTATATTACAATTTTTTATTAAATCGTATGTACTTACATAACATAAAGATGTGCATGTTATTAAAATTAATTCCATACCTGCGCATTTACGATTTAAAGAAAATGTAAAAAGAAATTTTGTCAGAATTTCTATCTTTTACATAATCTATATAATACATAAATTAAATAAATTTAAACGATAAAATAAAACAGACATAAGAAAAAAAAAACTTTAAAACTAGCCAATACAGTATTTTATTAATAAAAGGAAACAAAAAGAAACACAAATTATACCAAAGATAAAATTTATTTCTAACAAAATTTTAGTTCATTTTTCCAAAAATTTCAATTCATAATTATAACTAATTATGACCAGCAGTGTAGCGCAAAGCATACACCGGCCGACTTTAAAGCGGTAGACCATGGTTCGATTCCTAGTCGAGTCGGTTACACTGCTGTGATCAAAGGTCCGATATCAATCTTTGGACCGTGGGAAGGCAACGAAACCACCCATTAATTATATTCCCTAGTAAAGTCAGCTTGGCTTCGGCTAAGCTGATCGCCTACGCACAATGAAGTGTATGGCACTTGAAGAAAAATTATAACTTTACCTTTGTGAAGATTTGAAAATAAAAGAAATTCTTGATTTAAAATATCTAAAATGTAAAGACAAAAGACATAATTTGAAAACGTCAGGAACAACGAAATCAAAACTAAACAAAAAAAAATCGGATGTGGCCATGCCCATGACTTTATCATACTTTTATTAAATATTAAAAAAATAATTTTTAATAATTTAATTCTCGTTAGTTTTTGAAATATTTAATAAAAACTAATAATAAATAAAAGATTTAAAAAAAATTGCACCCGTGAACCAATTTTATCCAAAATTTAATCAGCTCTAATTCCTGCCATAAACATAACAAATTTCAACTTTAGTTATGAAAATCCTTTTAGTTTTTAAAATATTAAATAAAGGCTAATATTAAATAATAAAATTTAAAATAATAAAAAACAATAGTTTTTATAAATGTTACTGTAAAAGGCCGAAAACCGGTAAATCCTAGGATTTACGTGTTAAACCTAGGATTTACCAATTTACTTTGGTAAATGCCCGAAAAAGTGAATTATCAATACAATTTCGGGCTTTTACCATGTCATATCGGTCAATCTTAGGATTTACTGGTTCGTGTTGGTAAATGTACGAATGTTATGTTAATTGAATTTCCAATTGTGAAATTTATTTTTATTGACGGCTGTTACTTTATTACATTTATATAAACATCAAATTTAATTATATTTAAAGGTATTAAGTAGTACGTTCATAATTATATAAATATAGTATTAGTACATATCAGTTTACTTGTTAGTACATGATGAACTTCCATGGCATTTTGAATTGCATAATTTTCCGGATGATTTACATAAACATCTATTGGTAGAACATTTACGAGTACAGTTACATCTTTGAAACCCTGTCCTCCAGATAAAGACATTTGTCGCACTGCTCCTCTTACACTTATTTCATTGGCAGGAACATCCACGGAATTAATAAAATTTTCTTTGCAAATGGTGAATTGATTTCTAGTAAATAATTGTGGAAGAGTCCCTGCACTTGTTCCCAGTTGATAGAAATCGTCATCTTTAATATCCATTATAACAGCCAAGAGGGTTCTTGGGTCTGTTTTAGATCGATCTACTGTCGGTATTTTAACTTTAACTGTTTGTCCCAGTGTTGCAGGGGGAAATTTTTTGTTCGATACCATTTTCATTTTCTTTGCCTGCTCCTCCAATCCTTTGTGAGCTTGTTGCCTGTGTTGTTGAATATTTGATGCATTACTATCGATTAATTCAATTTCGTAATTATTGTCTTCAGAAGTACTTACTATAGTAGCACTAGTTCCGCTGCTACAGCTAGGTACAACACCATTTTCCATATCACAGGACACACCATCGTTTTCTTCGCCAAAATTTGAAGTCATAATATTCTCTTCATTTATTAGATCATTGCCATCATCTTGGCAAAGGGCTTTTCGAGATCTTCTTCGCTTTTTATGTTTGGTAATACTTTGGATGGGATGTTGGCGCTAGAGAGCCCATCCTCATCGGACAACCGAACATAGCCTCATAAGGAGAACGCTTAATTCCTTCATGATAAGCGTTGTTTTCATGCTTGAACAAATCTTAATGACTCGGACCATTTTTACTGCCATTCGTTTCCATCCAAGTAGTAATCATATTCTGAATGTCTTGATTAGCTCGTTCCACTGATCCTTGCGACTGACTGTGCCGCGGTTTTCCATGCACAATTTTAACACCGTTCCACATTTGACAAAGTTCAGTTATTATAGCATTTGCAAATTCTCGACCATTATCCGAATGTAGTATGTTGGGGCCCCAAAAGTGTAAAATGTCTAGAAGATTGTAGGCAATTTCTTCGGCGCGCTTGTTAGAAAGGGGGCGTATAATAACAAATTTTGAAAGATGATCCTGATAAACCATGATAAATCTAAATCCACCATCAGGATTTGATTGCATATCGATAAGATCAACTTGGCATCTTGAATTCATTTCTGTGTGTAGTATAGGTTGAACCACTAAACCTTTTTTTGGCATACTAGACTTTTTCTGACACGGCTCACATAACCGCAGATATTGAACTATCGATTCAATTGTAACATTTTTGTATTTACGGTTAGCTTCCTTCATGGTTCTTGTTCTACCGCCATGGCCCGTTGCAAGATGTGCTTCATGTAATGCTGTAAATAAGTCTTCATACTTCACATAATAGCGTATATCTTGACATCCTGGCAAAAGCGGTTCGATAAGCCTTTCCTCACCACTAATACTCAAAATATCAAATCGTTTTAATCTTCTGTAATGTACCGCTTTTTTGCGCTTAACAAGTTTAGCCTCTTTCACTTCACGAATATAGTTACTATATTTATTACTCGTGATATAAAAATTATTGTCATCATTTTTATCAGCAACAATAAGATTCATTTTATCATAAAAATGCTTTTCATCAGATATATTATTGTAATAAATATTACAAGTTCAATATTTCTACAAATATTTACAAGAAATATAAATAAACTATTACACAAAACTAAATTATATTTACAAGTTGTAGATTTTTCTTTTATACAGCATTCGTACATTTACCAACACGAACCAGTTAATCCTAAGATTGACCGATATGACTTGGTAAAAGCCCGAAATTGTATTGATAATTCACTTTTTCGGGCATTTACCAAAGTAAATTGGTAAATCCTAGGTTTAACGCGTAAATCCTAGGATTTACCGGTTTTCGGGCTTTTACAGTAACATAAACAAGTTTTAACTAAAATTTAAGTTCTAAATATCGATTAAAATATGCGAAAACCTAAATTTAGTTTAGAAATTCGTATTACTTTTCGAAATATTAATTAAAAACTAATATTAAATAATAAAACTTAAAAAAATTAAAAAACAGTAGTTTTCATAAAACAATTTCAACTAAAATTTAATCAGTTCTAAATCTCGACATAAGTATGCTAAATCCTAAATTTTGTTATGAAATTCTTATTAGTTTTTGAAATATTAATTAAAAACTAATATTAAATAATAAAACTTAAAAAATAAAAAATAGTTCCCGTGAATCAATTTTAGCCAAAATCTAATCAGCTCTAAGTCTCAACATAAGGATACAAAATCCAAAATTTTGTTTGAAAATTCCTATTAGTTTTTGCTGTAGGTCGCACAAAATTTGACCACACACACACACACATACACACACACACATACACACACATATACACACACACACACACACACACACAGACATTTTTGAAATGATCTTATTTTACTCAGGGACCTCAAAAGTGTAAATCCATCAAAATCTCAAATTTTTTCTGACGAAAACAATACTTTTCATATTACATATGATAAAGTAATAACAGAATTTCGATGCATTTATACGAAATTATCAAACGGCGAGAAATTATTAAGTACCAGAAAAAGTTTGTTGCTAGATTAAAGGTATTTAAAGTAAATTAAATGTTGTAAATAACTAACGTGTTAATTTATTTGAACATACTTAGTTCAAGTAAACCACTGGTAAGTAGCTACATTAGTACAATTTTATATTTTTTGTTAATCTATGTTCATATGTAACAATCAATGTCAATCATCAATCAAAAATATAAACATTAATGCCCAGTTTCATAAACATTTAAACTGCGATTTCGACTTAAATTTCGACTTAAATAGCATAGGCTTAAATAATATAATCGCAGTTTAAGTGTTTGAGAAACCGGGCAACACAGAGTTAGATAAATAGGATAAATGTGAAAAAAAATTACTTTATCAGTAATTTGTTCTTTTTCTTACTAGTTGCTTAAAGTACTATTATCTTTTACATTTAAGATAATACGTCAATATTGTGTTTATAATATCAGATTGTATTTATAATACCAACCACAATGTGTACTTGATAAAAAACATTGTCACACATTTTTAACAAAATTTTGTTGCACATTACAAAAATCCAAAGATAAATTACAAAATCCTAACTAATTCTTAAAAGATATTGCCTCTTAAGGTTAAACTTAACAAAAGAATGACAATATATCTCCAAAATTATTAAATACCAGTGAATATTAAAATTTGTTACTAATTCGCTAAAATTGTTAACAACAAAGTATATAAAAAGTAAAATTAAAAAACATAATTCGCAACCCAATTACAAGAATAAAAATTTATTTCTGGCTGAGGATAGGTTAACTCTATTCCCAATTGTGTACACATTAATGCATAACCATACATAGAAATCTGAAAATAATAGCAATTAAAAATATTTTGTTCAAATTTACAGAATTTAAATGTACCCATATAAGCAAAATATATACAAAGTATATTCCATTACAAACAAAAAATTGAAGAAGGGCGCTTGTTGCTAATAGCGATAAAGTCATAATCCACATTATTAATCTGAAACGAATGTCTTAATCATGTTTTCAATCCTGTTGGTGTTAATCATCTTCCTTTGAAAGTCAGTTTCGCTCAGCTGAAGAGCGTTAAACATTGTGTTTACTTACTTATACTGACAAAATTTGTCTAAAAGCATACCAGTTATTATTAAACCAAACCCTCCTAGCAAAAACATCACAAATCCTATAATTCCAACTTCTTGAGTTGCATTCTTAGAAAGTAGAAATAATAATAATTTAAAATTTAACTTTTGTGAACGCGTTAACTTACTGGGTAATGTTTTATAATTATAGGATTCAACATTATAGAGAAAGCATTAAAAACTCCAGTATTTAACATATAAACAATAATTAAGAATAAGAACGAAGTATTTGTTAGTAATGCTTTGATCGATTCTCGAAAATTTTGATTTTCAATTTTACTTTGAGCTCTGGTTGGTGATGTTGGTGGACGAACGGGAAAACCTAAAAATTATTGTTTAGTTTGAATAAGCTGTTCTTAAAGACTTAGGATTTGGTAGCTCTGATCTGGTGAGCAATTCGATCGTGCGAGCGATTAATTGCTTGAGCGCAATTATTTGCCAGCAATGTAGCTTTATGTTCTTTAGTAGGAAGCAGTGGTGAATACTTACAGCAAAATGAGATCGGAACTAAAATAGAAGGAACTATAGCATATGTAATATTTATAAGGTATAATCCTCTTTCAATGCCAATAACGTTTGTGCTCGTCAATACCGAAGCTGGAATTAAAAATCCCACAGCATCGGCCACCTACAAAAGAGGAAAATATAAATTTTCCGAAAATATTGTGCCGCCTTTACCGAAACTGCTATCATTCCTATACTGCAAGCTGTAGTAATTTCTTTATTGCCAAACCAAACAGCAGCAAGTTTTGCTGGAGTTATTACTATAATTGTCTCAAACACAGCATTAACAGCTTGGCCCAAAACTACAATCCAAAATCTATTGGGCGGCACTCCTCCTACGTTAAGCCATGCACCTACTGCAGTTCCAACAGCGCTTATTATAATAGAATTACGTAAACCCTATTTTTAGAAACAAAAAATGAATTAAAAAGTTAGTAAGAAAAATAAAATAGTTGCATTGACTTACTACTTTTTGTATAAAAAATATCGAAGGGAAAATAGAATAATATAAATTAAAGTTACATTGTGGACCAATTGATGTATTCTAAGGAGCTATCATAATATTTTATCATGGTTTCTGTAACACTAACATATTTTTGGCATTGTACGTTATTACTGATTGCAATTGAAACATAAATTACTAAAATAAACCATCGTTTTGGATATAATTTATAGCTTTCTACTTCTGCTACGGCGATTAGATTTGAAGTTTCTGAAATAAATATCGTAATTAATACATAGCATGATTTAAAATTTATAATTTCAGGATTAATTTTGCATTTGTTTAAGTTACATTGATTGCAATTGTGAAATTTAATATAAACAGAAAGTTACATAGTAATAATCTATTAAATTACATTAACTACATTAAATTTAAACATGCAGATAAAAAAAAAATTAGAATATAATAATATCTAAACTTCTTTTAAATAAAAATCTGTATTATATCATAATATAGTTATATGCTGTTCTAGTTATTAGTAAACTTGGATAATTTCGTTTATTCACAGATATAATGTATTTATACTATAATATTCAAAGATACCTATATAAAATTGAATGTTATTAATATGTAAAATAATTTTTAATTTTTAATAATTTATATTAAAGATAATTATAAGATTCAATTAACAGCTCAGGTTTACCTGACGAGAATCGTAAATTTGAAGTATTCATAGCATCTGTATCACAGAATTTTAAAAATGTTGTACAAAATAAGTGGGAAAAATTTGCAAATTTTTAATAAATCAAAGTGATATCATTAAATTTACTTTAAAAAATTAAAAAAATTGGATACATGTTATTTTAATATACATTCAATTCAGGATTTGTTTTACTGCTCCATATAGCCTAAATTTACCCTTCAGTTAATTTATTAAGTAAATTTGTATCAATTTTATTTTTATAATTTTAGAAATTATTATGTTACCTACTTACCCGAATCTTCCATAATTTATTACTAAGAATCTCTTGATATACAAACAACCTAAAAAAATATATATTATATTATGCAATGAGCTTAATTTAATATAACTAAAATATTATACAAAAATGGGATAAATAGTAGGATCTCAATCTTGCTATATTGCTTCTTATCAATTTAAATTTAAAATTCAATTAGTAAACATACATAAGCAATAATCAAATGCTTATTCATAATCAGTAGCGCAACCATTACAAAACTAAAGAAAAAATGGCAACTAGAATCGTCTTCTAGCATGACTGTCATTCGTAGGATGACCAAAGAATTCTTAAAAAATCTAGGGCACTGTAAACTTACCAGGGATTTTGGGGGTATAGAAGATCCAGAAACTACATTATTGGCTTCGATGATAGAACGATAACTAATTAATTAAGCTTTAAATTTTGTTTTGTTTTATAAGAACAAATCAGTAAATTGACTCATTTTTTTAAATATTTCGTATGCCCTTTGGCTATACTTTGAAATGCTTCAGTAAAAATAAATTAAAATTTGATTTAAGCAGACAAATAAGTAAACGGATTATATTAAATCTAATTGAGATAATAGAATATTATACAACTAATTTATTTAAAAAATATACATTTATTTACCTTCGACAAATTTTTAACTTTACCACAAATTAATGTTGCAGAATCATTATTTCTGGCAAATAATGTAAACACTGCTACCAATTAGATCGCTTATATTTTAATAATAATAAATACTTGATATTATAACAACAATTATTATAATTGTAAACCTTGCTGTTCGAATCCTATACTGCTGTGATTAAAAAGTTCAATATCGATCTGTGGACTGTGGTGAAGGTGACGGAAAACCATCCCATAAATTATAGGGCCTAATAAATTCATTTTGGCTTCGGGCAAGTTGATAGCTTAAAGATATGGGACTAAGAAGAAGATATTATTATCAATAATATGACGACGATCATGACCTAGTAGTTAGCGCGATGAACTGCTAATATTAAGGTACCGGATCTAAATCTGGGGAGGGTTTAACGTTCTTATGACAGTTTCCGGGCTTTGAAGGGCACGTAGAGTCGGCGACAGCCTCTTTGTATTGATAACAACAAAATTAAGATGCATGCCCATTTCCCAACATCCGGTTTCAACAGCTAAATGTATGATTGTATGATTACTTAATGCTAGATTGTTTCTCCAGAAAAGGAGACCGAATAGTCAGGAGTCGACAGATTATTCAACATTTTACCGATGACATTGTATTATACGTATAGTGAATAGAATAAATTTTTTGACACGAATTTGACATATGTAAAAAGGTTTTACATAATATTATTACACGTAGTACCTATATGTAAAAAAAATTTGGCTATAAAATCAAAAAAATTACAGGTACAATTAAGATACAATTTTACTTTTAAAAAGGCGTCAACGTTTTATTTATTCAATTTGAGAATAACATGATTTTTTCAATTTATATAACGAGAGTAATTGCTTTTAATTTAATAGTACATAATTATTGGTACATATATTAGTACATATTAGTACATATAAACATAAACTGGGACGTGCTTGGTCTAAGCGAAACGCGTCGAAAAGGAGAAAATGCTAGCATACTCAAGTCTGGAAATCTGCTATACCAATACAACAGTGAGGTGTCTTCCCTGGGTGGAGTCGCTATCATGGTCCATAAAAGACATGTCGATAGGGTGGTACAGATGAAGTCTATCTCGGAAAGAGTAATTTTCGTGGTATTACAGCTTACGAAGCGATACAAAATTAAGTTTATTCAAGCCTATGCCCCAACATCTACACATACTGACGACGAAATGGAAATGTTTTTCGAAGATATTGAAACAGCTGTGAGAACCACAACTACACAATATACCTTTATTCTGGGCGACTTTAATGCCAAGATTGGCAAAAAGGATGACGCGGACGGAGAATATATCGGAAACTTCGGCCTAGGAACCAGAAATAACAGAGGTGATATGCTTGTAGAGTTCTTGCACCGCAACAACTTGTATGCATTGAACACTTTTTTCAAGAAACAGGTGCAGAGGAAGTATACCTGGCGAAGTCCTGATGGAATCACAAAAAATGAAATAGATTTTATACTTCTAACAAGAAACACATTGTTGCGGATGTTTCAGGGGCTTATTCTGTAACTTTGCGACTGTCGCTAAAGCAGTGTAGTATCGCTAAATTTGACAGGCGACAGTCTTTTTGGTATTCTATAACTTTGCGATACTGCATTTACAGTGGCGTTCGGTGTGTTTCGCAAGAATTATTTGAAATACTGCATAGATACAGTAGCTTACGCTGTGTCTTTTTCTCTGTCTTTTTCATTCGTGTATGGTGTGTTGTATATGTGTAGTATCGCTATTGATGCATTTTTAGAGACACCTCGGTGGGTGTCTCTATAGTAAGAAACGTAAGAAAGCATCTTGTATGTGATCATTAGTTGGGTTGAAGTTATTGGTGGTTAAAATTCTTTTATACAACGTAAATTGATAATAGTAAGTATGTAAAATATTTATAATAAAAAAAAAGTTTGCAAAGTTTTTTCTAAATATTAAATAAATTAATATAAAACAAAATGGTTTTATTATATTACACTTCTAGGGTGCACAATAGTTAGGTTAGGTAATATAATTAAATTATTTTTATATGTTTTTAGTAATTATGGCTCAAGGGTATATATTTTATGAGATGCTAAATATGATCGAAGAAGACGAAGAAACGGAAACTAGAGTAAGCAAAATAACAAGAAATTTAAAGATACTCAAGATCCTTTCAAATTATCTAATATTGAGTTTATGGCAAATTTGAGGTTAACAAAAGAAGGTGCATTATACCTATTAAATGCAGTAAGTCCATACATCGAACCAGGAATACGATCCACTCGAAACGACAGTATGAGAATGGTAAGAATTAAATATAATTTTGATTGCACTTGTACAAATAATTTCGTGTATGTTTTATCAGCACTTCAATTTATGGCTAATGGTTCATACCAAAGAGTGGTCGGAAATAACATCGTGAGGTTGCTTAGTCAGTTAATGGTGAGTCGAAGCATTTCAAAAGATACCACTTTAATTATTAATCATTTATTACCCATTTGGGTCTACTTCCCTCGAAATGATGCCGAAAGAAATGAATTAAAAATTGGGTAAATAATTATATTTAAAAATATATTTTGTCATATTTACAAATTGTGTTCAGAATTGTTCTAGATTTGCGAGTGGAAGGAATGCCTAACCTTATAGCTTTGGTCGATGGCACTCAAGTAGTTATTCTAAACCAAGCAAACAAGAGCATGCATACGTCAACCGAAAATTTTATCACAGCATTAACATGCAAATTGTAATAATTTTGTAAGCGGTACTGTAAAATCATGTATAAAACAATATTCCATATTACTAAGTCTGCCAATCCAATCTACGAATTATCAGTATCAATTCAAGATATCCCGGAAGTTGTCGTTTAGTAAACATTATGCGTGCCAACTACTTGAAACAATCTGAGGGATAACCTATATCTTAGGTAACAATATTTTCAATCAACTAGAAACAAATTTTTTTATTAAATATAATGTATATTGTAGGTGACAGTGGTTATTTGCTTCAACCATGGCTGCTAACACCATTCACAAATCTTCAACCAAATTCTCCAGAAGAATTGTATAACCGAGCATTTGTACGAGTTTGCAGTGGTTTGGAAAGATGCATCGGTTTATTGAAAGGAAGGCTTCGGTATAATAGTTAAAAGTATTACTAGATGTTCAATAAATTAATACAAATTTTCTGTTTTAGTTGCCTATTAAAAGACGGAATGCACCATTATAAACCTTATGAGCATCAAAATTATATTGTCATGCGCTGTATTGCACGATATTGCACTAAGGTACAATAGCAATAAAGACGAAATTTTTGTTAATGAAGAAATTGACATGCTTCCACCATTACCATCAGAACACGTGCAGAACAATGAATATAGGCAAGAAGGAGTAATAACGGAAATAAATATGTACATAACTATTTTAATATATAAAAATTATTCTTTTCGTAAATGGTTTTCTATATTATTCGCAATCCTTTCCATTGAATGGGCTATTTTTTTAACGTTTGATTCATCTCTAATACAGCATTGGTTTGCTGCTGTTGAATATCTGTAAATTTTTCAACCGTTTGCTGCTTGTTGCTTGTCCTCCGCTTGGGCAATGGCCTCTATAAAACAGAAATTATTTATGTTATATTATGATCATCTATGTAACATAACTTCGTTTGAAGTAAATATTATAATATATTTTACTTACATTTTAAAACTTGTTTTAAACAAAACTTCTTGATGGTAATGTGAAGAATACAATGGAACAATTATTTCTGTGTTACCTCCATTTTATAGTATACCGTAATAATAAATAATACCAACTCACTAAATCATAACAAATATTGCAATCGATATGAATAAGGGTTGGCTTAAGAAACCACCACCATAATTCAAATATTTGATCAAATACGTTTTACTTTTAAGGTTATGTATATCTGTCAAAAGTACTATCTCTTACGAAGCGATACTGCATTAGGGATACTACAGGCGACAGTCGCAAGTTACAGAATAAGAATAAGAATAAGAATAAGTACTAAACAGATTCAATACAGGAAGTGACCACAGACTAGTCAGAGCAAGAGCTGTAATAAACCTGAAAATAGAAAGAACGAAAATGGTTACAAGAAAAATATCAATAAAATCTGAAATTCTACATCAACACAAAGAAGAATATCAAAGGCATCTGGAGGCGAAGCTTGCAACGTTGAACAGATATTCCGCTTTCGAAATGAGTGAACTAGCACAACACATCACACAAGGCATGCATACGTGTGTAAAGAAGATTAGTATGCGAAATCAAAAGCGAACCAAAGATGCAAAATTAAGCGAGGATACTCGCAATCTTATGGAAATACGGCGTAATCTGGACAGAGACACCGAAGAATATGGAATTATAAATAAAGAGATAAGAAAAGCCACAAGGAAGGATCTTAGATGCTATAAAAACAAAATTATTAAGGAAACAATAGAGCAAAACATGAACATGAGAATAATGAGATCCAAACTATCCAATGGAGTAAATAAAATCCATAAAATCAGAGATGAGAATAGAAATTTGGTAACAACAAAATCTAAAATACTGGCTGTTATTGAGACATTCTACACCAACTTATATAAAAGTACATACCAAAATACAGATTCCAGACCTGTTGTAACTCGACAAAACATTACAAATGTGAACTCTGAAGAAATTCCGGATATTAACGTAGCTGAAGTTGAAGCTGCTCTGTCACAGATGAAAAATGGAAAATCGCCTGGCGACGATGAAATAACGAAAGAAATGATTTCATATGGGGGCCAAACTCTTCTTAAAAGTGTTGTTGTTCTTTTAAATAGGTGTCTTCAAGAGGGAAATGTACCTGCTCCCTGGCAGAATGCTCAGGTTATTCTGCTTTTCAAAAAAGGAGATAAACACAACATCAGTAATTATAGACCTATCAGTCTGCTGTCCCATTTATATAAACTGTTTACGAAAATAATTACAAACCGTCTTACCAATAAACTGGACTTTTATCAACCACCAGAACAGGCTGGATTTAGATCGGGTTACAGTACGACGGAACATTTACAAACCGTTAGAACACTCATTGAGAAATGTTCGAGTATAACATAGACTTGAATATGGCCTTCGTTGACTATGAGAAAGCATTTGACTCGATCGAAATGGACGCTATATTGGCAGCGATGGACAACGCAAGAATTGATTCAAGATACTCGACAGTTATAAAAAATATATACCAACATGCCACACTAACGGTTAAAATTGACAATAGCCTTGCAACAAATAAAATAAAAGTCGAACGAGGAGCGAGACAAGGTGACACAATCTCTCCCAAGCTATTCACTTTAACAATGGAAGATATTTTAAATCACTGCAATGGGACGAGATTGGGGTAAACGTGGATGGAGTCAGATTGAATCATTTGCGTTTCGCAGACGACGTTGTTCTCTTTAGTACAGAAATGGCAGAAATTCAAAAAATGCTTATCGAATTGAGCTCTCAATCTTTGAAGGTCGGTTTAAAAATTAACACCCAAAAGACAAAGATCATGACTAGCGATGATACCACAAACATACGCATAGACGGGAAATTAATAGAGAAAGTTGAAGAGTACGTGTACCTGGGTCATACTATCAGGCTGGGAAAACAAAACCAGACTACCGAGATAATACGTAGAACTCGTTTAGCATGGGCGGCGTTCGGTAAATTGGCCCACATTTTAAAGGCAGATATTCCAAATTGCCTAAAACGGGAGGTTTTCGATAAGTGCGTGTTACCAGTCATGACCTACGGATTGGAATCTACAACTATTACAATCAAAAGCGCAAATAAGTTAAGAACCACTCAACGCGCTATGGAACGTCTGATGTTGGGCATCCGGCTGCGGGACAGAATGAGAAATGTTGACATTAGAAACCAAACTAAAGTTAAAGACGTCATGGAAAGGGTGGCGGACTTAAAGTGGGCTTGGGCTGGGCACGTTGCCAGACAAAGTCACGATAGATGGGCAAAGAGGGTCCTGTCATGGAGACCACGAACAACTAAAGATCTGTCGGTCGTCCACCTAAACGCTGGACCGACGATATTGTTGAGACAGCAGGGAAGAATTGGCAAAATCGAGCCCAAGATCGTGATGCGTGGAAGAAATTGAAGGAGGCCTACATCCAACAGTGGATAGAAAAAGGTTGAAAAGAAGAAGAAGAAGAAATTATTTTATTTAATTCTATTATAATATTACAACATTAACCTCAAAATTTAAAGCATTTACTCTTGATATTAAATATTTTGCTTTTCATTAGAAAAAATTTTTACTCTTAAACAAACATTAATTGAAAAGTAATTAAAAATTAAAAGCAGTTATTCTTAATTTAAAATTATTTGCTTTTCCTTTGAAAACAATTGCTTTAAATTCAAAATTTAAAAATTTTCTATTTCTTATTAATTGGAAGTACTTAATTTTATTTTAAAATTGGGAATTTTTTGTTTTAAAATTAAACAGTTTTAAAAATTAGTATTATAATATTACAACTTAACGATTTAAAAAGCTTAAATATTATAATGTAAATATGTACATATAATATTACATAAATTACTAAAAATATTAAAACTTATAAAAATTTTATAAAATCGTACTTACATAACATATTATACATAATAATGTAATTAAAAAAAATTAATTAATTAATGAACACCTGAATATTTTCGACTTAAAAATGTTGTCAAAACTTTTATTCTATACAACATAATTTATACTATGTATACTACCCTATCCCCCCCCCCCAAGCAGGTTTAACTATAGGTATATTTAACGATTTTAATAAATTATATAAGTTACATAAATATGATCAGCATGATCAGTATATTACAACTACAAACAATATTGTATTTATAATATCAACTGCAATGTGAACTTTATAAAAAAAATTGTTATAACATAAGAATGTAAAGATCACATCAAAAATCTAATTCAATCTTGAAAGATATTGCCTCTTAAGATTAAACTTTACAAAAAAGAAATATATCTCCAAAAATTATTATAGCAGTGAAAATTATATTCGTTACTAATTCGCTACAATTATTGAACAGAAAAGTATATAAATATGTAAAAATAAAACTACACAATTGGCCCCCGATTATTAGAATACCAGAGATGTTACTTTCTGGCTGAGGATATGTCAGTTCTATTCCCAATTGTGTACACATTAATAGATAACCATTAAATAAAAATCTGAAATTAATAACAATTAAAATATTTTTTATTTAAATTTAAGGAATTTAAATGTACCCGTATAAACCTGCAAGAACATATACAAAGTACATTCCATTACCAATGAAAAATCGAAGAAAGGCGCTTGCTGCTAATAGCGATAAAGTCATAATCCACATTACCAATCTGGAACGAATGTGTTAATCATATTACTTTAAAAGTTAGTTTTGCTCAGGTAAAAAGCGCAGTACATCATTAATTTTTCTTCAACATTATCACTATTAAAACCATGCACTTATTAATAATTGTACTTACTTATATTGACAAAATTTGTCTAAAAGAATACCAGTTATTATCAAACCAAACCCTCCTAGCATATATATCACAAGTCCTATAATTCCAACTTCTTGATTTGCGTTCTTCAAAGTAAAAATAATAATAATTAACTTAACATTTAATTTTTTTATGCGCTAACTTACTGGATAATGTTTTATAATTATGGGATTTAACATAGTAGTGAATGCATTAAAAACTCCAGAATTTAACATATAAACAATAGTTAAAAATAAGAACGGAGTATTTGTTAATAATGCTTTGATAGATTCTCTAAAATTTTGCACTGGAAAATTTTGATTTTCAATTTGATTTTGAGCTCTGGTTGGTGATGTTGGTGGACGTATGGAAAAACCTAAAAAGTATTATTTACTTTGAAAAAGGAATTCTTAAAACGTAGGAATTAGGTCACTCTGGTGTAATAAGCGATTCGAAATATTTGCGATTGATTCGCAATTATTTGTCAGCAATGTCAAAACCTTAGTGAGAAGAAAATTAAGCACTCACAGCAAAATGTTATGGGAATTAAAATAGAAGGAACTATAGCGTAAGAAATATTTATCAGGTATAATCCTTTCTCAATGTCGGAAACGTTTGTGCTTTTCAATACTGAAGCGGGAATTAAAAAACCCACAGCACTGGCCACCTATAAAAATGAAAAATTTTAATTCGCCAAAAATATTGTGCCGCTTTTACCGAAACTGCTATCATTCCTATGCTGCAAGCTGTAGATATTTCTTTATCGCCAAACCAGACAGCAGCAAGTGTTGCTGGAGTTATTACTAAAATGGTTTGAAATATAGCATTAACAGCTAGACCCAATATTACAACCCAAAATCTATTGGGCGCTACTCCTACTACGTTTATCCATGCTCCTACCGCAGTTCCAATAGTGCTTATTATAACGGAATTACGTAAACCCTATTTTCAAGAAAAATTATTTAGGGTTTAGCAAGAAAAAAAAGTTCCTTTGACTTACTACTTTTTGTATAAAAAATGTCGAAGGAAAAATAGAAATAACTAAAAAAAGTGTGTTGATCATTGCGGACCAATTAATGTATTCTAAGGAGCTATCATAATATTTTATCATGGTTTCTGTAACACTAACATATTCTTGGCATTGTACACTACTACAGATTACAATTAAAACATAAATTACCAAGATGTACCATCGTTTGGAATATAATTTATAAGTTTGTACTTCTGTTATCCCGATTAGATTTGACGATTCTAAAATAAATTATCGTAATTAGTTAATGATTTAAAATTTATAATATCAGGATTATTTTACTTTTGTTTTAGTTACATTGATTGATAGTGTTAAATTCAATTTAACAAGCAGTGTAATAGTTTATATAAAATTTAATAGAAACATTTGTAAAATCTTATTATAATGTTCGCTTTCCTGCACGATTCTTAATCTTCATAATAATAATATTATTCTTCCAAATTATTTCAAATTTAATAGATTACTTCTAGAAATTCGTTCGGTAAAGTAATGGGTCAACAAATTGAATATAATTCCTATAGTTAATTATAAAATAATAACAATCTTATTTATGCTACTTAAAGCATATGAGTGGTAAGTATCAGTGGTAATACAATTTTGTACCTTGACCGAATTTAAAACCAACAACGTTTATTTATTATTTACATTTTATCAAAAAATACTGTTATTTTAAATAATTATTCTTTACAAATTTAGATTTAAAAGAATTCTCTGATATATAACTCTAAATCATTAGCAAATATTTTACTGATATGTTCGCAGTTTACAATTTACCTATAATTTACAAATTATATTAAGGGGAACACCGATAGTCTAAAAAAAGGAATTTTTATATAAATTTATTAAATTCACGTGCAGTTGTTTACATTTGTATTATACATTTATATAGAATTGAGTATTTATTATTAATAAGTAAAGTATTTTTAAAATTTTAATAATTTATATTAAAATAATTAATACTTAATTTTAAAATTCAATTAACCGTTCAGATCTATCTGATAAAATGGTAAATTTAAATTATTCAAAGCATAAAAATGTTGTAAAACAGTTGGTGGGAAAATATATACTAATTTATATTAAATTCAATTTAAAATCACTTAAATTGATATCATTTAATTTTCTTACAAAATTGAAAAGATCGTATAGACGACCAAAAACAAGAGGTCCGAATTATTCAATTTTACTGTTCCATATATCCTAAATTTAACCCCCAGTTATTTTATTAATGAAATATATATAAATTTTATTTTTATAATTTCAAGGAATTATTATATTAACTGTACTTACCCAAATCTTCCATAATTTATTCTTAAGAATCACACAGCCTAAAAAAATTAATCATATTATGCATTGAGGTTAATACAAATAAAATATTATGTAAAACTAGGATAAACAGCACGATCTCATTATTGTCACTATATTGCTATCATATCAAACTAAAATTTAACTTTGGTTAATAAACATAATATGCAATCATATGTTTATTCGCAACCAGTAGCGCAAACATTACAAATCTAAAAAAACATGGCAAATAATAGAGTACATCTTCAAGCACGACTGTCCTTCCTAGGATGACTAAATAAATTTAATTGAGATAAGAGAATATTATATAACTTATTTAAAAGATATAGGGTAAGAGTGGGTCAAACGGACACTCTAAGGGGTTTTATAGTTATATTTAATAAAAGCAACATAATATTTAAGAACTAATTATTTGGTTTGATATCTCAATTATTAAGCTAACAAATGATGAGATTAAAGTTGAAAAATAGGAACAGTTTTGAGAACTTAACCTAAAACAAACATAGTGAAAATGTCCGTCTGCCCCACACTCCTGGGCAAACGGACATAAGGTTTAATATACGTTATAAATAGTTAAATTCGCACTTTTAGTCGCAATGAATGATGATAAGAACGCTATTCAACTTATCAGCTGAATTAAGAGCCATTTTATCTTTATTTACAGCAATTATGACAAGATTCATATTTTCTTGATTCCACGAGCTTCCACGAGCGCCTCTCTGTAGTTCTAATCCGGATCTGTACCATTTTTTGTAAACATTGTTTAAAAAAGCATAAATACTGTACTATCCGGTTCAATCAATATCAATCAATCAATATCAATTTCAATCAATATGTCCGTTTGCCCCGCATCGGAATTTTTTTTAAATTCAAAATCTAAATAAATATTAATATTAGGACAATGAAATTACGTGGCAGTAATTCCAAAGACACTTGGTTTTAATTGACCTAACTATAAGTTTTAAATTTTTACTAAAATACTTAGATTCTAAATAATTTCTAACAAAATATAACAACACGTTAATTTTTACTTACATTTCCTATCACTCCTCACTTTTAACATGCAATAATAGCCTTAGATTGGAAAAATTTTAACAAATTACTTTCTTATTAATTACCTCAAATGTCAACGACACTAGTAATACTGCAATAATAACGCGGCGCCTTTTCTGAAAAACTTACGAATTTTTTCTAAAAATGTCCGTTTGCCCCATGTCCGTTTGACCCCATCTTACCCTACCTTTGTCAAATTTTAAACTTTACCACAAATTAATGTTGTAGAATTATCATTTCTTCAAATAATGTAAACACTACCGGTTGGACCACTTATGTTTTAATAATAAGAAATACTTGATATTATACATTATAACAACAACATATTATTATTATTATTAGCAATATGATGACGGCCATCGCCTAGTAGTTAGTTTGATTAACTGCTAACGTTTTTATGGGTATCCGTACTTCGGAAGGCACGTAAAGACAACCATAGTCCCTTTGTATTGAAAACTGCAAACATCAACAACATAAACAGAGTCACAAGCACAAATTTTACAAAATTCAAATAATATAATTTGTATTATATACCTAGTGAACACAAAAAATTTTTTGACACTAATTTATCACATGCGAAGAAGATTTACATACTACATAATATTATAAAAATATATATTGCTATATTTGAATCATTTTTTTCATGATGACTATTTGAAAGTAACACCTGTAATTCTTTTACTTACCTCAGTTATTGTAAATTATCGATAAATTTGGTAAAATTTCAAATCCTTTATGAGACTCTTTAATTTTATTTTTAACTTGGCCAAAAATTTAAGAAAAATATAGAAACTCGTCTTTACTGAAATAGATAAGTTTAATTCCTTTGTGATTGTACAATTATTCGTGCTTATTGAGTTTTTCAAATAAAAATTCCCTTTAGGAAAATTAAATTTTAATGAATTTTTGTCTTCTATTAATCAGACGCAAAATATTCTTAATTTTTCTAATAAATTGATTCTTAGTTCTACCTCAAATTCAATATTTGTTATAAAAAGTATAAAATCGTTGTTTATGATTGTGCACTCGAAATAGTTCAAATGAATCCTACCCAGCATTTGCTATCGTAAAAACCTTACCACACGAGAAAACTTCATCACTTCTATGAATGAATTTTTTGTCTCCACCTAATAGGCCAGTCAGTAAAGGAATTGTATGTTGCAAACGGTGGTGTAGAAGATTTTATTTTTTTATCTTGTATAAATAGGTACAAGCATATGAAACACAAAAATGCTAACACGGGCGACCTCGGGAGAACTTTTGGCAGCCAAAGAACTTCAAAATTGTAGGACTTTTTTTAGTTTTTTGCATATAACTCCTAAACCGTGGATCTTAGCAAAACATTTGTGTTATTATTATACATTCTAAAATTTTTTACACTAAATTTACTTATTTTAAGTCCTATTAATAATATATGCTAGTTAGGTAGGTTAAATAAATTTTTATAAAAGTTATTAACGTTTAACGTACCTCTAATTTAACGAATTTTGGAGCAAAAATTTATTTTTTATTTCTGTAAAATAAAAGGGTTGATTTACTTTTTAACCTAAATCCTCTTATAGCATCTTAAAGTACACACTTTAAGCTTTAAAAATCGCACCTGCAGAAATCCAATTACGCGATTTAAGCAAGAGTAATATGTGGTTAAAGTTAGGTATACATTTAAGATTTTATTACTTACCCAAAATTTTGAAATTTTGAAGTATACATCTTCAATGCTAAATTTTGAGATTTTTTACTTATCGGATATTTTTATACATTACTTCTAGTAGGCCAGTCAGTAAAGGAATTGTATGATGCAAACGGTGGTGTAGAAGATTTTATTTTTTATCTTGTATAAATAGGTACAAGCATGTGAAAAACAAAAATGCTAACACGGGCGACCTCGAGAACTTTTGGCAGCCAAAGAACTTCAAAATTTTAGGACTTTTTAGTTTTTTGCATATAACTCTAAATCGTGGATCGTAGCAAAACATTTGTGGTTTAACTAATTAAAGAGCATTAAATTCTGCGTCGAATGAGTGCCACAACTTAATAATTTGGTCAAGTGGTATGGTCGAAAACTACGGTCAAAAACGACGATTTTTCTAATTTTGTCAAAACTGAGATATACGTATACGTGAGTGCGCGTCCGGCATCGGTCGCGCTGCACTAAATTCGTTGTAACTTTAAACTAATTAATGAAATTGAGCATTCAAAAGCTCAAATGAAAGAAGAAACATGTAGCTATTGGATTATTATATTTTAAAATAAAAAATGAATGTATATAAGAGTAGTATATGTATATAATTGGAACATACGGAGATATCCGATAAAATCGCTAAGAGCTATTATTATATATTCTAAAATGTTTTTACACTAAATTTACTTATTTTTAAGTCCTATTAATAATATATGCTAGTTAGGTAGGTTAAATAAATTTTTTATAAAAGTTATTAACGTTTAACGCACCTCTAATTTAACGAATTTTGGAGCAAAAAATTTATTTTTATTTCTGTAAAATAAAAAGGGCTGATTTATTTTTAACCTAAATGCTCTTATAGCATCTTAAAGTCACACTTCAAGCTTTAAAATCGCACCTGAGAACCAATAACGCGATTTAAGCAAGAGTAATATGTGGTTAAAGTTAGGTATAAATTTAAGATTTTATTACTTACCCAAAATTTTGAAATTTTGAAAGTATACATCTTCAATACTAAATTTTTGAGATTTTTTTTACTTATTGGATATTTTTATACATTACTTCTAGAGTAATTTAAGAAAATTTCAGATCTTTATTTTAAGAATTGTAGAAATGGTAGAGCTCTTAGCGATTTTATCGGATATCTCCGTATGTTCCAACTATATACATTTACTACTTTTATATACATTCATTTTTATATTAGAAAATATAATAGTCCAATAGCTACATGTTTCTTCTTTCATTTAAGCTTTTGAATGCTCAATTTCATTAATTAGTTTAAAAGTTACAACGAATTTAGTGCAACGCGATCGATGCCGGACGCACACTTACGTATTACTAAATCTCAGTTTTTGACAAAATTAGAAAAAATCATCGTTTTTTGGGCGTAGTTTTCGACCATACCACTTGACCAAATTAGTAAGTTGTGGTACTTATTCGACGCAGAATTTAACGCTCTTTAATTTGTTAAACCACAAATGTTTTGATAGGATCCACGGTTTAGGAGTTATATGCAAAAAACTAAAAAAAGTCCTAAAATTTTGAAGTTCTTTGGCTGCCAAAAGTTCTCCCGAGGTCGCCCGTGTTAGCATTTTGCTTTTCACATGCTTGTACCTATTTATACAAGATAAAAATAAAATCTTCTACACCACCTTGCAACATACCACCTTATTTCGATTCTCTACTGACTGGCCTATAATGGTCTCGGCAAAAAATGTACATTCTGAAGTACCATTCAAAAAGCACTAATTTTGCACCTTTAATAAAAAATAACTAATTTATAAACCAATTTTAACCAAATCTTAATTAGCTCTTTTAGCTTAGGGAACCGAAAAAAGTGTAAATCCATCAAAATCTCAATTTGTTTTCTGCCCACAAACAATACTTTTTTATATTGCATATTACGATAAAATAAAAAAATAATGAAAATTGCATTACACTTCCTACTAGATAGAATTATTTCTACGTTACATAAATCTGACAACTATAGAAGCACCTGTAAAAATTGACATTTACAATAAATTGATAGGTTAGACATTACAAACATTTCGAAAAATTAGCTACTAGGTGAAACTAAAAATGCGCACATTTTATAAAGTAAATTTTGACATAACAAATAATATTGTATTTATAATACCAAATAAAATCTGTACTCCAAAAATAAAAATTTTAGCACATATTTTTAACAGAATTTTTGTGCAGATTTTAAAAATCCAAAGATCAATTCAAAAATTTAATTAATTCTTAAAATATATTGCCTCTTAAGATTAAACTTAACGAAAAGAAGAAATATACTTCCAAAAATTATTACACCAGTAAAAATTACATTCATTACTAATTCGCTACAATTGTTGAACAAAAAGGTATATAAATTAATAAAAATAAAACTACACGATTGGCCCCCAATTACTAGAATACCAGAGATGTTGCTTTCTGGCTGAGGATATGTCAGCTCTATTCCCAATTGTGTACACATTAATTGATAACCATAAAATAGAAATCTAAAAATAATAACAATTGAAATATTTTTTGATCAAATTTAATAAATTTAAATTTACCCATATAAACCGGCGAAAACATATACAAAGTACATTCCATTACCAACGAAAAATCGAAGAAAGGCGCTTGTTACTAATAGCGATAAAGTCATAATCCACATTACCAATCTGAAACGAATGTGCTAATCAAATGATACGGTGATTTTGGTGTTAATCAGATTATTTTGAAAGTTACTTTAGCTCAGCTAAAGAGCGTTTAACATTAATTTTCTTTAACATTATCACTATTGTAACCATACACTTATTAATAATTTTACTTACTTATACTGACAAAATTTGTCTAAAAGAATACCAGTAATTATCAAACCAAACCCTCCTAGCATATACATCACAAGTGCTATAATTCCAACTTCTTGAGTTGCATTCTTAGAAAGTAAAAATAATAATAATTTAAAATTTAATTTTTGTGTACGCGTTAACTTACTGGATAATGTTTTATAATTATAGGATTTAACATATTAGTAAATGCATTAAAAACTCCAGAATTTAACATATAAACAATGGTTAAAAATAAGAACGAAGTATTTGTTAATAATTCCTTGATGGATTCTCTAAAACTTTGCGCTGGAAAACTTTGATTTTCAATTTGATTTTGAGCTCTGGTTGGGGATGTCGGTGGACGTACGGAAAAACCTAAAAATTATTAATTATTATAATAAACATTTGGGATTTGGTCACTCTGGTTTGTTAAACGATTCGAAACGATTGCGATTGATTCGCAATTATTCGCTAGCAATGGTAAAACCTTAGTAGGAAGGAAGTTTAGCACTCACAGCAAAATGTTATGGGAATTAAAATAGAAGGAACTATAGCGTAAGAAATATTTATCAGGTATAATCCTCTTTCAATGTCAAAAACGTTTGTGCTCGTCAACACTGAAGTTGGAATTAAAAATCCCATAGCATTGGCTATCTAGAAAAAGTAAAATTTTAATTTGCAAAAATATTGTGCCGCCTTTACCGAAACTGCTATCATTCCTATGCTGCAAGCTATAGATATTTCTTTATCGCCAAACCAGACAGCAGCAAGTTTTGCTGGAATTATTAATAAAATAGTTTGAAACACAGCATTAACACCTTGACCCAATATTACAACCCAAAATCTATTGGGCGCCACTCCTGCTACGTTAATCCATGCAGCTATTGCAGTTCCAATAGCGCTTATTAAAATGGAGTTACGTAAACCCTAATTTCAAGAAAAAAATTATTTAAAAGCTTAGCAAAAAAATAGTTGCCTTGACTTACTACTTTTTGTATAAAAAATGTTGAAGGGAATATAAAAGGAACTATAACAAGTGTGTTGATCATGGCAGACCAATTAATGATTTCTAAAGAGCTATCATAATATTTTATCATGGTTTCTGCAACACTAACATATTCTTGACCTAGAATCATATTGCTCATTACAATTAAAGCATAAATGACTAAAATGAGCCATCGTTCTGGATATAATTTATAGCTTTCTACTTCTGTAATCGCGATTAGATGTGAGGATTCTAAAATAAATTTCGTAATTAATACATATTGTATTGTTATACAACAATACAATTGAATTTTGCAAATTCAATATAAACAGATAGTGAAATAGTAATAACCTAATTAAAGAACTTATTTGAGCAAGTACTTCTAATGTTTATATAAAATTTAATAGAAAAATATACGAAATTATATTATAATGTTCTTGTTCCCACGTCTAAACAATTCTTAGTCTTGATTTGTACCCATGTACAATATTATTCCTCCAAATTGTCAAGGTATATGTAACATATAATAATTACTTTAAAAAAAAAAGTTGAAGTATTTATTTTTTTAATTAATTTATTTTAATTTCCCCAAATTCAAATTTTGGCGTTGCTATTAATAATTTTCTTATTTATACTACCCAAAAGTAGGGTGTAAAGTTATAAAGCAGTGATAATGCAACTTTGTATCTTGACCAAATTTAAAACCGACAAAATTTATTTATTATTTGCATACCACATTTTTATCACAAAAATAATAAAATGCTATTAAAATAAATATTTATAATTTCAATTTGCATTTAGAGGAATTCCTTTAAACTTGTAATTGTTTACTGATATACAGGATTAAATTATTAGCAAATATAATACTGATATGTGCGCCGTTTACAATATATTAAAGGGACACATCATAGTAACGGACTAAAAGAAAACGGAATTTTCCTATTAAAAAATTTATTATATTGTTAATAAGTCTACCAAATTTTATAACATTAATAATAATCAATTTACGAATATTACTGTTTTAGTAAGACGCGACGCTGCTAAGGCTAATTGCCAACTGTATGTAAACGACAAAGGAACATTTACATTAAATTAAAACATGCCGGTATTTATAATAATAAAATTAGAATATAATTATTTCTTAACTTCTTTTAAATAGAAATCTGTACTAAATTATAAAATATTTATGCTGTATTATTTGCTAGTAAACTTGCATAATTCAGTTTATTTAAAGATAGCAATACTATCAGAAATAGAATATACTTATATAGAATTGATTATAATACTAATACGTAAAAATTAATAGGTTAAATGAACAATAAAACGAAATTATTCGTAAGCATTTAGCAATGGTTACTGCTGTCATCAGACGTTTATTGTTCATTTAACCTATTAATTTTTAAAAATTTTAATGTAGTAATATTACTTTCATAGGTTAATTTCAATAATATTAATATGTAAAATATTTTTTAATTTTTAATAATTTATATTGAAGTAATTAATGCATAATTTTAAAATTCAATTAACAGCTCCGCTCTATCTCTAGAAAAAAAATTCTAAATTTGAAATATTCATGGCCACAATATCGCCGACCACTAAAAATGTGAAAAATAATTTGGAAAAAATTTGCTAATTTATAATAAATTTAATTGAAAATCACTTAAATTAATATCATTAAATTCATCTTAAAAAATTAAAGAAATTGGATAGACGACCATACCCAAGGAGCCCGAATTATTCAATTCAGGAATCGTTACTGCTCCATATAGTTCAAATTTTACCTGCAGTTATTTTATTAACTAAATTTATATGAATTTTATATTTATAATTTTAAGAAATTATTATGTTACCTACTTACCCAAATCTTCCATAATTTATTATTAAGGTGCTTTTGATAAACACAAAGTCTAAAAAAATTAGTTAAATTATGCATTGAGCTTAATACAAATAAAATATTATGCAACAATAGGACAAATAGCACGATCTCATTTCCTCATTCCTCATTCTAACTATAAATTAATGAAAACCCATTTTTTTTCACAAAAGCCACTTAGGTTATATTATGTACTTATTGTTAGTAATGCTTAAGTTAAAAAATAAATATTATTTTATCTAAGTAGACGAATACTTAAAAGGATTATATTAAATCTAATTAAGAAAATTGATTATTTTAAAATTCATTATTATTAATCTGTACAATTAATATTAAAGTAAAATTTATAAAATTAAAAGGTGTGCTGAACAATAAAAAAAATTAATAGTAACTAATGCTGATATTTCACAAATAATTTCGTTTTACTGTTAATTTTAAAAATTTTACTTTAGTGTTTACAACTTACTATTTATTTAAAGGATATAATATGTACATTTACCTTTGTCAAGTTTTTAACTTTACCACAAACTTACATAATTATCATGTTTTGCAAACAATGTAAACACTGCAGTTGGACCGCTTATATTATAATAATAAGAAATACTTGATATTATAAATTATAACAACTATAAATATATTGTTATTATTAACAATATGATGACGGTTATAGTCTAGTAGTTAGAACGATCAACTGCTAATATCAATGTTTTATGCTATGTTTTATGTTTTGTATGTCTTAATATATTCTGATAATTACACACGCCTTCCATTTTTTTTCAAGAAAATAAATTAAAATGTTTAAGTCTTGTGTTTTATTATTCGTCCTCTAGATTGCCAGCATGGATTCAAGGCCCTCGCATACCGTCGGAACTTAGTCAATCCAAGGGATAAACGTATTTTTTTAAACTAGAGAACCCATCTCTTGGCTTAACATTTTCCTCTCGGATTACCTATTGGTTGGGAAAGGGGAAAGACTGTTATACGTACTACTCGAGCTTCAAGCTCTTTCTCTTCCGCAACACTTCTTTTATCTGCCGATTATTATAATTTCTAATATCCATTCTTATCTTCTTTTTTATTGTTTTACTTATTTCTGCCATTTCAATCATGTTCACCTCCCCCTAGCGTTTCATTTTTTTGCGCTTCATAATTAGATCTATTGTATCTAAGCTAAGTCTTTGTTGTTTTCTTAACTGGTTTCCTGCCACTGCTTTGGATGCAGTCATTATGCACTATGTAATTTTTCTGTTTAGGTCGTTTAAGCTGTCGTTTGTGTTTATCGTTGGCGATTCTTCTTCGATTTTTTCTTGATAGGAAGATCTATTTATATTTAATTTTTCAGTGTCAATTCTCTGTTTTTTATTTCTTACAAGCTTAGCTCTTTCTAGTTTTTGGTCTATATACAGTTTAGCCCTTATCATGCGGTGATCGCTACTTACATTTATGGGGTTGAGCACGCTGGTATCCAGTATGATGTCTTTGTTGTTAGTCAGTATGAAATCAATTTCATTTCTCGACTTTCCATTAGGAGTTTGCCAAGTCCATCGTCTTGTTTGCTTTTTCTTAAAATAGGAGTTCATTATATAAAATCCATTTTCGCCTACATAGTTTACCAGCATGTCTCTTCTTTCGTTTCTTCTTCCGGAACCAAAGGGTCCCACACCTCTTCGCCAATATTTTGTCTTTCCCCAATCTTTGCATTAAAGTCTCCAACGATAAGTACGTATTTTGCTGGTTCATCTTGTACAGCTCTATTAATGTCTTCATAGAATTGTTCCACTTCCTCCTCTTCATAGTCTGAGGTTGGTGCATAGACCTGTATTATTCTGCATCGACACTTCTTATTGATTTGTATATCCATTAGAATCACCCTTTCAGATATACTTTTATATTGTGTTATGTTAGATGTTATATTTTGTTTACTAGAAACGCGACTCCGCCTATTCGTCTGTCTTCTCTTCCTTTATAAAAGAGTACATGACCGCTCTTTAGTGTTACGCATCCTTCTCCCATCCTTCTCACTTCCGATAATCCTATAACATTCCATTTTACCTTATCTAATTCCTGTTCTAGCTCCATAAGCTTATCTTCCGTTGCTAATGTTCTTATATTGAATGTTGCCACGTATAATATGTTTTCTTTATTCTTCTTCTCGTCTTTTCTTTCGTCGGGTTTTGCCTCCCCAGAATCCATGAGGCGGACTGATTTGCAATCAGTGTGAGATTCTGAGAAATCATCTCTACTCACCTGGGGTATTTGTGTTTTAAAAATCGACATCACATTTCTATGTATGGGGGGTTGTTAGCCTTAACTCGCCACGCTGGCCAGACGGGTTGGCGAGTGCATTTTTGACCTTTGCTAGGTTTTATTCAGCCGCTCCTAACATGGAGAACCGTCGCTGTTTGTAGCCGCTCAATTTGAGTCAGACGCTACGGTTTTTACCTGTTGGTCTGCGGGAGGTATTTGATTTCCCTCCTACCTCTCATATCTGAGGGGCATTCCCCTATCCGCCACCTGGGGACGCGTCTCCTAGGGGTTGCAGGTTTCCCAGGAGATTGTCATTGTCTGATAAAGAATATCTATGGAAATGCAACATCCCAAGTTCTTCTACACGAAAAAACTAAAAAAATAAAAATCAATCGTGGCGTTAGACAAGTAGACTCGATTTCTCCGAAACTATTCAATCTTGCCCTAGAAGACATGTTTAAAGAACTAAAATGGGATGAAAAAGGCATTGTTATCGACGGTGAAAGGCTGAACCATCTACGATTTGCCGATGACATTATTCTAATATCAAATAAAAAGGAGGAATTACAACAAATGATTAATGAAATAAATGAAAGATCAAGAATGATAGGCCTAAAAATGAACATAACAAAAACGAAGTACATGACCAACGACGTAAATGATGAAATAAATGAAATAAGCAAAGGAAACCTGAATGTAGAAGATCAGATCATTGAAAGAGTTGATTTATATATATGTATATCTTGGGCAGAAAATTATGATATCGAAGGAAAATTTAAAAGCTGACTTGGGTAGAAGAACATCATTGGGATGGGCGGCATTTGGAAGAATGAAAGAACTCTTTAATTCTCAGATACCAAACACACTTAAAGCACGAGTGTTTGATCAATATATTATTGTGGTTTTTTCGTGAAAGGGCCCCCCTTCAGAAATTCCGTTGCAATACCATAAAAAAATTTAACCCAGTTGTCTAGGATTAATCAGCGGAGAGCTATGAGACTTACCCAGTAGTGAGTTCTAAGGTTCGCAGCTCTGAAAATGAATAAATGTTCGGCGACCACAGCGCAATTAAAACTCGAATATTGACGTGATTTCAAAAATTTGCTTTATTGCCAAACCGATTTTGGGACAAAATTCCAAATATGCCAGATGGTGTAATTGTGTTTTGCTTGGTAATTGAAATTTAAATTTAAAATTGGAAATCATTTGCTGAAATTTAAACCACCAAACAATTCTGTGTCTTGTGTAAATCTTTACAATGGTAATAATTTTTAAAGTAATTATTCAAAAATGTTTTAACACAAATAAAAATTTTATTAAACTAGCGCACAAATGTTCAACGACTGACCTTATTATCACTCCAGGTGTTGGCCTAATGCTGACGCCTCCAATTATCCAATTCAAATCCAAAACTCGTTGACTCGTACAAGTAAAACTTTGATAATTCCAAATTAGCTCCTCTTTTCGACTCCAATACAAACTTAATGACTCGCTGCACAAATCAAACTTGAATAACTCCAAAATGGCTCCTCTATCAAAATTGCTATCTTTGCAGATTCGATAAATCCAACCAAGAACTTTGATCAATTCGTAAAAATAAAACAGACGACCCCGTCTTTAGAAAGCACTATCACAAACTCAAAAATTTACCGCTTTCACGGCAACGCAAATCAAAAATCTCAAAATTCACGTCCTCCAACTGACGTGCATTCGGTCTCCAGTTCTCAGACCAACCCTCTCTTGTCAATCTTTTTCAAATTGCCAACATTCAAAAACATTCTTTTCGTTTCCAAATTTTATCCTGCTATAAACAAGCGGCGCACAAATCACACTAATGTCAAATAATCACACTGTCAAATTCATCAAAACAAATCATGATTTTGTGTAAAAGGTGTTGAAAGTAACAATTTTTGGCATTCTTGTTGGCAAAATAAAGGAAATTAATTTTGTTGATCTTCAAATTGATCAACAAATCGAAATTCTTAAAAAAAAACATTTATTCTTTCTCGCAGTGACGACAAACCCAACACTACTGGTAAGAAACTAGTAAAAAACCATTTTATTGTATTTTGGGAAGTCTAATTTCAAAAATATCACCACAATATATTACCAGTCTTAACTTATGGTACAGAGACATGGGCCCTTAACAACGAAATAATAAAAAAAATGCAAGTCACCCAACGATCCATGGAAAGACGAATGATAGGGATTACCCTCCGAGATCATATACCCAACTCTGAAATTCGAAAAAGATCTAAAGTAACAGATGTAATACATCGACTCTGTAAGCTAAGATGGAACTGGATAGGTCATGTTGCTAGAATGAGCGATAATAGATGGACGCGTCAGGTAATCGAGTGGAGACCACGAAGCCAAAAAAGAAGTGTAGGACGACCCCAGACAAGGTAAACAGATTGTAACGATAAATTGTTCAATTTGTCGTCTTGAATATGAATTTACACCATCAAACCCCTCTCTAGGTCACCAGGTCACGAGGGTATCGGGAGAGGGCAGAGGGCTGCGCGCGAAATTAGATCGGAGGACAGTGGTCGACGAGCTCTGAATGCAACCGCTGGGTATTGCAAGGTTTCATTTTGAAAACCAATTAGTTTTCACCATTTTAAGTGGAAATCTTTGCAGTAATTGTAGTGAGCGGGCGTCTAGTGACCAATTAGAGCGCTAAATGCGGATATCATTGTCTACTAAGTATTTTACAAGAAGTCAGCTGTTCGAACACGTGCATTTTCAACGCCGGTCGTTAAGCACATTTTTCTTCGAGCGCGGAGATAAGCTGGAGAGTGACCATATGTCACGGTGCGAGCAATTATTTTGCACTATATTTTCCGAATTACGCAGTAATTATCAGCGTTATCAACAGCCTGCGAATGTGTAGTAATCTTATTTTATTATTTAACGACCACCGTCACCAATTTTACCTTATTGCAATAAGGTCGACAATACTTTGCTTCGCTGCTATTTCGACCGTCAAAGTAGTGTTTGTGCATTTTCCGTTCACCTTTACCTGTGCTTCCCGACGCCGATTCGACGCCAAGAAGACACTCCAAGGCCAGCCCTCGACGGTCTTTCATCACCAGTGCAATTACCAGTGCAATCGGTGTGCTTTGTTAGTTCAGCAATCAACTCCGGAGTGCGCCTTATTTAAAAACTACTGTCGACATCCACCTTCTGTACAAAACAAACCGATCGGTGAGTTTTTAATTTTTAATTTAACTAAGGTATATTCCGTTTGGAGTCTATTTTTTATTGAAGTGATTGTTGTTAATCACTTTGTAGCGACCCATTGTCGCTGGAGTTGTGTGGAAATTCTGTTCGGGTTGTTGACCCATTTGTGTCGCAGTTGTACCGTCTTACCCTTCTTATCTTCAACTCTTATCTTTAACCTTTTTAATAAATTGTTTTTGCTTAATTTTTTG
The DNA here is from genome assembly GCA_036346125.1 of Lycocerus yunnanus. Lineage (NCBI taxonomy): Eukaryota > Metazoa > Arthropoda > Insecta > Coleoptera > Cantharidae > Lycocerus > Lycocerus yunnanus. The sequence continues at coordinate 32,811 of JARFIX010000283.1, forward strand.
AGTTTCATTGATTGTAATTTAACTGAAGTAACCAAAAGGCAAAGAGAGAGCGGATCCACCTCTCGCTTACCGTCAAAAAACTACAGCTGGCCGAAACCGACTATCAACGGCGACACAAAAATAAATTTGTGTCAGGGAAAATTCGGGTTGATTTTACAATTAACCCCGGGTTCCCCTGCAAGATGACGTGAAAAGATATGCAGGAAAGAACTGGATGCAGAAAGCAGGGGACAGACAGCAATGGACGAATATGGGGGAGGCTTATATCCGACGATGGATGTTATAGCTGTTGATGATGATGATTATTTAGTAAGGCAGATACGAATCAACATCTTTGAAACTATCCAAAAATAAGTAGGACATTTTTGGTTTTTTATATTTTTTAAGAACATATTTATTTTGTTCTATAAAACACGAAGTAAAATTAAATGAACAAGTCTATAAGACATCACTAGTTTTAGTACATAATATAAAAGGACATGACTATTATAGTAAGTCCTGGAAAAAGTTTGTGGAGTTTTTCCGATAGATGACATAAATTGCAAATAACTCAGGAAACACAGATAGCAGCGACACCACCAAACGCTAGTTGAAAGGTAACACTTCGAATGTTATTTAAGTAGAAAACCATCTAAATTAGTGCAGGGGTTGGAAAGTTGTTAGCGTTTGAAAATAGAGAAAAGCAATAAAAAATTACGCTATATTTTGCAATACTATTTCGACAAAGGAAAGAACGCTGCACAGACCTGTGAAAAATTTGTGCTGTATACGGTGAAGGTACTTTATCAAAATCTGCTGCGCAGAAATAGTTCGCTTGCTTTCTGCTGGAAGGACTGGAAGTATTATAGAAAATGCAGTAAGAATTGACTTCATACTTCAAGAGAGTTTCGAACAAATTCGTTGTGGAACATGTGGATCAATTAACCTTCACTACGTTAAAATATAACACATATTCCTATACGACCAGCAGCATAGCGTGAAGCATGCACAGGTCTACTAAGAAGCGTAAGCTCGATGGTTCAAATCCTGCATGCGTTAGATGCACTGCCGTAATCAAAAAGGTTCAATATCGATCTGTGGACTAAGGGAAGGTAACGGAAACCATCCCATAAATTATAATTACTCTTGGCTTTGCCCAAGTTGAATTACCAACGTCGCATCGGGGGCCGGATATAAGACATAAAGAAGAAAGATAATTCCTGTACAAAGTCAAACTTCAAAATTGTTTCAAAATCGTATCTGCTAGAAAAATGTAACAATACATGGCCAAATATGCAGGTATTCTCTAATGCAACATCTTTTCCTAACCCAACTACATCATGTTTATACAACAAATCAATTTAAGACAATCCCACTAAGAACTACAATTTTCCATATTAGATGAGGCAGATTTCAGTATTATGCCCCACATTAAACATGCAAGAAACAGAGGAGTCAGAGAGTGATGGTTATTATCGAATGATACCGATGTTTTGGTTCTTCCGTTACATCATTAGACTATCTTCAAGAATCTTGGATTAAAAAAATTGTGGATTCGTCTAGGTATTGGAGCTACGACGCGCCAAGTTCCCGTTCATAGGACTAAAATTTTAGATATAAAGAGTCATATATTGTTTTGTTATATATTAGGCATGTGTACTTAAACTAGTGGTGTCAGTGATCTCTTTCATTTTATGTTACTTCGTGTTTTACAAAACAAAATAAATCTGTTCTTAAAAAATATAAAAAACCAAAAATGTCCTACTTATTTTTGGATAGTTTCAAAGATGTTGATTTGTATCTGCCTTACTAAATAATGATTATTAACCAATTTGATTACTTTTCAATATTTATAATATTGGAAACGTGTTTAGAACCCTAAAAAACATGTAAAATGACACCTCACATGCCTATACAGTATATTTTCAATAAGAATTAAAGATAGCGTCGATTCTCCAAAATGGCCGCTCGCACAGACTATCACGCGAATTTTTTTCGATCACTGGATAATTACCAACAATATCCAAATTGGTAAATCTCTGGGTGAAGGACACACAGGAGTATGCTCAGCGATTGTATTAATAGGTATATTATATAAAAAAAATGAATTAAAATAAAAATACTTACGTAAAAAGGAAGCTGAATTTTGATAACCTGATTTCAGTCATTAATACTTGGGCAGTGCCGAAATAGGTTATTCCTTCGGAATATTAAAATGCTCTACTTATGGATACTTTAACAGGAACAATACTTTATAAATATAAATGTTTACAGCCTAAAGAAAAAATACACATAAAAATAAAAGAAGGATGACGTAGATCATGCGGTTAGGTTCACAATTAGGTTTGTTAATTAATGTCAATCCTTTTTATGAGTATTTTTCGGAACCTCTTCTAGAAGATAATTGCTCTGTTCTATATTATCACAAAGTAATCTTGACAGACAGGAAAGTATGCCATGATAGGCATGACATTGTCTTAATAAACAAGCGATAAACCAACAGCTATGATTGATATTGCAGTGCCACTATCGAAGAATTCACCAAAAAAGGAAAAATTAGAAAACATGAGGCACTGATAATACAAATGATGGCTATTTGGTAACTAAAAAATTGTGTTTGTGCCAAACATCTGCAGCAGATGTGGTATCTAGCAAATTTAAAACCAGTTTAGACCTTATTATTATTATGCTGAAATTTATGTGCTGTGGTACTAGGCCCACTTGCACTGAAACTCTAAGTTTATTGTGCCCCGCGTTCGTGTTATTACTCCATCAGCTCTGTTTCCTCAACAAATTTGAGTACACAGCTGATGGGAGTTTCTGCAATCTCTTCGGTTGTCGGGTAGAGATTGCCGAAATGCCTTTGCCTTTTTATTGCAAGGGCAGGGCATTCGCATAGTATGTGGAATGGAGTTTCGTCCTGTTCCTCACACATCCTACAGGTAGGATTTTCAACTAACCCCATGATATTGAGGTGTCTTTGTAGAGAGCAGTGTCCTGTTAATAGTCCTACTATCTTCCTTAGCTGAGTTCTTGTTAGCTTTAGGATTTCCTGCCTCCTTTTTGCTCCAAGGGGGCCTTTAATAAACAGACGGGACTGTCTTAGTCCCGGAATGTTACCCCAGTAGGTGAGGTGCTGCTTGTCTAGTGTTTCCTTGATCGTCCCTTTTGCGGTTTTATAGGAAATCCCGCAAGTCGGTTCTGGACCCACCAGACAAGTACCTGCTGCTTTCCTAGCAAGAAGATCTGCTTTTTCGTTTCCCTCTATCCCTGAATGTCCCGGCACCCACCTCAGCGCCAGTCTATTGCGCTGTGCCAGTTCCACCAGTGCATCGAGGCAATGTTTTACAGTCTTGGACTGTATTTCCACACCCTGGAGGGTTTTGATTGCTGCCTGGCTGTCGGTCATTATGCAGATCCTCCTTTTTTCATAGGACCTCCGCAACATTTCCTCAGCGCAGGCAGTTATTGCAGTTATTTCTGCCTGAAAACAGTGGCGTGGCATCCCAGGTTAATACTAAAACCTCTTCTGCCCTCGCTTATACCTGCTCCAGTGCTAATTTCCATTTTGGATCCATCTGTATACCAGATGGTATCATACAGATCCCCCAGCTCCTGCTTGGTATCTTCCTTATTCCTCTCAGGTATGGTTACCCTGAAAGGTTTCCGGAAGTCCCTTATAGTGCTGGTTCTGTCTGAATGCATGCAAAGTATGTTATTATTCCTGATGGAGTTAAAGATCATGGTATGGCTTCCCCTTGCGGGGTTGGCATCACCATGACCGTTTATTGTTAATCTGTATGCCGCCAGCAAGGCCTCCGACTCCACTACTAGGTGGAGTGGACGGAGTCCCAGTAGCGCCTCCATAGCTGCGGTTGGCGTCGTTGTCATTGCCCCGTAGTTCCCAGACAAGCAAGCCTTTGTAGCCTTGTGAGTCTGTTGGTGCTATCTCTTCTTGGCTTGGTGCCACCAGATTAGAGATGCATATGTCACTATGGGTACGATTACTCTGGTGTAGAGCCAGAGCACCATTTTGGTTTCAGTCCCCATGTTTTCCCAATCATGCTTCTACAGGCCCACATAGCCTTAGTTGCTTTATTGGTTATATTACGTACGTGTGGCGTGAAGGTCAGCCTGGAGTCTAGAGTTAGACCCAGGTATTTGACCTCTTTCGCCATTTGTAGATCCTTTCCCCAAAGTTTGAGTACCTTAATATCTTTAAGGTTTTACGTTTTGTGAATGCTACCAGAGAGGTCTTGTCCGGGTTGACAGTCAGTCCCTCTGGTGCACCATCTTTCAACGGTTCTTAGGGCGTTTTGCATCAATGACGATACAACCCCCCCAAATTTTCCTCCAATTAGGATTGTCATGTCATCCGCAAATCCTTGCGCATGAACACCACTCTGTTCGAGCTCCCATAGGAGTCCGTCTACCACCAGGCACCACAGAAGGGTGAAAGGACCCCCTGCGGACATCCCTTGCAGCAGACACCTCCACGGTCGATCGTCCCAGAGTGGCTTTTATTCTTCTTTCTCTTAAGGTAGAGTTTATCCATCCTACAATGGACGGATCAACCTCACGTCCATTGAGGGCGCCCTCAATCGATTCAAAGGACGTGTTGTCAAACGCCCCCTCAATGTCCAGAAAAGCTCCCAGGGCAATCTCTTGGTTCCCGAGAGCATTCTCTATTCTCCGAGTTAGCTCGTGTATGCTTAGCTCACACGATTTACCTGGTTGATACGCATACTGGTGTCGATGCAGCGGCAAGCGCGCCAAGACATCGTCCCTGATATGCCTATCGATCAGTTTCTCCAGAGTTTTAAGGAGAAATGACATTAAGCTGATTGGACGAAAGGATTTAGCCTGGGCATATGATGTACGCCCCGGTTTGGGTATAAATACCACTTTAACCTTTCTCCAACTTTTTGGCACATATTTAAGGGCTATGCTCGCCCTGAATAAGGCACACAGGGGGGAAGATAGCTCCTCCACTCCCTGTTGTAGCAGAGCTGGGAATATTTTATCCCTGCCTGGAGATTTGTATGGTTTGAAGGTACTTATCGCCCATTTTAATCTCGTTTTATCTATTAGTTTGTTTGCTACCTTCCATTCCCCTCTATTAGCCCAACAAGTTGGTATATCGAGGTATGTCTGGTTGGTTGCCTCATTTCTGAGTATTGTTTACATCCTGGAAAGTGCGTCCTGAGCAGGAGCTCTAGGGTTTCCTCTCCATCAGATGTATACCCTCCTTCGGGTTTTTGTAAGGTGCCAACTTTACTTTGGCTACCTTTTGTCAGTGCTCTTTGGAGTCTAGCACACTCTGGAGTTCTTTCGACCTCCTCGCAGTACTTCCTCCACGAGTTTTCTTTTGCCTTTCTGATGGCATACATATAATTCTGACGGGAAACTTTGTATTTTCCCCAGTCACCAGTTCTTTTGGCCTGGTTGAAGAGTCTGCGCGTTTCAGCCCTGTGGGAGGTTAGCTCGCGGTTCCACCAAGTGGTTTCCCGTTTTGCCTCCCTCCTTTTTGTGGGCAGCTGTTTTCTACGCGTTTATGATAACCGATGTAATCATGTTATTCATCAGTTCCAACGCCACCGGAGTTTGCGGTTTCATTGGACATTCCTCCAACCCTCCCTAGGAGCCTCCTGTAGAGTTCCCAGTTGCAGGTTCTTGGATTCCTGTGCACCACCACCTCCTCCGGCGGAGTTTTTATGTCAAATCTTATGTATTTGTGATCAGAGAGTGACTCCTCTTGAGAGACATGCCACTCTCTTATCATTCCGCTTACAAATGGTGTTCCAATTGTAAGGTCGATAACTTCCCTTCTTGTCTGAATGACAAAAGTTGGTTCGTTACCTTTATTAACTATTTCCAGATTGCTCTTGAAAATGTATTCCAATAGCGCTTCGCCTCTGCTGTTTGTGCCCGTGCTCCCCCACACGATGTGGTGCGAGTTGGAGTCACAGCAGAGTACCAGCTGCATATTTTTGTTTTCACAATAATTTACCAGGTTTATTACTTCCCTAGTAGGTGGTTGGCCCGGTTGATCATATGGAAGGTATGCAGATGCGACTACAAGGTCCCTCATGCTCCCATCCATTGAAATTTTTATTTTACCGCTACGAGGTCCCTGCTATTCAGTCCACATAGCGGTAGTGCATCATGGGTTTTTTTAGCTATGATGCATACTCTAGGCTCTGTACCTCCTGGGCTTATGAGTTCCCAGGCGCCTGTCATTTTTAATCCACTGATTAGTCCCCTGTTTAACCAGGGTTCCTGTATCAGAGCTATATCAATATTTTTATTTTGTATGTACCTCTGCAGGGCAGCCGACGCCGCCCTGCAGTGGTGCACATTTATTTGGACAGCCCTGAAGGTGGTACCTCACGGCATCCCCTCCGTGGCCGTGGCCTCCGTGCTAGTGGTAGCAGGAGGCTCCGGAGGATCCTGAGTTGGTTTGGGGGGTGTTGGCCCTTCCTCTTCCACCTCCATTTCCTCCGTGCTCCCCTCCCTTTTTTTACCCAGAGCCTTAAATGATACCCTGGAAAAATTTAGGTATGGTCTGTTTTGAAGTTCCTGGATTTTTTTCCAGGAACTTTCATCCATAAGGATGATTAGCTGTTGCCCTTTTGGGTCTTTTTTGCTGTTCAAAACTGACCAGGTTTTAGTTTTGAGCCCTGGGTTTTGAACTGCCAGTCTTTTTAACACTTTTTTCCCGGGTTTCCCCAGGGGTCCCGGAATCCATGTTAAAGCCCTGATTGGTTTGGGTATATCTTTGCGTCGATGACTCGGAGCTGTGCTCCTTCAAAGGGTACGCTTTCCGCTACTACCCGCTCCAACCAGTCCTTAGTAGCCTGGTCGGCGCATAGGGCAGTGAGGAGACCCCCCTTTAATTTCATCTCCGTAAACCTCGGAGATGGACCACCCTCCGTGATATTATCTAAGGACGAGAGCAGGGTCCCTTTAATAAGGTTTGCCTGCTCATCGCTCAGAGTATTATCTGGATATCCTTGTGGCATGATTGCCACCCGGATATCCGTTAGTGCCGCCCTGTAATCCAGTGCAGGTCCAGAGTCCCTGCACCTTTTCCTGGATCTGGCAATGCTAGCTGGAGTGCTCCCTGTTGACCGGGTACGCTTTTGCCTCCCGGTTGAGGTGCCTTCCCCTGCTGCTTTATTAGACACTGGTACCGCTAGGGTCCCTGTGCCTTGTTTGGTTTCGGTTGCAGCCATCAGTCCCTTTTCAGGCGACGTTTGGCTGCACCGGACATTTTACCCTGGGTGGATCCATCCTTTCGGAACCTCCTCCCAGTGTGTTTGTTTTGAATTTTCGTTGTCCATATTTAGTCCCACGAGTGAAGGGAAAAATGTCCCTGATGCGCAGCGCCCCATACGCACCAGAAGGCTTAATACAACGGGGTTCGCCGGTGCCCGAGGGTTCTGCGACTAGTAACTGGGCTACCCCCAGCTTTGCATCCCTTAGGCGTCGCAGTACCGTAGGAGTTGGGAGTTTTATAGTGGTGTCTGTCCACGTAGCCCAGGCGGTTAAGCCAAGACCCTCGTGCCCCTATCACTACTATCCTCGCAGAAACGTAGCCTGCGAAAGAGTCGTTGCAGCCCACAAGCGGTTTACGATTTGATCTTTTGTGTTTGCCGATTAGTCTGGTCTCCTCCACCACAACCATCCTAACCATTAAGAGGAAGGCAAGGGCCGGGCACAAAGAGTTTTAAGTCACGGTCGATCCCGACCAGCCCCCGACGGCCAATGGGGAGGTCTTCCCCACCGCCCGCACCTGGAGTATATGCCCCCGGTTTCATTGGAGACACGCTAGCCCCCTCACCACGCCAAGGTTGCAAACACGTGGAGGGGAGTTTAGACCTTACATCAAAAGTATTTAAATTAATGCAGAGAGCTGCTATTTTGAAAATGTGCCACATTGTAAAAACATTTTAAAATGTTCAAAATTAAAGGGCAATTGTTTTATCTAAAAATCTAAAAAAAAAAGGAAAAGAAGTAAGGAATATTGTAATAAACTTGTTCTTGTGCTAGTAACCGAAATGTAGTTCGGGAAGAAAATAAAAGTAGTAATAATATTGTTGTTATAATTTATAATATTTGTTATTATTAAAATATAAACAATCCAACTGATAGCGTTTACTTTATTTACAAAAAAAATTGTAGTCGTACAACATTAAAGTTAAAAACTTGACAAAGGTAATGTATATTTTTTAAATAAATAAGTGATATTCTACTATTATCTCAATTTGATTTAATTTAAGCTGTTTAATTATTTCTTGGTTTGTATACAATATTTCTTTTTAACTTAACCATAACCTCAGTGTCTTAGCGAATGCAAATGGGCTCATTTATTGATAAGCTCTATTAAAAGAAAAATATATTTTAGGCTTATTCCGTTAGTTACTTACCTGAATTATTGATAATAATAAATGCTGGTACGGAGATCGCGGGATCTCAAATGTCAAGATTTTTTAATACAGTGCCCGTCAAGAATGACAGTCCTATCTAGAAGATGTAGCCGTTACGACTGACTAGATAGTATCTACTATAATTTTTCATTTATTTCCAGCGTTTCCAGTGCTACTGATTGGAGATGCTCTCGGAAAACCTGATCGTATAGCGCTGGAAGCGAAATTGTTTATGGATTTTATTTTTGTTTTGTTCACCCTTTCAATTTGTTTTCCGTACTTCTATAACTGATCTTCATCCCGTCAACACCGTTTCTTCATTTTGATTGTAACTCCTATGCCACATGCAGTGTTGCAGCGAGTTCTGGTCTATTGATTGATAATGTCATGTTTTTTTTATTATGTTGCAATTTAATAAATGATTATGCTTACTAACTAAATTTAAAATTTAATTTTATAAGAAAACAATAGAATGACTATTTGCTCTATTTTACACAATATAAAATATTTTATACTTATGTAAAGTTTAATGCATAATATAAATAATTTTTTTAGGCTGTGTGTTTACCAAGAAATTTTTAATAATAAATTATGGAAGATTCTGGTAAGTAGATAAAATAGTAATTTCTTCAAGTTATAAAAATAAACCTTTGAAAAGAGATTATTTTTTTCTTTGAGTTTTTAGATATGTAGTGTTCCCCCTTAATATATAGTAAATGAGGCACATATCTGACATTTTTTATTTTTAGTATCAAAATAATAAATAAACTAATATATAAAATGTTATTGGTTTTAAATATTTTTATAAATTCGAATTTTAGTATTTCTGAAATTTATAAAGTTATTTTTGGTGGTCGAAATAATAAATCCAAATTTAATAAACTGATTTTCATAGTTATTTATGTATTAAGGGCATAATCAATAGGATTATAGCCCGAGGGTAATTTAAATCCCGACACGTTAGCGGAGGGCTTTAAATTGCCAGAGGGACTATAATCTGATTATGCCCGTGGTACATACAACGTTTTATTTCATTTTGGTACAGTAAAATTCAAAAATTAAGTATTTTGGAAAAATATGTCGTGGATTTATTTGTGCTATGAATTTTGGTGTGCCATGGTTTCTACGTAGATTGTTGATGTTGCTATAATGCTCTATTGTTTTATTGTAAACAAATTAATTTTAATTTGAAAATGGATAAAACCGAACAAGATCATTCCAAAGAAATTTTGGATAAATTTGAGGTAGCCCAAAATAGGCTTATTCCAATAAAATCAAAGGATTTATACGAGAAGGAGTACGAGAAGTTTTGTGAATGGCGACGTGAGAAAAATGTCAGTAGTTGCGATGAAAAACTCGTCATGGTCTATTTATTTGAAATGGTAAGGATATGTCAACCGCTTAATAATTGTATTTATTAATCATTTTCGTTTTGTTTAGTCCAAGCTTTATAAACCTTCATCCCTGTGGTGTATCTATTCGAAGCTAAAGAAGATGGTGAAGGTGAAGGAAAGCATAGACATATCGAAGTTTCTGTTACTTACGGAGTTTATGAAAAATAATTCAGTGGGTGATGAAGCTAAAAAATCATTGGTACTGCAACGAGATCACATTCAGCAATTTATGTTAAATGCACCAGATATTACCTATTTGTTAATTAAAGTAAGACAGTTATTCTAGCTAATAGTTTAGTTTTTCATAATACACATTGCTGTTTGTAGGTTGTCACAATTTTCGGTATGTTTGGAGCTTGTCGGCGCGAAGAACTCCATGATTTACGTATTCAGGATGTAACGATTGAGGGAACTGTCTTGCTGGTGAAGATCCGTCAAACTAAAACTTACACGCCGAGACAATTTACGATTGTTTCGAACGATGGTCCCGTAGATTACATTGCTTTGTACAACAAATATATTTGTTTACGTCCCAAACATTCCAAAATCAACAATTTGTTTATATCCTATCGCTGTGGCAAATGCAGTTTACAGCCTGTGGGGAAGAATACTTTAGGAAAAATGCCTAAAATGATTGCCGAATTTCTAAAATTACCAGATGCACATACGTTTACTGGACATTGTTTCCGTAGAAGTGCTGCCACTTTATTGGCTGAGAGCGGTGGTGACACAAGAACATTAAAGCAGTTGGGTGGATGGCGATCTGATAAGGTTGCTGAGTCTTACGTGGAAAATTCTTTGCAGAATAAAATAAAAATCGGCCAATGCATTTCTGGCGGAACTTCGATGAATGTAGATCAAACATCGATAGTATTGCCTCAAGAAAATGGAGAACATTTTCGCTTTGGCGGTGGTACGCTTACCATAACAAATTCAAGTAATTGCGTATTTAATTTTAATAAATAATTATTAATTTGTATCCTTAAAATTTAATTATGTGTAATAAAGTTGAAGTTGTTAACTATTTTGTTTTTAATATTGTTGTCATTGCTTAGCAACTTTATAGGCCCTAGGGCATAAAACGCCATATTGCGCCCCGTTTGCGGGCGTATAAACAAGATTATGGTTACAAAATGAAATAAATTATTTTTCTGGATGTTATCGTTTCAAACGCCTACAGTTAACTGATTACAATAAGTTTTAACATAATCTAGACTGCAAGTTGTAATATGAGTGCTTCTCAATCACCTACAAAGATCTTGACATTATTACATCATTAACAGGAAATAATTTCAGTTGGATACAATTTAATATACAATTACATATTTTATGTAACAAAATTCCGTCAAGGGAATGATAAGTACCTTATCAAAACTAGACATGCGTATAAAAATAAGGATTAAAAATCATGTAAATGTGGAAAACAGCATTAATAAAATGGTGTCAATTTTTTATTTATATCTATAAAAGTCTAGATTATTGATATCAATCAATTTATCTAAAACAAAACCAAAATTAATATTAAAATTTTAAATTACTATATAGTACATATTTTAATTGCGTTATTAATTTCAGAATCTTCAAATTTAATCGTGACAGATAAAATAGAAACCTATAAATTACATCAAAACGATGGTTCATTTTAATAATTTATGTTTTAATTGTAATGAGTAATATAATTCAAGGTGTTACGGTCCTGTTTTGCCAGGGATACTTTTATTACTTGAAGATTCCTTTATAGTAATTTTATAAAACTCCAATATGCGGCAACACAGTTTAAATTTTAAATTTAATTTTCTAAATATTAGTTATCGCCAAGTGTTATATTGAAAATTATCAGCTGTTGATTTCGAATTCTGAAAGTTGTGCGTATTGCAATTTTTGCACAAAAATCTAGTTTTTTTGGACGTTACAGTGATCCAATTGTTGATTGAACTTTGAGTTTTTTCAATCCAAGTTGTTTGGGATTTATATTGGTCATTGTTTTGGATATATTTTCTGTACCGGCTTTTGTAAGCAATTTTGAGGGAATTATCCGAACTTCATTGGAAGGATTTATCTGTCCAAGTTTTAACATCCTGGAAGAATCAGAATTATCGCTGAAATTGTTGAAACCCTCCAATAACATCTTCGAGGTATATTTAATAACTATTATTATCGCATTATGCTAATTTCGAGTTTTAGGGTTTTTTTGTACCCGTTTTGGTTTCTTTCGTGTGCGAAACCATATCTTTGGATTGCCAATCGAGTTTTTTGAGCTATCGACGAAAGGAAGCCTGGTCAAAGCCTTTTTTTGGATCTATCACAACTCGTCAATACGAGGTCCGCTCGAATCCTACTCCCCGTTACTATCAAACCCGTCCAGCTGTCAAGGACGAAGACTCCAGCAAGTTAAGATTTTTGTTTGTGCCGTCCGATTTAATTTGTTACCTTTTGATTATTATTGCGCGGGTTATCTATATTGGGTCGTTCTTGTAGACATATTTATTTCATCTAAAAGCGGTGATTTTGTTACAATTCGTGTGCGCCTAGTATACGTATACGGGGTAATTATTTTTTAAAATAGTATTATAATCACGTTACATAGCAACCATATTTTAATCTGAAGGGTAACCCAATATTGCGCTCACTGTATTTTTTTACGAATTAAATCTGTGATTAAAACAAATCAACCGTCTTGATACTTGCGGCATTAGACCCGGTTAGTTCTTTTCCAGTAGATGCGTTTTCGCAGTTTCTTGGGTGTTTACGGTCGCGTTGTATACAGGGTGGTTTAAATTGCGTGGCGCCCAAATCATATCTTTGCTGCTTGCTCTCTCGAGCCTATCGCTTGGCACACCCTATACAACCCCACACCATCAAAAAGAGAAACCGGCTCAGTGCTCTACCGTTGGCGTCTCCTGCTCACGAGCTAGCAGAGGGGGCAAGTCTTTTTTTGCCAGCCGCCCCTGAGATTAGCGGCTGCGAGGTTTTAGTCATTTCAACATCTGGGCATTCCATCGCCCCGACTAAAACTGTAACAAAGGTCACGAATATGTGAGTGTTACAGAAACTATTGTAAAATATTATGATAGCTCCATAGAAAACATTAACTGGTCGTCAATGATCAATGATTTTTTCCTTCGACATTTTTATACAAAAGTGGTAAGACAACTATTTTGTCTTTGCTAACTCTTTAAATAATTTTTTCTCTTGCAAATAGGGTTTACGTAATTCCGTTGTAATCAGCGCTATTGGCACTGCAGTAGGTGCATGGATTAAAGTAGCAGGGGTGGCGCCCAATAGATTTTGGGTTGTAATATTGGGTCAAGCTGTAAACGCTGTGTTTCAAACCATCTTAGCAATAAGTCCGGCAAAACTTGCTGCCGTTTGGTTTGGCGCTAAAGAAATTTCTACAGCTTGCAGCATAGGACTGATAGCAATTTCGGTAATGCCGGCACAATTATTTTTGCTAATTAAAATTTCAGTACTTCAGTACTGACGAGCACAAACGTTTTTGGCATTGAAAGAAGATTATACTTGATAAATATTTCTTACGCTATAGTTCCTTCTATTTTAGTTCCTATATCATTTTGCTGTGAGTTCTGAATATACTTCCAACTGAGGTTTCGACCATGCTGGCGAGGAATTGCCTTTGAAAATATTAAGGCTTGCAATAAATCTCTCGCATGGTGAAATCGTTCACCAGTTATCAAATAGCTTATTTGGAATGAAGAATGTAATTTTTAGATTTTTCCGAACGGCCACCGACATCACCAACACAGGCTCAAACTCAAATTCATAATCTGAGTGTATCACTGCAAGAATTTATAGAATCGACCAAAGCATTATTAACAAATTCTTCGTTCTTGTTTGTAACTGTGGGTTACATGGTGAATTCTGGAGTGTTTAACGCATTCACGAATATGTTAAATCCTTTAATTATAAAACATTACCCAGTAAGTTAACACCTAAACAAAATAAAATATTAAATTATTGTTTTTATTTTTAAAGAATGCAACTCGAGAAGTTGGGATTATGGGGCTGGTGATGTTTATTCTAGGAGGGTGTGGTTTGATAATAACTGGTATTATTTTAGACAGATTTAGTCATTATAAGTAAGTAAAATTAATAATTACTGTGCTGTCACAACAGTGAAAATGTTATCGTGAAATCAATGTTGAATTCTCTCTTGAGCTGAGATCATGAATTTTTTAAGTCCATGGCTGAGATAAACTAACCCTAAAAGTAAGTTTAAATCAACTAGTCCTTGCTATGGCGTAAACATAGCATAGCAAGCAAATAACTTTGTGCATATTTTAAGGTTAAGTTGTTAAATGTATGAGCTGTCTTTTGATTGGTAAATATTTGTGGCAATGTTAGTAATTTTAATATTTTATGAAAGTTTTTTTATATCGAACCAGTATTTAACACATTTCTTTCAGATTTGTAATGTGGATTATAATTTTATCATTGTTAGCATCAAGCGTTCTTGTTCAATTTTTCATTAGTAATGGAATGTATTTTGTATATATTTTTACCAGTTTATATGGGTACATTTAAAGCTATCGAATTTGATTAAAGAATATTTTAATTGTTATTTACAGGTTTTTATATGGTGGATATGTATTAATGTGTACGCAATTGGGAGTAGAGCTAACATATCCTCAGCCAGAAAGCAGCATCTCTGGTATTTTAGTAATAGGGAGCCAATTGTGTGGTTTACTTTTTACCTATTTATACACTTTTTTATTTAATAACTGTAGCGAATTAGTAACGAATTTAATATTCACTTGTATAATAATTTTTGGAGATATATTTCTTCTTTTTGTTAAGTTTAACTTAAAGAGACAATATCTATTAAGAACCGGTTAGGTTTTTATATTAACTTTCGGATTTTTACAACGTTTAAAGAAATATGAAATATGTGTTTTTTTGTAAAAAATTAAATCTAAAGGCACCAGGTTTCTACACTCAATTTCTTAGATGTTAAAAACGAAAGCCGTGCACGCAAAAATTCTCAGATGTGTACACGTCTTTATAATAAAATATAATATGTCTAATTACTAGCATTAATAACATAAAATTTTGTAATCGTATGACAATTTCCTGTATTAACAAATAATTCCGGCGACAATTTATGAAAAGTATTAAAGGTTATCGTCCTGTTTATAATAATTACCATTCATATTAACATAATAGTACAAATAACTAACATACTGGAGTGTTTTGGAAAAAGTTATCGAAAATGCAAATTAAACAAATTTTTTTGAAATTTAAGATTTTATTTCAATTTTTTACCAATAAAGTAAGAGAAATATTATCATTGGCACCCTATCATCATTGTAATCTGCAACTGCATTCATTTACTGTTTCAGGTTCTTTTTATGATTGCATTCTTTTAGCCGCACGAGATTTACCAAAAGGACGATTCTTATGCTGTATAATTCTTATTTTGTTATAAGATAATCGACATGTTTGAAATGCCTGAAATTGTTTTGTCAGACAATTCACAAATACAGCAAATGCCCGATAAATCGCACAGATAAATTGAACTGGCAAAATAAAAGAAGAAGAGAGTGCCGATTTATTGAAATTGTTGAAGAATGAAAAGTTGTTTTCTCTTTGTAAGTTTTTTCTTTTTAATCTCCTTTTTTTGTAAAGAAATCCGCAATGTTCTGCCTGTACAAAATTTGGTTTAAACCGGTAGTCAACGACCTAAGGAATCATAGGAAACTTAAAAAGCATCAAAACAAGCAAATAGTGTATGCTCTTTTGAACATACGTGCATACATAGGTGATAAAAGAACTGTTTCTACCAGTTAAAAATATTTTTTGTTTCGTAATCACAAATTCCCTTATTTACAAAAAATAATACCAGCGGTAACTGACCGAAATATTTAATGTTATAATTTTTGTTTATAATAAGTAACAACATTAACATTATCAAAATAAGATTTAGGTACCTAATAACTAATATAATTTTTGCAACGTCATATTATACAGCAACTTCTTCAAATGGAAAGTTTAGGTAAGCTATTACAGCAATAATTTTACTACTTATGCCTGGTTTCATAAAACGTTTAACCATAAATTAAATTATATTAGCTTGATTGTCCTATAGACATTTTGCATTAGTTTGCTAAATTTAACTAAATAAATAATATTTGAAATTTTTAAATTTCAGAACGTGCACCGCTCATTTCGATTGCAGAATCGGAAGACTTTCAATTATATTCAAGGAGATGGTTCATTTTAGCTCTCTATGCTTTAATTTACATAGCCAATTCAATGCAAAAGCAACAATATGTTAGCATAACAGAAATAATGGTAATATACTACAATGTTTCCATTTCGGTTGTTAATTGGTCAGAATTGGTATATTTTCTCGAATTCGTTATTTTTACTTTACCATCAATTTTTATTATAGAAAACTTGGTAAGTTGTACTAACTTTACTATAGTTATATCATGGTCTTTCTAATCAGGAACATGGTCTTTAATGTATTGACTTTGGACGGCTTGATCAAAGCAGTCAAAGTAAAATTTTCAATTTTGTTTAATTTTTTCACTTTAATAATAATATACATTTCTAAATTAGGGTTTACGCAGAACAGTATTAATTTGTGCAATAGGAACTGCATTGGCAGCATGGATTAAAGTAGCAAGCGTTAACCGAAACAGATATTGGGTAGTAATAATAGGCCAAGCAGTTAATGGAATATTTTGTTTCATGTTAACAATAATTTCTCCAAAAATTGCATCTAAATGGTTTGGATCTAAAGAAATTTCTTCTGCATGTGGCATTGGAATAACATCATCTGCGGTATTATTAAATTCAAAACGTACCTGACCCTTTTTATTGATATTAAACATTTTACAGGTTTCTCTCGCAATAGGTTTTTTAATACCAACATCGGTGGTGAATCCCGAAAGTTTTGACACCATCGAAAGAAGCTTATATATAATGAATTTATTTTATGCTGCAGTTCCTACTTTACTAATTCCAGTATTATTTTTGTGTGTGTAAATATACAGATAATAATCAATCTTTCTAACCTAAAATCTAATTTAACATGATAAACTTATATTATCTTTTGTTTTTAGACTTTTATGATAATCCGCCAACACCACCAACGAAAACCCAGCTCAATGTAGAAAAGGAAAAAATTTCATTGCAGAAGTATTGCCAATCCACAAAGAAACTTCTAAGAAACTTTTCGTTTCTTTGCATAGCTTTTATATATATAATAAATATGGCATTTTTCAACGCATTGTCTACTTTGTTAAACCCAATAATGACAGAATATTATCCAGTAAGCTAAAAACTTAAAATTTATACCGACATTGGGATTGGAATTGTTTTCAGAACTCGACCGTAGAGATTGGTTATGTAGGATGTATAATCAACATTTCAGATATTTTTGCGGTGATACTCATTTGGTTTCTTTTAGATAAATTTAAATTATTTAAGTAGGTATACATGTGTACCAATCTAACCACATAAAAGGTAACAACATTATACTTTACAGATTGACGGCTTGGTTGAGTTCGCTGTTATGTTTAGTAACAACTGCTTCATTTTTGTGTTTTTTTAGCAAAGGAATACATCTTGCCTACTGTCTTTCTGCATTGTGCGGGTAAGTATGTACGTAGGTATTAAAATATATATAATTATATTCAAATTAAATAGTGTATAACATATTAGGTAAATTATATTTTTTTGTAGTTGTTTTTCTAATGCAATGGCATTAGTGATGGTGGAAATTGGCATTGAAGTCACTTATCCAGAATCTGAAATTACTCTATACGCTATCTTCGAAATTGGCGCCCAATTGATTGGTATAGTTTTTACTTACTTGTACACCTATTTATTAGAAAATTTTAACGGTCCAACGATTAATTTAATATTTTTTCTTATATTAAGTGTTGCGGATACTTTTCTTATTTTTGTTAAATATGACCTAAAAAGACAAGCAGCATTAAAGTTATAATATATTATGTAGTTTTGTTTTATTAAAAAATTTACTTATGCTAACAAAAATTTAGCTTTTGCACCGTGACAAGATTACTCTTACAAAAATGTAATTGACTTCAGTTTTTTGTATCCTATTTTGTTTTATAGCTCTGCTTTATATTGAATTATGTTTTCTGAGATCTTCGGAAGTATGCAAAAAAGAAATTTAATTGCAAAAAAGATGGGTATTATTAGGCTCGATGCTTCTGAGGCGTTTAATTATTATTTTTAGTTTTTATTGGGATATTCCGTCAGAGTAGTGTCAGTTTTATTTATTAGAATTTAAGCTTATATAGAATCTTTTACTTGAAAGGAGTAGTTAGGGTTTTTCAGAGAAAACACCTATCAAAAGTTTTGCGATCTATAATGAGTTCTCAGGCAAAATAAGATACTATATCCATTTCAAAAATGACAAATAATGGAGCAGATATGTATATGTATTTTTGCTTCCCCAGCAAAAAAATTCGGTGCTTGATGAAATTTTAGTTTAGAGAATTGGTTTATAGTATATTCAATGACGGAATTCCGCTTCAGTGCTAAGGTCGATGCCACCAGAAGCTATATTCCAATGTTTTTATTACATAGTCATTTCACTAGATAATCATTTGTATGATTATGTTATAATTTTTGCATTGTTATTAATGTTATTGTTGTCTTAGTACAAATTACTATTGAATTTTAAATTACTTGAATATTTATTTCATAAATTCACATCAAATATTTTAAATATTTAATCTGACTAATATTTTTATCATTTGCATAATATTAAATACATACATTCTAACATCATAATATGTTTGCATATTTAGCATTTTATGATAAAAGAATATATACATTTACAACAACATACAATGTTTACTTAATCTTTAAATTTTTATATTTTAAGCTCGGTACTACTATAATCATTAGAAATCCTCATTATTTGGTCGGCAGCCTCGCCCGAAGTAATGTTAGCTACATATGATATACCATGGAGGGTAATGCTAAAGAGCTATTTATTGATCTAATAGAGAAAAAGTAAGACTAAGATAATTGCAGTTCTTGGCCATCTATTAATTAATTAATTATAGTTATTTCTTGGTAGTTTATTCCAATAATTATGTTTCCGTTTTCTATTTCCATTCTGGTAGTTTTAATAATTTTATTTTGTAATTTCAGCTCTTATATTCATATTCAGAATTGCACAATTATTGGTTTGTTTACTACGTCTTTTTCTGTCTCAAAGATAAATATTATATTGTTTTTTTTCCATGCTTTATTCTAATTTTCAATTAATTTTTACATTTCCTCCTTCCTTTTTGTAATTGTGTACTTCTTCAGGTTTCTTCCTTCTACTTTTCTCCATTTTGTCTTTTACTTTCTTTATTTTATCTATATTCTTTTTAAAACCATTTGTCTTTGCATCTCTGCGGTTGCTTACAATACCCCCATTTCAGAGTTTAATTTTTGTTTCACCAATCAGGTAATATTTTCTTTTAACTAAAAGTAATACGCAATATGAGCAAGAGCAAGATGATGAGCAAAGCGATTAAGGAAGCTGCTCCTACAGTCTGTCATTTATTTAATTTCCAACCAAAAAAATTAAAAAAATGACACGCTGTAATACCAGATCCTCGACGTTTTATTAATTAAGATATCAACTATAACGTATACTTGATAAAGGAACTATTTATCGCATATTTTTAAGAAAACTTCATTGCATATTATAAAAATGAAAAAATAAACTCAAAACCTAATCAATTCTTAAATAGTTATTTGTACAACTCGTGTTAGAAGTGATACTTTTTTTTACGAATGTGGAAATTTATTTGGCGAGACGAAGTCGAGCCAAATAAACCACATGAGTGAAAAAAGACACTTCTAGCACGAATTGTACACACTATTTTTTATACTTTTATTAAAAAAGACTTAAATTATATGCATAATTTAAAAAATTAATTTTATTTAAAGGTATGTACTTAAAGTTAAATATTAATAAGTTGGCTAATTTTAAGTAACCAAGGAAAAGTGTTTATTTACGAAATTTGTCATTCTATAAGTTCAATTGTGTAAAATGAGTAATACCGACAGTGAAGATTCAGAAATTGCAGAAGAGGCTAGTTTGGCTATTGACAGTTTGTTACCAGTAAAGTCTAAAAAGCAATATGAGTACGCATACTTTCTATTCAACGAATGGTGTACGAAAAAAAGAAGTGCTGGAAAAATTTCTGAAAAGATACTGCTAGCGTATTTATCCGAAAAATCTAAATTGGTAAAATCGTCAACATTATGGTCAACGTATTCCATGTTAAAAAGTACCATTAATGTAAAGCACAATATTGACATAACCAAATTTAGTAAACTGGTACCATTTTTGAAAAGAAAATCAGAAAATTATCGTCCAAAAAAATCAAAAACATTTACCAAAGAACAAGTTGATAGATTCCTAATAAACGCTGAAGACGAAACTTATTTACTAATGAAAGTAAGTTAAAATTCCACATTAATTATCAATTGAAATTCACACATTTTTTATGATTAGGTGATCTTAGTAATGGGCATATCAGGGGCATGCAGACGGGATGAATTGATGAAAATGACCATTGACAACATACAAGAACTTCAAAATTTATTAATAGTACAAGTTCCAGATACAAAAACAAAAACGGACAGAACTTTTGTAATAAATAATCAACAATTTCTTAAAATTTATCAAAAATATAATGCACTTCGTCCACCGAATATTGAAACTCGTCGATTTTTTATAAATTATCAAAAGGGAAAATGTACTAAACAAAATGTTGGAATTAATAAAATTGGAGAGACACCATCGTTAATTGCTAAATATCTTAATTTACCTGATGTAAAATGTTACACTGGACATAGCTTTCGAAGAACATCAGCTACCATACTTGTGAATGCCGGAGCTGATATCACTAACCTCAAACGGCATGGAGGATGGAAGAGTACAAGTGTAGCTGAAGGGTATATTGCTGATTCAATTGAGAATAAAGTACAAATCGCAAATTTAATTTCACCGAATGAAATTTCAACCAGCTCGTGTAATTTACCAAGTACTTCTACCGAAAGCGGCATGGACAGTTTTACCCAAAATGGTAATGTTGTAGAGGAAACTAATTTCAAGGCAGTTTCTGAATCATCGACGATAAATATATCAAATTGTACAAATTGTTTATTCAAATTTCAAGTTGTTCCCAAATAATTCTAATATTAATTTTATGTGCAATGAAAAAGTTACTTTTTTCATTGTTTATTACTTTTTTCACTGTGTCATGACAACGCATAAAAATAAAAAAGTGACACTTCTAACACCAATTTTGATCTTAAAACCTAACTTTTTAATGAAAGTATAAAAGATATTTGTCCATTTTCACCAACCAATTCCTAACGTTAGAATTCTAACTTTGACATAAGAAAATTTTATGTCAAATTTGGTTTTACTAAACGCCAAAATTCCTTGAAGTGTTAAGAAATACCTAAGGTTAGGGATTTCTTAACGCCTTAAAGAATTCTTGGCTATGCACCTATTGCAGTTCCAATAGTGCTTATTATAATGGAATTACGCAAACCCTGTTTTGAAAAAAATATATTATTTAAAGGGTTAGCAAGAAGAAAAATTGACTTACTACTTTTTGTATAAAAATGTGAAGGAAAATTGAAATAACAATAAAAAGTAAGTTGGTCATTGTGAACCAATTAATGTATTCTAAGGAGCTATCATAATATTTGATCATGGTTTCTGTAACACTAACATATTCTTGACATTGAATCATATTGCTGGTAGCAATTAAAACATAAATTACTAAAATGAACCATCGTTCTGGATATAATTTATAGCTTTCTACTTCTGTAATCGCGATTAGATGTGAGGATTCTAAAATAAATTTCGTAATTAATACATATTGTATTGTTATAAGATATAGAATTTTTGCAAATTCAATATAAACAGATAGTGAAATAGTAATAACCTAATTAAAGAACTTATTTGAGCAAGTACTTCTAATGTTTATATAAAATTTAATAGAAAAATATACGAAATTATATTATAATGTTCTTGTTCCCACGTCTAAACAATTCTTAGTCTTGATTTGTACCCATGTACAATATTATTCCTCCAAATTGTCAAGGTATATGTAACATATAATAATTACTTTAAAAAAAACCATCGCTTTGGATATAGCTTATAGCTTTCTACTTTTGCTACCCCGATTAGATATGAAGATTCTGAAATAAATTTCGTACATTAATTTTGCTTTCGATTTAGTTACATCAATATTGATATTGTTAATTTTAACATGAACAAGCAGTCTAATAGTAATCTATTTAAAGTTTTATTCGGGTAAGTACATACTTCTAATTTTTATATAAAATTTAATAGAAAAATTGTGAAATCTTATAATAGTGTTATATTATATTTCGTAATATATTTTTTGTAATGTGTAATGCTGGCCAGCAGTATAGCGTGAGATCAGCAGTGAACTGTGCTCGCGTTAGATACACTGCTGTGATCAAAAGTCCAATATGAATCTGTGGGCTATGGGGAAAGCAACGAAAAACCACCCCATGAATTATACTCCTGGTAAGTTTGTCTTGGCTTCGGCCAAGTCGAATGGCCAACGTCCGAGAGACCCAATATATAATTTTATTCCTCCAAATCATTTCAAATTCTACAGAATTTATTTCTTGGAATACTTTTATATAGTAATAATTATCTCATTTAAGCTACATATAGTTAAGTAAGGTATAAGTTATAAAGCAGTGATCATGTAACTTTGTACCTTGAAAGAATTTTAAACCGACAAATTTTATTTATTAATAATTAATATTCTTTGTGATTGTTTATTATTAAACAACAGACAAAACAAACTTAGAAGTAAAATAATAAAATCAAAATTTGAATTAAATTTCTGACCATCGATGTCAAATCATCTGTATTGTTTTAAAATTAATTATTATATAAACGTGGTACATTGCGGTAGTGAGAAAAATATTTACAAATTACAAAAATGTTTAAAATTTTTATAAGGGACGACAAACACGGCATGAAAGGACTATTAATACTCTTGGAGGGTAATATTATCTTTCCTTGAATCTTAATAATTTTCTCACATCCCTAGCAGCTTAAATAACTATTATTAAGATTAGAGTAACTATATAACAGTGTATGAAGAACTTAAAATACATAATTGTATAAAATTGATTATTAAAATAATTAATACTTTTAATTTACTTTTAATTAGTATATATTTTAATTATAAATTAAAATATTAATTAATTATTTTAAATATTAATAATTAATATTTTAAAATTCAATTAACTGTTCAGGACTATCTGATAAGAATCATAAATTTGAAATATTTATGGCATCAATATCACAGACAATTAAAAATGTAAGAAAATATATAGAAATTTGCTAATTTATAATAAATTTAATTGAAAGTCATTTAAATTGATGTCATCTAAATCATCTTAAAACAATTAAAGAAATTGGATAGACGACCAAACAAAAAGTGTTTGAATGATTTAATTCAGAAATCGTTTTACTGCTCTAAATTATATCTGCAGTTATTTTCTTAATTAAATTGATATAAATTTTATTTTTATAATTTTAAGAAAAATTATGTTACCTACTTACCCGAATCTTCCATATTTTGTTATTAAGAATCTCTTGATAAACAGTCTTAAAAAAAATTAATTATTTTATGCATTGAACTTAATACAAATAAAATATTATGCAAATATACATAGGATAAATAGCACGATTTTATTCTTAATAACTATGAATAACCCATTCGTTTTCGCTAAGTTACTTAGTTTATAGTTAGTAATGCTTAAATTAAAAAATAAATATTATTTTATCTAAGCAAACGAATAAATTAAACGTTTTATGTATATTAAATCTAATTGAGATAATAAAATATTATAAACTAATTATTATTAACCTGTAAAATTAATATTAAAGTAAAATTTTAAAATTTAACCGGTGTACTGAACAATAAACAAAATTAGTGGTAACCATTGCAGAGAGGTCACAAATAATTTCGTGTTACTGTTAATTTTTAAAATATTTACAAATTAATTATTCAAAAGATGTACATTTACCTACGTCAAGTTTTTAACTTTACCCCAAATTAATGTTGCTTAATTATCGTTCTTTAGAAAAAATGTAAACACTTATAGACCGCTTATACATATTTTAATAATAATAATTACTTGACATTATAAAATAGAACAATAATATATTGATATTAAAATTATATGTATTATTAACCACTGAAATTAATATTAGATTAAAATTTTTAAAATTAAATGTTAAATAAATTCTTATTAAACGTCTGATGACAGCAGTAACCATTGCTGAAAGCTTGCGAATAATATTTCGTTTTATTGTTTATTTAACCATTTAATTTTAAAAATTTTAATTTAATATATTGCTATTATTATAACAATATCATGACCGTTATTTGTAATGTCACTATAACTTTAGTGATGTTACCTAAATAAATTAAAACTTTTGGTAATAACAATTTATGGAACAATAATATTAAAATGGAGCAAATATAATATTAAAATGGAGCAAATGCAATATTAAAAATGGAAGGAAGGTAATATTAAAAATGGAACAATAATTCTAGCAATAAAATAGGGAGGGTAAGAATTTTAAGCTTAACCCCTACTCCTTTGGTCAAGGGCGGCTGATGGCTACCACAGCCGGGAAAAATGAGTTTACTTGTCTCGGTACGGCAATCTAAATACTAACCCTTTAAATTAAGTGTGTTAGGGGAAAGAATAACCAAATTACTGACAACTTACATTTTCTCATTTGTTGCGTAAAGTACTATATTATTTTACATTTACCTTTTACATTTTAGATTAACTGGTTATTTTGGTAAACTCTATACATTATTGTGCTGATAATTTATAAAATACTGTGTACTTTTTAAGGAACAAATTGTACTTAAATATCTAAATAAATAGGTATTATCACAAAAATCTAATTAACTTTTAATACAGATTGTCTCTTTAGGTTAAATTTAACGAAAAGAAGAAAAATATCTCCAAAAACTATTATACCGATAAATATTAAATTCATTACTAATTCACTACAACTGTTTATGAAAAAAGAATATGAATAAGTAAGAATTAAACTAAACGATTGGCCCGCAATCGCTTGAATACCAGCTACGTTATTTTCTGACTCGGGATATGTAAGTTCTACTCCAAGTTGTATGCACATCACCAGATATGCATTAAACAAAAATCTGGAAAAATTACAATTAATATGTATTTTAATTTGATAAAATTTAAATGTACCCATACAAACCGGTGAAGATATATACATAATTCATTCCATAACTAATAAGAAATAGAAGAAGGGCACTTGTTACTAATAGCGCCAAAGTAATAACCCACATTAACACTCTGAAACAAATATGTTAATAGTGTTTACTGCCTTATCACATCGTTAACAATTTTATTTACTTATATTGACAAAATCTGTCTAAAAGAATACCAGTTATTATTAAACCCAATCCACCTAGCGAGTACATCAAAAGTCCTATAATTCCAACTTCTTCGGTTGCATTCTTAGGAAATTAAAGTAAGGATTTTATCTTTCATTATTTAATTCGGCGTTAACTTACTGGGTAATGTTTTATAATTATAGGATTCAACAAAGTCGTGAATGCATTATAAACTGCACAATTCAGCATAAATACAACAATTACGAACAAAAATGATGAATTCGTTAATAATGCTTTCATCGATTGTTTAAAGCTTTGGACTGGAATTCTCAGATTTTCAATTTCAGTTTGAGCTCTAGTTGGTGGTGTCGGTGGACGTTCGGAAAAATCTAAAAATTATTATTATAATTTTTATAGACTAAGAGTAAATTAATAGCAAATATAGATTCCACACTCACAAAAAAATGATATTGGAATTAAAGAAGAAGTAACTAATGCTAACACAATATTTATCTGGTACAATCCATTTTCAATGTCGAAAAATTCTGTACTCGTTAATACTGAAGTTGGAATTAAATATCCAAAAGCGAAACCTATCTATCAAAGAAAAAAATGTTAAAATGTAAGAAATTTTGTGCTGCCATTACCGAAGATGCAGTAATTGCTATACTGCAAGCTGTAGAAATTTCTTTAGTACCAAACCAGACCGCAGCAAGTTTAGGCGGAATTATTATTAAGATCGTTTGAAATACGGAGTTAACAGCTTCACCAAATATTACAACCCAAAATTTATCGGGCGCCACTCCTGCTACGTTAATCCATGCACCTATTGCAGTTCCAATAGCGCTTATTACAACGGAATTCCGTAAACCCTACTTTTTTAAAGAAAAAAAATTATTTCAATGGTTTGCAAAAAAATAAATTGTTTGTCGACTTACCACTTTTTCTATAAAAAATATCGATGGAAAAATGATAATAACTCCAACAACTGAGTTGATCATTGAGGACCAACTGATGTATTCTATAGAGCAATCATAATATTTTGTAATGGTGTCTGTAACACTAACATATTCTGGAGTTTGAATATTATTGCTCGTTATAATACAAACATAAATTGCTAAAACGGACCACCGTTTTGGATATAATTTATAGGTTTCTACTTCTGCTTGTTCTGGCACGAGTAGATTTGAAGATTCTGAAATAAATGTCATAATTTATAAGTATAATTTTTTATTTAGCATTTTTACATTATTACGCATATATTAAAAATTACACCCACAAGGAGACTAACAAAACTAAATTTAAAATACTTAAGCCACAAACGTAAAATTAAAACATATACTAATCAATGCGTTTATCTGTTTGTGGTTTATGTATTGAAATTTCTCGCAGAAGTTGAAAGAGTCAGGGTCAATAATTTGCGGAGGGTGGAATCCGCAACTTGATTATAATAACGTTATTTATTATATGAAATAGCACTACAGAATAACTAAAACACATCAAATGAACGACTTGACTTCCGAAATTAGACAACGACTTTTAGAACAACCTGTATAGGTAAAATTTGCAAATTATTTGTTGATAAAATATTTTTTATATCAGGAAACCTTATTTAATAATATAAAACTACAGTAGACGCCTATTAATGTGATCACATCGGGACATGTATACAAAAATGAAAGGTTATATCTAATACCATTTCCGTTATTATGAGAAAACATAAGTTGATTACTATACATATATATAATTGTATATACATACGTCTGACCCGTTTTTCGCTAAATGATAACAACAGCCGAATAATAATATTAACCGTAATTACATTAAGCGGCGTCTACTCTATAAGATACAGTAAAATAATTTCAAAACAAATATGTTATATCATAAATTAATATAATATGCTGAATTTGTACAGAAACTGTCATTTTAAGAATAAATATTTTTGAAAACTGTTTCCAAAAATTTTAATTATTAAAAATTTTAATTATTAAAAATTTTAATTAATTAAAATTTATGAACAGCCGGATAGCTTTCCGTATGTTAAGATTCATTTTTGATAAATATGTATTTGTGTACGGCTTGATTAGCGTTATCAAATTTGCCACCCTAATTATTAAAGCCGCAAGTAAAGAAAAATTTAGATATTTTCTTCCGCAAATAACTTGAAAGTTGGAAAAAATGTTGACTTTGAGAATGACAAACGATGAACTACCAAAGAATAGTATACCTCTACAATCCAGTCGGAAGAAAAAATGTAGGAAGGCCAAAAAAAATATGAAAGAATCAGAGATGATGTAACAGGCCAAAATTTAAAACATGAAGAAGAAGAAGATAATATGCATGTTATTGTGGTGAAGAATAGATTAAATGATAGCATTTAAATCCAGCTCGAATAATGTACTTGAAATTGACACAATCATTTAATGTTCTTAAATTAAAACAAAATTTCATGCAGAAACTAATTAGTAATGTGACATCCTAAGATGAGTATGCTTTGTTTGAATTTAAGAATGTTGCCATGATTGGGTCAATTTCAAGAACGGTGACAATGAATTTCTTTCTTTCTCTATTTAGAAGGGCTTATTATTATGTTTTATTATTTACTTATTATCGAAATAATATATTTTTATTGAAATTATATATATTATTAACCTTTGAAATTAATATTTGATTCAAATTTTTTAAAAATTATAAGGTTAAATGAACAATAAAACGAAACATTATTTGTGAGCTTTCAGCAATGGTTACTGCTGTACTACATATACTATAAGGTCATCAGACCTTATAATTTTTAAAAAATTTTAATCAAATAATATATTTTTACGAATGTTAAAATTTTTATAAAAAATTAAATAGTTTTTAAAATTCTGTTTGAAAATGTGCCGTTATTAACTAAATAAACATTTCCATTTTTCTAATTTTGTTGTAAATCATGCATTTTGGAGGTTTTTTATTTCTCAATATAAAAGTTAAATACAAAAATTTAAGTTCTCTTTTGATTTTTGAGAAAACATTTCTAATAATATGTTTAGTAAAATTTTCAAGCGGACATTTACTTTAATTATTTGACGTTTCCCTAAAAATCTTTGATTAGTTTTATTTGCTATCAGTTAAATTATAATTACTCTGATTTTGAAAATTAAAAATTCAAATAAAAATGCAATAAAATATCATTAATTACCCAACAAACAAGCTAGATAATTAGCTTCCGTGGGAAACCGAAGTAGATTACAGTCAAGCCATCACAAGTTCTTCTAAAATTCATAACTAACGGGAAAAATTAATTAAAACTAATTAATCATTTGTTATAGTTGAAATTCTTAAGACTTTGAAGAAACCATTTAAATATAAATTAATTTAATTAATTCAGCTTAAAATTTAAAAAAATAAGTTTAGAAATTTTGTATAAATTAAAACTGAATCAAGTGCTAGAAAAGTAAATGTGAATTACTTCCCAACTTCCTACCATGAGTCAAAATTATATATGATAATTTTATGATTGATTACGTAATTTCGTAATTTTGCCATATAATATCAAACCTAATCTTTTGCCTTCATGACGATTATCCGCTGGTTGCTGTATTATAGAACTGATATAAATTGATTTAAATATTGACTCAACGTCCCTTAGGCACGGCTAGCACTCGTGCGTTACAGGTCCTGCGGGATGCTTAGCGCTGGACCTGTTAATAAGTAAATAATAATGTAGGATTTGATTGAAAAAAAAATAAGTAAATAAAAATTAAATGTTCAACTAATTTGGTATTAGTTTAAATCGAAAAAAGAGTCATTTTCTGACTTTTCTGTGCTGAATTGATACACTTATTTTCTAATTTTACTGAGGTTCGGCATAATCGCACTTCCGGTTTCGTTCTACTACTCGGTATATTCTAAATTTTGCCCTCAGTTTTATTTTACCTTATTTTTTATAATTTAAATAAATTGCTGTTACCTCTATTATCCTCGATCGTCGCCGAATTTTCCATAATTTTCGATAAAGAATCTCTTGGTATACACACAACCTAGGAGAAAAAATTAATTTTTTACATTAAACTGTAGTTTACATTTTTACTGACTAAAATATTATACAAAAACAGGATAAATGATATTTTATGATCTCATCTTATATTAGTTTTTTTAATAACATTAAATTTGTAATATGTTTAGTAAGCATAAACGTTTGCTTAAACAGCATTGCAATAAAAAAACTTGACCACAACAAAAACATACTAAATTTATAAAACAGAACTTCGCTGCATTGGTGCAGGAAACAAGAAAGATCCCCAAAAATAGATTAATAAACCGCCGAAAAAAGACATGTTCTTGTATTTAAAAAAAGCTCTCCAGCAATGTTTTTAGTTTAATCAGTAGAGCACGTTCAATTATTTAAATCTTTTTTACCATGTTTCAGGTCTCTACCTAATTTTAAGTAGATTATTATGACATTTCCGTAACCCCCGCACCAAGAGAAGCTTAAGGATTTACGGAACACTACAAACAACCATAAATCTAGAGTGCCAAGGCTTAAGCGAATAAGTCACAAAATGCAATTGTTCAGGAGAGTGATTTGAAAGTTATAAAAGTGAAATTTTTCTATTCGGTTTGCATTAGGCCACTATAATTGCGTTAACACTTATGTTAATGATCTTTAGAACCACCCATTTTTCAAAATTTAAAATTTCATTGTTATTTTCCAAAATAATTGACTTATACTATAAGAATTCAAATATAATTCGACTTATACTCTTCGGTTCGACTTGTACTTTTGCACCTGAAGCTTTAAATCATCAATTATTTGCATTTTATGTATAGTACTTACATATACTACTCCTGATTTTCAAGTTTAAAGCTATACAAATTATAAAATTCGAAAATGTTTTATTTAAAGTATTACAAATTGTTATATAAATATTACTTACAATAAAAAAAGGTTTTATTATAAACACTTAAAAAAGGTTTTTATAGGAACAACTTTTAGTTAGCAACCAAATTAAGTAATTTAGTTCTGTAGATTAAAATGCAAAATAAATTTTATTTATTAATCATTTTGATAATAAATAGCATGAATCATAATGGATTTTAAATAATTTTTTGAGACGCAATTTTGCATTTTTTTGCAAAATTTTATGATCAAAGAGCTGAAAATTCTTCAATATCTGGGAGCACAGATTTAGCAGAAAGCGATGTTTTAAGATTTTATAAAAATCGTGAAACATAGGAGGAATAACTGCCAAAAGATCCATAAGATCTTTCTTTTTCAACAGAAATTGGTAGTGTTGATTTATAACAGGCCGTTGGAACCAACTTTTTCACTGAATCGTCGACACTTACATTTCTTTTACAAACTTTCAAAATTCTGAATGGAGCTTCTTCATCTAAACTTAATTTGAAACGAATTGTTTTATCTTCCTTGGTATATCGCAACCAACGAATGTCAGTCCACTTAAACGTATTATTATTACGCAAATAAAGGTCAGTTTTGAATAGCGATGCAAAATCGAGAAAATCAGTATGATTCAATTCAACTACTTCAAATTTATTCTTCTTTCCAGTGCTACGTACTAATTGGTACCAATCATGAGGATGTGAAATAGAGAATTGCAATCTTTTCTTCTGCTTTTCGATCAATCCGTGATCTACGTCGCATTCTAAGTGGCTATGCCCACTTACCATAAATTTATGGTCAATTAATTGTAGTTCTGTGGTATTCTGCATAAGTGTGAGGAACATAGCAGCAACATGAGAATTTCTGTTCTGCCCTCCGCAGCTATCAGAATATAATGTTATCGTGTGAACTTCTTTGGGAAGCCCAGAAAGTTCCTTATATAGGCAAGTAGCGATTTGGTTGGCACCTCTGCCACCTTCAGCTTCATGCCACATGTAACACCGGACAGTGCTATTACCAACTTCATGCATCGTCAAGTTGTATGTCCACAGTTGCCTTTTATAAAAAGACACTGAGGTGTTTACGAATGGCGTTGGGAGGCATTGCTGTAAGTCAAAGGTGTAACAACGGCTATTTATATCGCCTTTACAATTTTCTTTGTCTTTACTTTTCATTAAATACGCCTTATCAGCTTGTTCATGGTGTTGCCTCATGTCCGCTTCAATAGATAATTTTTCTTCTTCGTTATTAGTCACTGTACATTTCATTTTAAAGGTATCGCACTTGTGGCAAGTGTCAATCTTTGGTGCTTTAAAAAATATATGTAATTTATGAAATACTTTTTCATAAATGGTTCGGCAAACAGGTTTTGCAGTGCTTGGTAAACTCTGCTTATACAGATCGTACATTATGGTCAAATTCAAAATGCAGGTAAATATTTTTTATCACTTTTTCTTCTCGTATAATGAGATTTGTATGCAGGGAAAGACTCAATATGTTTCTGCACTTGTTTAATTCTTATTTCGGACGTCTTGTTTGATGGCTCATGATCGCCGCGGTGGTCTTCATCGTTGACGCCAGACGTAGAAGTGAGACTGTTACGAACAGCTAACGTGATAAATATCTGAGTTTCATCCAGAGTTTTCATAAAACAGCCACGACATACCTTCCTTAACTCTCCTTGTATTTTAAAATGGAATGTATGGGAGTATTGCCGAAATTTTTCTTTTTCGGGATCATCCGTGCGTTTTCTCATAGTAGCAGGTGCACTTGAATGTATAAGAGGAGAAATATATGCTACTCTTCGATCCCTACTGCCCAAAGCCCAGTATTCTTTAAAAATTTTAACTCTATCATCTTCAGTTATTTTCTCTTTGCATTTATTACGACACAATGGAAGTGGTTTCATAATTCGGGCTCTTTTCTGTTTGCCTTCTAATGTAGTATATGCAAGACCAGCATTACGATTAATATATTTTTCGCGTTTTCTTTTCTGCGAAAACTTTGATGTATTGGATACATCATCTTGCATAGGTAATGCAACTACAGGTACCCCGTCATTTACTGCTGCAGCTGTATTCCTACGTTGACATTTTTTCTTGTGAGTGCTTTTTTGTAAACCTACTTGGTGCAAAACTTCAATATCCTCGTTGCTAGATTCACTGCTTGTATAATAACTTGTATAAATAATTGCATTAAGCTTGATATGCAAAACATGATCTTAAAAGTCCAAGTCGTGTAATAGATTAATG
Organism: Lycocerus yunnanus; assembly: GCA_036346125.1. Lineage (NCBI taxonomy): Eukaryota > Metazoa > Arthropoda > Insecta > Coleoptera > Cantharidae > Lycocerus > Lycocerus yunnanus. The sequence continues at coordinate 65,208 of JARFIX010000283.1, forward strand.
TTGATTATACAAATATTATAATACTAATAGTATAAGTCTGACTTATAATCTTATGCCTTAACATGAATTTTTTAATTGGACTTGTACTGTTACGTTCATTTCAAGTTTCTTAAAAAAGTATAAACGCTATCGTTTTATACTTTTAGGATATCATAGATAAGCAATAGTACTATTGAATTTATCAAAACCCCAAAATGACATTTTGTGACTTATTCGCTTAAGCCTTGGCGCTCTAGAAATATACTTTTATTTTTTATCCTATGTATATATGTATATGTTTTTTTTTAAGTTCTTTTTTAAAGTACAGCGTGACCCACAAAAAGTCGGACAAACGATTTAAAAAAAAGATATTCAAACGCAACAATTCAAAAATTTAAAAATGGACAACAATTAACAACAACCTTATGTACATCATAAATTATAAAATTTTAAAGTGGCTTCCTTTTGCGTGGATACAGAGCTTTAAACGTCGAATAAAATTTTCGGCTGTTTTTCATGCCTCTTCTAGGGATATCTTGTTCCATTCTTGACGCAAAGATTATTTTAGTGAATCCAAACTTTTGTGAGGATTTGCACAGCTCTGGCCTTTGAAATTGACTATATGGCGTAATCCACTGTGTTGAGATTTGGTGAGTGTGGATGCCATCCAGTAGAACTGATAAAATCAAGAAAATTGATTCGGCACCCCCCTCTTGCGTAGTTTTTGCCTTGTGGGCAGGTGCAGAGTCTAGTTGAAAGGTCTAATGTTGGGCCCACGGAAAAACCACAGCCTCTAAAACATCCCGGTGATAGATTTCCGTGATATTTTTTACTTCTTCTTTCACAAAAACTAAAGGTGTTTTACCGGTTGAACAAATACTGCTTTAAACCATGACAGACTTGGGGGTATTGGCGATGAACAACGATGGCAGAAGGTCTGAGTGCTTCTTCTGACCAATATCTATCATTTGGCGATTGTAAAATTGTTCAATAGTAAAAAGTTTTTATCAGTAAAAACGAAATTTTCTCATTTTTGAGCAGCGGTGCGATATTGAAGAGCACGGCATCGTTGAAGTCGTACTTGCTTGTTTTCATTAGTTAGCATTTGAGCTTTTTGCAGCTTATAAAGCTTTTTTTTAAGTTCATTTTTAGCTATTCGTCGAGCCGACTCTCGCGTGATGGTGGTTTCACAACCATGTTGGCAGAACATGTTGGCAGAACATTTTTTCCTCTTCCGGGTCGGTCTTCCATTTTTTGAATTTTTGAGTTTTTTGAATCGTTTAATGACGTTGGAAACAGTTTGTCGAGAAATTTTAAGGATTAGAACTATTTCACATTGACGATTTTCAGTTTCAAATAACGATAAAATTGCGGCGCGACTTTTTGACATTTTGTAAGTCACAAACTGATTGTTTAATTTTTTTGTTTTTTTGTTTTTCTGATCTCCATAGTTTTTAGAATGGGATTACTAGATTGTTTTTCAGAAAAATTCAGTGATTTTCGCGAAAAGAGAAAAACATGTTGGTCCGGGATCTTGTGGGTCACGCTGTATTACATATAAATAATTTAAATTGGTAAAAAATGAAGTAATCTTTGAATTTGTGTTTTGTTATATAAGGTTCCATTAGTTTTGGCCAAGTCACTGGTGGAAGTACCTCACCACGTTCCCGAATAAAAAAGGAAGGCAGCATTTATTTTAATATTGTTGGCCTTGCAACTTTGCAACTTGCTGGCGTAATAAAAAACAAATGACGATAGTTTTCAATGTTTAATGTTCAACATTTTTTAAATCTTGCCATGATTATGGCCTATTAAAGGGCCCAAAACTAGTTGTCATAATATGTAAATATTATGAACATAAATAAAAAGCAAAAAAAAGTGCAACTAATACATTATTTTAACATAATATACAAATGCAAATGGAATATTGTTATAAACAAATAAATAAAAGCAACAGGATTATTTTGTTTCTTATTGAGATTATAAAAAACAACATAATATAATATTTATTTAAAAAATACACATTTACTTACATCAAACCAGGAACTTTACAACAAATGCATAACTAACGGTTTTAAAATAATAAAGTATAAACATTATCGGTTATACCGCTTATCTTTCAATGATAATAATAAAATATATTACTCACATTTTACACTTTAAATTGTAATTGCAACCATGCTCTGACATCTACCATCATTTTATCACTATTATGATTCTTAATTATTTAATTTTACTTCTGCAGTTGTTTTTTTACTATTATAACTCTTATATTTTTAAATTTTGCAAAAAAACCTTTTTGTTTGTGGAATTAGTTGATTTATCGACAGGATTGGTATATGTAAGTATATACTTTGTTATACTCACTCTAATTCTGATTTAACGCTCACAGTTTTAGTGATCACATTTTTCATAGTCACGATTGAGGTAAGTACAAAATTTATTTCTGTATTAGGAATCCTGAGTATGGAAAGTACTTATTTAAATACGAGAAATAGGTCGGACGTGACAGGAAGAGGGGTAGGGTTAACTTGTATTTTCAATCGAATGATTCTGCATAAAATCAAAATGTCTAATCAAGTGATGGGGTGTAGGGATAACGCTGTAGAGGTAGCACCTTTAATCAGCACCGGTCACACCGAGTGTTATATGCAAGAGGTGGGTACTGAAACTGGTCCTCACAGGTTATCCAACTCTCACTTGTGGCTCTCAGCGCCACACCCCGGGCAACTGCATTGACCTGCAGGCTAAACCAAGTGAGGGTAACCAGATATGGTAAAAAATTGCAGAGGGCAGCAACTCTGTTATTAGCGAACATTGGCGAAGACTGAATAGTTGATACGGTAATGGATCGCACACTCATGAGCGCAGTTAGAACTACTTCGACGATCATGATATTGCGATGAGGAAGGCAACGGGAAACCACCTCATTATAAATCCCAGGAATTTAATATGGCTCAAGTAACTAAACAAGTGGCCCTTAGTCCCGGGCACCCTTTAAGTGGGGAGAGGGTGCGAAGAATCTCCCGGAGGATGGACGGAATTCATAATAATGACATAATGCGAGTAGGTACCTGGAACGTGCGTAGCTTGTATCAGGCTGGAAAAGCAAATAATGTTTTGCAAGAGATGAATCGGCTGGCCATTGACATATTGGGATGTAGTGAAGTGAGATGGCCTAACTCGGGAAAATGTACAATAGATCAATACACAATATTTCATAGCGGAGAAACGAGTACACGAAATCGAAATGGTGTGGCTATTATAGTCAACAAGAAAGACATTAATGCAGTAAAGGATTCATCCCGCTGTCCGATCGAGTTGCGGTGCTTCAATTGAGGTCGACGCCTTTGACATCAATATAATCCAGGTATATGCCCCGACTTCTGCTGGTGATAACGAAGAAATGGAGAAGTTTTACAAAGACATCACAGACGCTCTTAAACACACAAAAAAAGAGCAAGTAATAATAATAACAGGAGATTTCATGGAAAAAAAGAAAATTTGATACCATTTTGCAAAGAACAAAATCTGGTGATAACGAACACATTTTACAAACTACCACCTAGAAGATTGTACACCTGGCGCTCACCGGCAGAAAACGAAACAAAAATCGTAAGAAATCAAATAGATTACATTCTGGTAAATAATAGATTCAAAAACGCAATAACGAGTGTAAAAGCATATCCGGGAGCAGATGCAATGTCGGATCACAATTTATTACTGGGCAGGTTCAGAATCCGTCTCAAGAAAATAACACCAAGTAGACGATTACGAGAAGTTGATACAAAAAGACTAAGAGACGGAGATACCCGCCTAAGAGTAAGAGAAGACATTAATAACAATTTTCAAAGTCTGAAGGTGAGGACGGATGACACAATAGAAGAGAAATGGAAAAGGATACGAGACCCAATAATAAGCATCTCTAAAAAGTACTTAAAAAACACAGAAGACAGACCTCGAAAAAGATGGATGACAGAAGAGATTCTTAAACTAATGGAAAAGAGAAGAACACACAAAAACAAAGATCAAGAACAGTATAGAGATACATAAAATAATTAAAAGAAAGATCAAAGAAGCAAAAGAAAGGTGGCTAAAGGAAATGTGTGAAGAGATTGAGGTACTGGATGGAAAGCATGATATATTTAACTTACATAAAGAAATAAAAGAACAGCGGGAATAATCAAAAGAGAGAACTGGGTATACTGACAAGCGATGATGGAAGGATAATTACGGAGGTTGAAGAGAAGCTGCAGCTGTGGAGAGAATACACCGAGAAACTGTTTCAAGATGATGAAATGGAAACCGATGATAGCTACATAGAAACCGGGCCAAATATTACAAAAGAAGAGGTCATGCAAGCCATAAAACGAGCAAAGAAAAGAAAAGCTGTGGGACCAGACGAAATCCCTGGAGAACTACTGCAACTACTTGAAGAACAACATATAGATGTTATAGTAGATCTCTTTAACGCCATATACAAAACAGGCCAACTCCCGGACGACTGGATGAAGTCGACATTTATTCCGCTACCGAAAAAAGTAAACTCCAAGAAATGTCAAGAACACCGAATAATCTCGCTAATGAGCCATGTGCTAAAAATGTTTCTAAAAATTATTCATGGTCGAATACAGAAAAAAATAGAAGAACGAATAGGAGAAACGCAGTTTGGTTTTAGAGAGGGGGCTGGGCACTAGAGAGGCACTGTTCAGCGTGCAGGTTCTAATACAGAGATGCCGCGATATGGATTGCGATGTGTTTGCGTGCTTCATAGATTTCGAAAAGGCATTTGACAAGGTAAAACATGCCAAGCTATTTGAAATTCTAAAAACAGCTGGAATAGACGACAAAGACAGGCGAATCATCATGAATTTGTACAAGAAACAAAGAGCATCCATAAGAATAGAAAATCAAATGTCTGAGGAAGTTGAGATAAACAGAGGTGTCAGACAGGGGTGCGTGCTGTCTCCGAAATTATTCAACATATACTCGGAAGAACTTTTTAGAACTGCCATTGAAGATCTGGAAGAAGGAGTTCTAATTAACGGAAAGATCATTAACAACATTAGATACGCAGACGATACCCTTCTTCTAGCGGACAGTGCACAAGGACTCCAAAAAATAGTGGAACAAATAACTGCAAGTAGCGAAGAATACGGAATGAAACTTAACGCCTCTAAAACTAAGATCATGGTTATTAGTAAAAAGCAGAATGTGTTGGCGAGAGTGTTTGCAAACGGAGTGGAACTAGAAAAAGTTCAAAATATTACTTACCTGGGATGTACTTTAAACGAGGAATGAGACCACAGTAAAGAAATAAAGATCCGCATAGAGAAAGCCAGGAACATGTTTAACAGCCTACGAAATGTTTTATGTAACTTGCAGCTAGACATACAGATCAGACTCAAAACTCTAAAATGCTACGTGTTCTCTGTCCTCATGTACGGTGTGGAGGCTTGGGCACTCACGGAAGAGACTCAACGGCGACTGACGGCATTTGAGTTGTGGTGTTACAGGCGAATGCTTAGGATTTCATAGATTTATCACGTAACAAATGAAACGGTTCTCCAAAGAATAGGAAAAGAAAAAGAAGTTCTCAAGATCGTTAAAGAACGAAAGATGAGTTATTTATTTATATATTATGAGAAATGATAAATACCACCTGCTGCAGCTGATAATTCAAGGAAAGGTTAAAGGCAAGAGAGAGCCAGGCAGAAGAAGAAACTAGTGGCTGAAGAATCTTAGACAATGAGCTGGAATGACATCCACGGACATTTTCAGGGCAGCGGTCAATAAAGTTATGTGGGCCAGGTTAATAGCCAACGTGAAGATATGGTACTAAGAAGAAGAAGAATCAAGTGATGTTGTATCTGTGCATGTCGACCATAGACTTAGAAGGAAGAACTTAGGACCTTCTAAGTCCAGGGTGTCGACCTTATATTTACTGTTAGAAGAGGTGGGGGGAGGGTTAATTCAAAACCGATATTAGATTTTTCTTATAAGTATAAGCTCTCTTCTCAAAAAAAATAAAAGAATATAAATTTACAAAATCGCCAGGGAGAATTAGCGGTATGCTCATAGTCTTCATCAGCTTATCCTATGACGCCTTTCTCTCTGTACTATGCAGAGTCTTCTCCTGATTGTACGGAATTTTCGGAATTCATAAGGTTTTTTGAATTTTACTAGATTATCGGTTGTTCTATTTTAAACCCATAAGAAAAAATCGAAAAAAAAAGTTCTTTTATTAGTCTAACTATTTCCAATGGCGGATATATGAGGCTATAATTTTCCTCTCCCTTAGGGGCTTAAAAATTAAGATAATTACATTCACTTAAGTAATAAGATTCTAAAATATTGAATGATTTTAAATTTGAATTTGTAATTCAAGTTTCCTTCAGGATCAAATAAAGTCTATTTTCATAAATTAAAATTTGGATTTTTGTAAGTTAAGGTCCCGTCACATAGTTTATGGTATGCTATGTTATAGTGTAAAATTTTATGGGGACGGGTAATAAAACCGAACTTCGAATTTGACCATTTTTGAAGTGGATTATGAAAGATGAGGGTCTAAATAGCATATAAAAAAAATAAAATTTGCGGAATTTACACACAATTTTGAAAAAAACGGCTTTATAAATTTATTAACAATGCAATTTACTCATTGGCTTTTTTGAACTGTAACCCCGCCCCCAAAGTTAAAAGAGGATGTGGCGACAGTAAATATACCAGAATCTCGGTTTTCACGACAAATTATGATAGATAATGGTGTAATTAGCTAATAAAAAGAAGTAAATTTGTGATCGGACAAAAAATTTTCGAAAAAAATCACTTTTTGTGTGAATTCGTGTCTGATGTGGTTGCACTGTCAAAACCTACTCTCCGCACCCGCCCTCGCCCCTCCGGGGCTCGTGCGGGGCTTCGAGCGGTTTTGACACGTGCTAAACTCATTAAAAACATCCCTTAAGCGGCTCCAACTCGAAAATTTTGAAAGTTGACGCGGCAGATCTCAGAGAGCGACTGGTATCTCCCCACCACTAGTCACTGTCGACCCAGGCACAGCACACGTACCGCCGACAGAATGAACGCCATATTGGAATTTTACTACACAAAATACACTTACATGTATTTCTTATGGGAAAATTGCAATTTTCAAAATTAAATTGTGGCCTTATTACAAGTCCGACAACAATGATCCTCACCTTAAAGAGCTTGTATTTTTATGCTCTTTCGTTTGGTATACCCATTTTTATAGGAAAAGTGTACTTTTGAGTTCAGGTTTATTACCTCGACCCAATTTTATCACAGCCTGATCCAACATAGAAGTGTCCAGGTTGGGCTATGCTATGCCATTAAGTTCTTTCTTTTTGAACATTTATTAATTCATTAATAAATTTTAAAAATAAAAATATTTAAAAAAAATTGTTTCCATCAACCAATTTCAACCAAAATTTAATCAACTCTAATTCCTACTATAAGGATACGGAAATCTTAAATTTGTTTTCGAAATTTCTGTTAGTTTTTGTTATAGAGCATACAGAAAATTTGACCATAGACACACCCACACACATACACACATTTTTGAAAATAGTCTTATTTCGCTCATGGGACTTCAAAAAGGGTAAATACATCAAAATCTCAATTTTTTTCTGCATGAAAACAACTAACTTTAAAAAAATTTTAAATTAATTTATACCTTATTAACCGAGTTCAATTTATTGGAATTGGTTACTGTTTATTGGAATTTGTAAGTCAAAACTATTTTTAAGCCGTTCTTAAAAATAATTTTTTCCATACCTGGAATCTCTTTCCTTTTTTACTATATGCCATAATGCAAAATCCATCATAATTTTTCCAAAATTGGTATTCTTTGGTGATCAGGCAATTCTCCTGATCTCAACTCCAATGCAAACTGCTGGTCTATTTTAAAATCTCTAATCTACACTACTTCTAATCATATAATCACTATTTTGAAGAAAAACATTGAGAAAATATGGCACTTTAACGATTAGAACGCAAAACATGTATAAGAAGTTGCTTCTTCAATATGTCCTGTAGCTTTAATTGCAATTCAATGAAGCGTTACCAATACTGAAAAAAATTTAATTTTTTTTTTCTAATAATAATACTTTATTTAAAAATATGCTAAGTATTATACGAGCATAAGAAAATGGACTTAAGGTGGTCCTAGTAGAGACAAAAAATCGAAATCTATTTGCCTTTCACTTTGTTTAGATAGTTGTATATTCTCAGGCATTACAAATTATATTTTGTGTAGCCCTCTTTTGAGTAATAGAAATAATGTGATATTAGTTTATTTGTTTGAAACTTGAATACATTTTCGAACCGGTAATTGCAGTCTTCGATCTAATCTAATATATTAATAATAATATAAAATAATATAATTATTATTATGGCAGTACTAGCTAGAGGTAAATAGCAATTATTTTGTTAATGCAAAATTGAAATTTATTGAAAAATATAGTGTATTTGATTAAAAATTTGAAAGTTATCTAAACAAATTCCAAATTGAGCCATCTCTGTCACAATAGTCAAAGTTTTACCAACTATTTTGCGACTTGGCTAACTGAAAATTTCATTAAAATGAATGATATTTTATTTTATTACTGATGGCGAAGATTTTTTTAAAACTAAACAAAATTTGATACTTTTTTCTTTTGGATTTAGTAGATAATGATGAACTGTACACTGTAAACAATTTTCATAAACATTTATTGAAAAATGATTGTGAAAATAAATATAATATAAGGTACAAAGTCATTGCAATAATAATGGTGATTTCTATTTCGCTATATATTTTAAACTATTCAACGAAATAGCTTGAATTTGCTTTACCGCAAACGGGTAACTATGTAGATTTAAAAAAATAAAAAAAAAATGAAAAATTCGTTATAGTTTAGGAAAAATCTTCGCCATCGTCAAAAGCTAATTCGCCTATCTTACGCCACAAGTGGAAGTGAGTGCACAATAGTATCATGTGTATTCTACTAGGCCCCTCTTAAAATATCATTTCTATTGTATTCATTGCAAAAACTAAACGGGAATAAGAAAGTTACAAAATAAAAGTAGTAGCACAACTGTAAACTACCTACACTGGGTACTTTATAAACAAAACATTTATCATTATTATTTTTAACAAAATTACATTACACAATTTAACAATTTCAAGACTTATACAAAACCTAATTAATTCTTAAAAGACATTGTCTGTTTAGATTAAATTTAACGAAAAGGAGAAATATATCTCCAAAAATTATTATACCAGTGAATATTAAATTCGTTATTAATTCGTTACAATTATCGAACAAAAAAGTATATAAATAAGTAAAAATTAAACCAAACAAATGGCATCCAATTTCTAGAATACCAGAGATGTTACTTTCTTCCTGAGGATATGTCAACTCTACTCCCAATTGTGTACAAATTAATGCATATGAAAAATATAAAAATCTGAAAATAATAACAATTAATATATTTTTTTTTAATTTAATAAAATTTAAATGTACCCATATAAACCGGCGAAAATATATACAAAGTACATTCCAGTATCAATGAAAAATCGAAGAAGAGCATTTGATGCTAATAGGGATAAAGTAATAATCCACATTATCAATCTGAAAGAACGCGTTAATCATACTTTTACATTACTTTAACATTTTCATTATTATGTCAGGAAAGTTATTAATAATTTTACTTACTTATACCGACAACATTTGTCTAAAAGAATACCAGTTATTATCATACCAAGTCCTCCTAGTATAAACATCAGAAGTGCTATAATTCCTATTTCTTGAGTTGCATGCTTTGAAAATTAAAATAATAATCTAAAATTTCATTTTTTATTTCGACGTTAACTTACTGGGTAATGTTTTATAATTATAGGATTCAACATGCTTGAGAATGCAATAAAAACTCCGGTATTTATTGTATAATTAACAGTGACGAAGCAGAACGAAGAATGTCCTAGTAATGATTTCATCGATTCTCCAAAATTTTGCATCGGAATACTTAAATTATCAATTTGGGCTTGAGCTCTAGTTGGTGATGTTGGTGGTTGTTTGGAAAAATCTAAAAATTATTCTTTACTATGAATATTTTAGAACTATTGGAATTTGGTAAAACTGGTGAGCGAAATGTCCAGGTTGACCAAAGCCTTAGTAGGAAATAAATTCAGCACTTACAGTAAAATGATATGGGAACTAAAATAGAAGGAACTGTAGCGTACGAAATATTTATAAGGTATAATCCTCTTTCAATGTCCAAAAAATTTGTGCTCGTCAATATTGAAGTCGGAATTACATATCCACCAGCATGAGCCACCTGCAAAAATATAAAATTTTAAATTGCAAAAAAAATTTTGCTTTGGCATTACCGAAACTGCTATCATTCCTATGCTGCAAGCTGTAGAAATTTCGTTAGTGCCAAACCAGACAGCAGCAAGTTTTGCTGGAGTTATTACTAAGATGGGTTGAAACACAGCGTTAACAGCTTGACCTAATATTACAACCCAAAATCTATTGGGTGCCACCCCTGCTACTTTAATCCATGCACCTATTGCTGTTCCTATGGCGCTTATTATAATAGAATTACGTAAACCCTATTTTCAAAAAACAATTATTTAATAGGTGAGCATGAAAAAAATTTGTTCTTCGACTTACTATTTTTGGTATAAAATATATCGATGGAAAAGTAGTAATAACTATAATAATTAAGTTGATCATTGAAGACCAATTATTGTATTCTATGGAGCTATCGTAGTATTTTATTAAGGTATCTGTAACACTAACATATTCTTGATTTTGAATACTGTTGGTCATTGCAATTAAAACAAAATTGCTAAAATGAGCCATCGTTGTGGATATAATTTATAGTTTTCAACTTCAGTTTCATTGATTAGATGTGAAGATCCTAAAATAATTATTACTATATGTAGTACATACTATATTGTGATTAAAATTTCAAATTTCAAATTTTAATTTTGCTTTTGTTTTTATTACATCGATTGAATTGATATCGGGATGGGACAACTTGGCGCCACTAAGCATCGAGTTAGTTTCTTATAAATCTTCAGAGTTCATACCAAGTAGGTAGAATCTGCGCGAAATGTTAGATTGGGCTGTCGGTTAGAGTTAATTTGTTGGCTCTAGTTGCACTAAAAATTAAAATACCTTTCCTCTAAATCTGGGAAGGTGTCTCAACTGCTTCAGCTCACTTGGTAAGATGTTAAACAATGTAATACAGCCGTATTTTAAAGATTTTTCGGTTACAGTCAGTCTATGGGCTGGGCATAAACAGTCAACGGAGTAAGTATTCATTGAATGACGGTCACAATCTCTAAAATGTTCGGGATGTTCAATAAATATGTCAGGTTCAAAATGAAAACAGTAGAAAAAGTTAACAAGCCTCTCTCTAAACAGACTCCTACATGTTGAGTTAAAGGGTTTACCACAGATTAAACGTAAAATCCTTTTCTTAATTTTAAATACTGCAATAGAATGTGAACTGTTGCCCCAAGAAATCACTCTGTATTTCATTAATAACAAAAACTTTGCATGATAAAGCATTAGCAAAGCGGGCACATTCAAATGACCCTCCGAAACTCTAATGTCACAAGAAACCGATTTCAGCTTATCATTCAAATATTTATTATGCCGATCCAGTTCAAGTGTTGATCGACATATAAACCTAAAATTATGTACTATCGGCCAACGTTATCTGAACCGACTAAACTTTTATACCATTCTGCTCCTGCACCCGGAGTGAACTGTGCGAAAAGAACCATGCTTGCTTTTTGCGCCTTTACCATCAACTTATGTTTCTCTAGCCACTCTCTAAATAATTCAAATAATCGCGATCTTCTAAACTGAAGCTCATCACCCATTTCAACACGATAGCGCTTCATTGATCTCTAATAACACGCTCTATAATTATTATTCATGTATATGACAAATAAAATTGGGTCAATAATGATCCCTTGTGGTATTCCACAAGTGACGCTTAAATCAATAATCTATCACAGCAACCGCCTCTTCTAACCTCCACCGTTTTAATTCTGGCATTTGAGGTACTAGCTTTAGAGTTCAGCACCAATATTACCTTCTTTTAGTTTAATTCGAATTTAAGGTTCTATTAAAATCTTCGCTTGCTGCCATTTTTGGAAAATTCTGAAGACATTTTTAATTTTGGAAGTTCTAAAAGTTATAGCAAATTGATAGAAATTAACAACTTACATTAAGGTTGAGACGGTCATTGGCTTAGTTGTTAACGCGATAAACTGCTAACGTACGGTGCCCCGGTTCGAAAGCGGGTAGAGCTCACTTTAGAATGCCGTCTTCGTGCTTCGGAAGGCACGTAAAGACGGTGGTTCTACTATGTTAATAAACTACCATTATTAACAATATAAAAATAGGGTAACATGCACATCCGAGGTCTGCCTAAAGCTACTTCAGATGTAAAACGTCTAATATGCTCAGAGTACTAATAGTAGCGTTGAAACTCCGCCGAGGTTACTGTTGGATATTACAGAACTTAGTTTTAAATTTAAAAAGATAATTTTTATTCATTTACAACACTGAACATTTGCGTTTATTATCTACCGAAACATTGTTCATCGATTTAGTTACATTACCAGTCTCTTTCCAGAACCAGCCAGATTTGTTAAATTTGAGAAGAGAAGAACGTTTGAGATATTTCTTTGCGTTTATATAACAAATAATTAAATATTTTGAGAATAATCCACCATCGCTCTAAGTTTTATTTCATCTGAGCTGGCGTTCGCTGTTTGATGCAAAAGCCTTTGAGGAGTAAAACCCTCTTGAACGGTACAACTTATAATAAATTCAATTAAAACTCACTTAACTTGGTATCATTAGATTCGTTTCAAAAAATAAAATAACTTAGAATAGAAGACTAAATACAGGGGGTCCGAATTATTTATGAGTCGTTTTACTGTTTCCTATAGCTTAAATTTAACCCCCAGTTATTTTATTAATTACATTTTTATAAGTTATATATTTTTATACGATTATTTTAATAAATTATATTACCAACTTACCCGAATCTAAGTTTTCCATAATTATTGATTAAGAATTCCGTGATGATGACACAGCCTAAAAATTCAATACAAATAAAATATTGTAAAAAAACGGATAAATATTTAGCACGATCACATCCTATATTAGTTTTCTTATTAAAATTAAATTTTAATTACAGCATTCGTTTTTTTTCTAACAATCAGTAGTGCAAGCACTAGAAAGCTGGAAAATGTAAATAATAGTTCACAGCCTCTAGGAAGACAATTATTCCTAACTGCTATATCTTCCAGAAGGATCTTCATTTTAATCGGTATCTTTTGATTTTGAAGTCAATTACACTTTCATAATTTCCGCGCCAGCACTTGAGTATTATCATTAATTTAGGTAGGTAACTCTTGACGCAACACCCGAAAAAAATAATTTTTTTTATAAGAGCCTATTAGTAAATCAGTACATTAGTTTTTACTTCGCCACAATATTAAGTTTGTTTAGGTTAACAAAGAATATTATTGTGTAGATCCAGGAGAATAATTGTTAAGCTAATTTTTATAAAGTCAATTTTTTACATTTACGCAGGCTTAGATTACCGTGTCATACTCGTACTTACTATAAAAGTAAGGAATTGGCAAAAGTTGTAGCAAACTTATGTATGTGACTAAGATATCGTAGAAACAGCTTTACATTAAGTCTAGTTAAAATAATACAACTTAATTATTTAAAAAAATTTACATTTACCTTGGCGAACTTATTAACTTTACTACGAATTAATGTGGTATAACTATAATGTTTTACAAATAATATAAACACTATCGTTGAACTACTGATATTTTAATAATAATAAATAATTGATATTACAAATTATAACAACAATAATATAATATTATTATTACCAATATGGTAAAGGTCATGTATTAGGGTAGTAGCGCGATCAACTACTTATACCAAGGTATCGAGTTTAAATTTGGAGAGAGCTTAACGTTCTTATGACTCTCCCCGTGTTTCAGAAAACATGTAAAGAGGACTGTGGTCGCCCTGTATTAATGAGTGCCAGCATCAACAACAAAATCAGAGTCACGTGCGCATTCTTTGGGTGCCATAAAATTTTACAGTGCATAGGCCATCAACTTGGCCCAAACCAAGCTGAGAAAACAATTAATGGGGTGGTTTCCCGTTACCTTCCCCCACAGTCCAAGTACAAAGACCGGTGTATACTTTACGCTATACTGCTGATCATACATGTGCATTAGACAACGCATGAGTACACCCACTTGGTTTCCTCTTCTGGAGAAAGACTTTAGCAGAAACTGATTTGTTTTAATGGTTTAGTAAACCAAAATACAAAATATTGAGGGTAATTAGGGCCTTGATTAAATTCTATCTTTTGTCGACTTCTCCTGCATTTGATTAGCAAAAAAGTTAAAGGCTCGTTACAATTTTACAGTCGGGAACATAAAAAATTCATACTGACTCAATGCAAAAATTGAAAATCAGTACTGCCTAATTTTTCATGTATCATGATAAAGAGTGTCTTGCAATACAAAGCGTTCTGCCTTAAATTTATAAAGTGTAGTTGGTTCCATAAGAAACTACTATCTTTTATCTATAGATAATTCGCCAATTCTGTATTACTTTTTCTATTTAGAAATTCTGACCCAGAGTCCATGAAGAACTGTACAATAATTTTCAAGAAGTGCTACCAATCATACATCTTTGTACAAATGCTTGCTTAACAAATTTTAAACTATTGGAGTTATTTTCAAGTTTTAAATTAAAAAAAAATTATCTTTCACTGAAATAGTAATAGGGATGTTGCATGGTATCGAATTTAGTGATAACTCCTATTAATTCTTGAAAATAATATCAAATGAAACTTATAACCAAAATAAAAAATTTTGAATTGCGATCTGCGCTGAGAAAATCAAATTTGAAATTCAAAATGAATCGGTCAGCCGATTACGCCTTTGACGTCATACGCGTGATCCCGAACGTTTTTATGGAAATTTTACAACGTCGCAAAGACCTGACAGATAAATATTTGACTTGTACTTGACAGTTGCAAATAATATAACGTTTACCATTCAAATTGTATATTTTATTAACATAATATTTATTTTAATACAAACTGTAGTCATAAACAATTATAGGAAAAATGGTTTATTCCAAGTTTTCTGTGTTTATATTAAAATTCATTTTTCAATTTTTACACAAACTATTTATAGGTTACATTATCAACACAAACTACATTTGCTGTGTTGTCAGTTGTTAAAAAAAATAGTTTGTGACGTCATTCGCGCTAAAAACACGAGAAAACTGAGGGTTTCCCGAACTTTTTATCTATGCAGTGCTGTTTACCAGCACCTAAAGTTTATAAAAAAAAATACTTCAAAAATCATGCAACATTCCTATTGTATTGTTTTGATGTGAATACGTTTGTAAAATCGGTAGCACATTCAAAAAAGTATTGCGCAATATGCAACGGAATTTTGTAATAAAAATATTTAACGAAAGTTTGCAACGAAAATAGTTAATTATGTACTCTAAAGCGGAAGTGTGCAACCAAAATACGTAATTAAACTTTGCAATAGAAGTGCAACAAAACAACCCAATAGAGTGAAGCTAGACGATGCAAAGATGTGAAAAATCTGATTAAAATTCCGAGTCCAGGGCTACAAAAGACCTCAACAGCGGAAGGCCGTCTTGATCAAAACCAATTGAGAAATCGTCAATTTGTTTGCTTTGGTTTGGTTACAAACATTTTGCCCAACTAAATATTCAATAAAAAATCTTTCAATAATAACTATAAATTTACTTCTCGGGGCGAAGGGGTGAATACACCAAGAATACGAATATTTTCAAACAATTTAATTTTATCGATGGTTTTCTAAATTGAATATTGTACTTTCGTACAATGCGTAAATAATGTAGAAATGACCTTGTGTGCAAAATCATTGATTAGTTATGTTAATAACTAATGGTGGAATGAAAGAAAATGGTAGGAACACGGGTAACCATCAGGTAAATCCCATTATCAAGATCTCCGGATCAAAAAGCTTAATCGATTTCGACTGTTTTCACTCAAAAAGAAGTCATGGCGGCCGATAGGCCGTCTAATTTGATAGCCTATAATAAATAATAATTAGGCTAATATTTATTTTAATGTTTTTTACATTCAATTTTGACAATTGTAAAACATGTACTTCAGCACAGAAACTATTAATTAAACTATAATAACGTTTAGTTTATTCTTTACCGTAATTATAATAAGGATTGCGGCAACTGTTGCGTTATTTTTAACTTTTAATTTAAAAAAACACGAATAAAGAAGGTCAAATTGACGTGATTGTAATGGGTAAAACTACCCACTTTTTACATAAATTGTCGACGTCACTCGTAGGCTATAGATGTCAGCGATTTACAATCACCAAATATCGACGTCATAATAACGACTCTTGCTATTTGGGATGGCCGAATCGGCCCATTTTCTACAAAAATTTACTTTTTACTTAAGCAATAAAAGCAAATACTATTTTACTTATTTGATCTGTTATAATTATTTAAACTACTTAATCGTTTAATGCAGCTACACTTTTTAAAATACATTCAAGTAATTAATATTAGAAAAATTCCTCTAAAACTAAAATTCCACTTATTAAAAAATTGGTGACTAATTCGTTATAATATTGCATCTTGTAAGAATATAAAGAAGAATTCAATTCCAAATAATTAAGGTCCCATAATGATTCGTAATATGATAAATCTATTCCAAGTTCGACACCAATTGGCAAGAAAGCACCCAGACAAGAAAAACAAAAATTAACGCAATAAATTGTTTTTGTATTGTGATTACTTTTTATTTTCCTTTTTATATTTTGTAAATATAAAAAATGGGGCAAGGTAAACTGGGATAAAAACTACATACCTGAAAATGATAAACTGGGCTAAAAACAAAATTTAAAAATTGATGTTTTTGTGGGTAACTAAGATATTTATGTTTTGCTGATTTGCATTGTCTACATAAATCTGTATAAAGAGCTCCTCCGTACTGAAGTAATAGAAAAAAGTAATAGAAAAATTCAAGAAAACCTATTAACATCTGATGGGGATTTATTTTAAGACTTCTATGATAATATAATTAAAATATGAATAGATAACATAAACTGAACATGTTAAACATAATATAAACAATAATTTGTTTTCATATATCCACGGAAAGGAGCAAAGGATGATGTCAATGGCAAATGAAAGATTAATAATAACTTAAGTTATTTTGAAATGTTTTAATTTAAAAAATTATCATACTATGTATACTCTCAAATACCTACACTGTGTTCTTTATGTAGAAACCATACAATATCATATATTTTAATAAAAATTTATAACGCCGCATAATAAAAATTTTAAAATCAATACAAAACCTAATTAACTCTTAATAAACATTGTCTCTTTAGATTAAACTTAACGAAAAGAAGAAGTATATCTCCAAAAATTATTATACCAGTGAATATTAAATTTGTTACTAATTCGTTACAATTATTGAACAAAAAAGTATATAAATAAGTTAAAATTAAACCACATAATTGGGACCCAATTCCTAGAATACCAGAAATGTTACTTTCTTCCTGTGGATATGTCAGCTCTACTCCCAATTGCATGCATATTAATCCATATGCACTAATTAAAAACCTAAAAATAATAACAATTAAAATATTCTTTGTTCAAATTTAATGAAACTTAATTGTACCCATTTAAACCGGCGAAAATATACACAAAGCACATTCCATTACTGACAAAAAATCGCAGAAGGGAGTTTGATACTAATAGTGATAAAGTAATAATCCACATTATCAATCTGAAACGAATCCGTTAATCATGTTTTCTACCTTGTGATTTGGTGTTGATTTAGTTCAGCTAGAGAGCATTTAACATTGATTTAACTTGAATTTGAAAGTTATTAATAATTTTACTTACTTATACCTACAAAATTTGTCTAAAAGAATTCCAGTTATTATCAAACCAAACCCTCCTAAAATAAACATCACCAGTGCTATAATTCCTACTTCTTGAGTGGCATTCTATGAAAATAACAATATTATAAACTAATATTTTATTTTTTATTTCAACGTTAACCTACTGGATAATGTTTTATAATTATAGGATTCAACATAGTTGAGAATGCATTAAAAACTCCAACATTGAGTATATTACTAACAGTTACAAAGAGGAACGAACCGTTTTTTAATAATGATTTCATCGATTCTCCAAAATTTTGCACGGAAACACTCAGATTATCTATTTGAGTTTGAGCTCTATTTGGTGATGTCGGTGGACGTTCAGAAAAATCTAAAAATTATTTTCCATTTTAAATAAGCTAGATTACAAGCAAAGCTTAGAAGAAATATATAACTTAAATAAAGTAAAGTATTTTGCACTCACAGCAAAATGATATAGGAACTAAAATAGAAGGAACTATAGCGTACGAAATATTTATAAGGTATAATCCTCTTTCAATTTCGAAAGAGTTTGTGCTCGTCAATACTAAAGTCGGAATTAAATAACCCATAGCAAAGGCCACCTACAAAAAGAAAATTTTAATTTGCTTAAAATGGTGTTCCGATATTACCGAAACTGCTATCATTCCAATGCTGCAAGCTGTAGAAATTTCTTTAGCGCCAAACCAGACAGCAGCAAGTTTTGCTGGAGTTATTACTAAGATGGATTGAAACACAGCGTTAACAGCTTGACCCAATATTACAACCCAAAATCTATTGGGCGCAACCCTGCTACTTTAATCCATGCACCTGCTGACGTTCCAATAGCGCCTATTACAATGGAATTACGCAAACCCTATTTAAAAAAAAAGTTATTTAAAAGGTGAGCTTAAAGAGAATAGTTTGGCGACTTACTATTCTTTGTATAAAAAATATCGATGGAAACATGGTAATAACTACAACAACTAAATTGATCATTGAGGACCAATTATTGTATTCTATGGAGATATCATAATATTTTATAATGGTTTCTGTAACACTAACATATTCTTGACCCTGAATCAAATTACTCATTACAATTAATGCATAAATTATTAAAATGATCCATCGTTTTGGATATAATTTATAGCTTTCTAACTCTGCCACCTCGATTAAGTATGAAGATTCTAAAATAAATTTCGTAATTAATACATATTGTATGATTTAAGATTTAGAATTTCTTTATTAATTTTGCTTTTGTTTTAGTTCCATTAATTGAAATTTTTAAATTGAATATAAGCAGGCCGTAAATTGGCAATATAATTGCAAACTTATTCAGGTATGTTCTTTAAACCTTTATATAAAATATAAATAGAATCTGCTAAATTCTTATTAGTGCTTGCATCCCAATACGTCTGTCGATTAAAAATGTTCTTTAAGATTACATATATTGACCGAATTTGAAAGCGACAACATAACTATGTTATATTTGTTTTTTTTATTATTTACATACCACATTTTTATCAGAAATTACTATAAGCAATATTTATTATTTATGCAATAAGATTAACCCAAGACAGAGGCAAATTGCGATTGGAATGCGGGAAACGTCGTCAGATGTAAATAAAGCCGCAATTATAATCTTAATCTTTCGAGGAATTTTTTTCTTCATTGTTTATAATATTGAAAATATGTCGATAAAATTTGATGATAACTTCCCAAAGATTCGTGCTATGTGGCACTAGATATTTTTTTTCAAAGAAACAGATGCTAAGGGTGGGTAGAGTGAAATCGGGGGATTTAGTTAAAACTCTAATAAATATTATGATAATAATTATTTCATATATAGTACATATGCAGTGCCGTAACTAGGTGCAGTCACGGGGTACAGGATAAAATTTATTTTATAAATTTTAGCAATAAATATTTTTTAGAGAAAGAGGCTTATACCCAAAAGTGGGCGGAGAAGGCTGTAACGGAAAATATTTTTTAATTGTATATAATTTACATTAAAATAATTAATAATAGAAATTTTTCAGCAATATAGTAAATGGAAAAATTTACTAATTTATAATAAATTAAATTAAATATCACTTAACTTGATATCACTAAATTTATCTCAAAAAATAGAATAACTTGGAATGGAACGACAACGTTCTACTGCTCCCTACAGTCTAAATTTAACCACCAGTCATTTTAATAATTAAAGTTTTATAAATTATATTTTAATAAATTATATTACCTACTTACCCAAATGTGAGTTTTCCATAATTATTGATTAAAAATTCCGTGATAAAGCCTAAAAAATTAATTTTATTGTGTTATACAAATAATACAAATACAAATAAAATATTATGCAAGGATAAATAGCACGACCTCATTCCATAATAATGTTTTCTTATTGAAATTAAATTTACAAGTTGGTTAGTAATCATAAACATTAGATGATTACTATCAGTAGTGCCAACTTTGCAAAGCTGAAAAAATGGTAAAAACTGGTGTACACTTTCTAAGCTAGGTAAATCTTATAGAAAGGATCGTTATTCCTTACCGGTACTTTGTTAGATGACTAGTTATTTTTGACATCCGCTTTTCAGCTACAAATTTATTAAATTTCGTCTGTATTTCACTTTTAAGCCAATAACACTCCCATAACCACCGCACTAAAACTTAAGTAATATCAATAATTTAGAGGTACCTAACTAATAAAGCCGGACTCAAAACAAAATTTTGTTTTAATAAGAGCCCATTAGTAAAAGGGTTCATTAGTTCTCGCTAAGCCACTGAGGTTATACTTAATTACGTTTACGTTAAAAAGAAATATTATTGTATACAAACATACGGATAATAATTATTATATTAATACTAATTAAGATAATGGAATACAATACAACTTGGTTATTTAAAAAATATACTTCCACCTTAGTCATATTTTAACTGTACCACAAGTTAATGTTGTACAACTATAAACATGCATAACTGTAATGGTGCAGAACATAATTTTTGCAAATAATGTAAGCACCATCAGCTAGACCACGTACATATATTTTAATCATAATTCATAATTATACAAATTAGTTAGAGCGATCAACTGCTAATACCAAGGTTTAAGTTTAAATCCGGGGAGAACCTAACTTTCTTATGACTGTTTTCGTGCTTTGGACGGCAATGGTTCGCTTATATTGATGACTACCAGCATCAACAATAAAAACAGGGTCACAGGTAAAATTCCCACTCCGATCTTAACAGCCGCGGAATTTTATGGTAATACCGTATATTATGTTAAATTTCAAAAAATCTTATAATTTAATTTATTTTTTTTTTTCAATTTTCCATTAAAAATTTTGTTTTCGATATTACTTTTTATCTAGCAGACATTTACCTATGTTCGTATTATGTTCTAATAAATTTTTGTGCATCGTTTTATCTAATTAAGTGAGAAAGTTACCACTAGGGCAATTAAGCATCGATGCAAAAAATATGAAATGATGTCATATTTTCTCGTATTTCGTGAAAGATAGTTCTTTTTTTAACTTTAAACGTGAAAATAACTTGTCAATAACTTAATAACGTGAAAATACAAGATTATGAAACTTTTCGGACTTGCCTAGCACTTCTATTCTTCAGTAAGTCCATTTTCTCACTGGTAGCATCAAGAACTTAATTATACCCATCACTTTAACTTTTACATTTTAGATAAACTCGTTATATTTATAAATTAATTCACTACAACTCTTTAGCAAGAAAGGATGTACTATGTACCATAATGCAAGTAAATAAAAATTGAACTAAATAATTGGCCTGCAATCGCTTGAATACCAGCCATGTTTTACATTTACTAAATGTTTCTTGCTTATGAACATATCTATCCTCACAGTTGAACATATTAACATTTTTTCTTCTTAATTTACTACTGATACCATAGTACTCGAAGACAAGTACTTTTTTAAACTATTATTGTAATATTTAAACATAGCAGCGGTTCAAAGATGCGTACCCTAATAATTAAATAGGCAATTCCAACATTGGATAACCAAAGCTAAACTTATTCGAGCGGGATGACAAAATTAAATGTAGAAAAAATTTTATTTTTAAATTTTGGTTCGAACGGTGCTTGCACGAAACAACGTTTAATCTAACCAGGACGTTTAATAATTTATAATATAATTAAATATTAAACATTTCATTAAAAAAATTTAAATAATAGTATTAATTTAATTTAGTAAAATAACTTTGGTAATTCGTTAACTAACGGAACTTAGGACATTTAACACAAAATCAATCTGTTCCGTATCCTTAGTATTCGAAAAAATTAAACTTTTCTTTCCCACCAAAATATATGGAATATAATTTACGATTGAATATTTATTTTTCAAAATCGAAAATTAAATATAATTTAACAAAACTAGATTCAGGACGTGTTTTGAAATCTGGGACCCTAATAAAATATGCCAATTTATGTAATAATGGAACGTGTACTTACAACACATAAAGGGAACCAGTTAACTTTAATATTAATAGCAACCTTTAAAATTCTGGAGATGGAATGGATTCGACTAGAATTTAATATCGAAAATAAAATAGCTTATTAAAAAAGGAATTTAACATTCGTTGAAATTAAATGAAAAATTGGTATTAACAGGTAAAGTGGATATTTAAACAATTAAAACATTAATACACAATTGACAATTGCTAATGGAAAGACATGGTTTAACAAAATAATGAATCCAGACAGGCTTCACACATATAATAAGCGACTTGCAGGAATGTTAAACCTTCAAGCTTCAAATTTACAATATCATCAATATCTTAAAAAAGAGGTTCAATGGAAATGAACTTTTTCATTAAATTACCGTTTTAAGAACTCCTTAAAAGTAAAATTTTCGAAGTATTACATATTAAAGATTTAAAATAAGGAAAAATTAAAATTTTAAAAAATTATCTTACATGTAAATAAATAAATAACCGGTAGTAAAATTTTATTTTTCTGAACTTTTTGAGCTTTGAACGAACTCTATCCCGTCCATTCTATTCGCGGTTTCCTTATTCGCGGCATAATTTTGGAACGTATACCCCGCGAATAAGGAGCTTTTAATGTATTTGTCATTTAGCAGTTGTAAAAGGTTGATGGAATACCATTAGAGCCAGTTAAAGTACCAAACGTCATTTAATAAGTTATCGGAAGCCGTAAGCGTTCAGGAAGTTAAATTCACTGATACGTATGTCACGAATACAAATTGGAAAAATTTTTCATAGTAAATATTAGCGTTCACATTTCTTGTCACCTTTGCATATAAATCCAAATTCAAAAAGAATAAAATAAAGTCTATAACAGCAAAGTAAATTTCCATCTTTCGGAAAACCTAAAAAAGAAAGATTTCAGTAATAAAAAAATATGTAATTGGATTAAGATGTATACCAAAAGAAGCGTAATTTTTTGTAGAACGGTTTGCCATCCAAATAATAGTAGTAGGAATTAAATTAAATCCTCACCATTAAGATATATGTAATTTTAACCTAAAAATATGTCAAAATTATAAATTTAGTGATTACCATGTTATTAGTCTAAGAAAGTGAGTAAAATTAGTGTTAAAGAAGAGGAATTAAAAGCAGAGTGTTATGCAAGTGGTTAAGATGGATAAAGTGTCTGAAAATTAACATGGGGGTCAACGAAAGAATTCATACTTTGAAGTTCGATTGTAAAGCGGCCGCTGCAGCTAGAATTTTTATAATAATTTTGTGGGAAACGGCTTTGAAGTCTTTAATTTTTGGTGAAAATTTCATGGAAATCCAAGTTGATAAAATTTTCAACCAATCACATTCCAATATTTGTGGCAAATTTGCTTAAAACAATTGAAAATTTCCGATTTTAAGGTAAAATTTTAATTTGTAAAAAATGTTGCTTCGACATTACCGAAATTGCTATCATTCCTATGCTGCAAGCTGTAGAAATTTCTTTAGCACCAAACCAGACAGCAGCAAGTTTTGCGGGACTTATAAGTAAGATGGGCTGAAAGACAGCGTTAAAAGCTTGACCTAATATTACAACCCAAAATCTATTGGGCGCTACTCCTGCTACTTTAATCCATGCACCTACTGCTGTTCCAATGGTGATTATTATAATGGAATTACGTAAACTCTATTTTCAAAAAAAAAAAAATTATTTGAAATGTGAGTATGAAAACTAATTGTTTTTTAACTTACTACTTTTTGAATAAAAAATATCGCTGGAAAAGTGGTAATAGCTACAATAATTAAGTTGATCATTGAAGACCAATTATTGTATTTTATAGAGGTATCGTAATATTTTATAATTGTTTCTGTAACACTAACATATTCTGGACCTTGAATCAAATTGCTTATTACAATTAAAACATAAATTACTAAAATGAGCTATCGTTTTGCATATAATTTATAGTTTTCAACTTCGGCCACCCTGATTAGATATGAAGATTCTGAAATAAATTTTGTAATTATTAATATAACCATATTGTCGTTTAAGATTTCGATTTTTAGCATTAATTTTCTTTTTTTCTAATTAAATAGAACGTTTAAAAAAATATAAATAGAAAAATTTGATTTTCTACACATGATTTTTATCTTTACTTATACATGTTTAATTTTAATATTCTAAATCGTTTTAAATTATTTAGAATTCACCTAAAATTACGTTCAATAAAGTGATGGGTTAACATATAGCCAGCTTATTGAATTGAATATGTAATTAAAGGGTTTCGTGCAAGAAGGCCTTAAGCAGAACAGAACAATATTTATTTTAAGAATTAACTTTTACAATTATTTTTAAAATCAGTATATATATAATATAACATTTCTAAAATTTAAGATAAGCGAGATGTTGAGAGACCCTGCGTTAACGCGTAACTCTCATTGACTAAATTGTTAGTGCCTAAACAGTTGTAAATAATTAATAAATATATGACCTTTTGATAATTTGTCGTTTGCGTTGCAATTTTGTAGTAATTTGGAAATTTGCAGGAAAAAATCAAAAAACCTGCTTTTCATTTTTTTTTTAAATTTTGGATTTGGAATAAAACTTACTTGCTAAACGATTAAAAAGAACTATTTACAATTTAAAAGATGTACACGGAATTTGGAATGCCTAAGTACTCCGTGTCGGTGGCGTTGCAGATGTCAATTGTCGTGGTATGCATCGTCGTCGGAGTCGAAGTCCGTGGGCAGAGTCTGTCGAAAAATTGGTAAATTTTGATAAGTCAGTTTATGTTTGATTTTATAAGGTGCGTTGTCGTGCCGTATGTTAGTCAAGTCTTTCGTAAGGTCACTGTTTAAAATTTGCGCGTCATAAAATTTAGTCGAGAGTCGGTTTATGTGGTCTTGAAAATATTCCATGTTCGTCAGTTTGTGTAGCGTTGTTATCCGTGTGTATCGGTCCAGTCCGGTTATTAGTCGCAGGTTCTTGTTCTGGAACACCTGCAGCGGCTTGATGGCTGTCTTGGAAATGTTGCACCAGACCGCCGCGCCGCGCCGAGGCATACGTCAGAATGGGTCGCAGTAGCGTCTTGTATAGTAAAAGTTTGTTCGTGCCGGTCATCGTTTGTCCTTTCATCAGTGGGTATATTTTTCTCATTTGTCCGTATACTAATTGTTTTCTGTTTTGTAGGTGTTGTCGAAAGTTAAGTCGCGCGTCCATTGTCATTCCTAAATATTTAACTTTCGTCGTCGGTTTAATTTTGTGTCCATCCACCTTGAGGTGGTCAAAAATTTTAATGTTCGTCCGTTTGCGGGTAAAAAATAATCGTTTCCGTCTTCTGTGAGTTAAGTGTAATTTTCCAGTCTTTAAAATATGGTTGCAGTATGTCAACGTGTATCTGTAATTGTTTGTTGGCCACCTGTGCGCAGAACGAACTAGCATATATCGCTGTATCGTCCGCGTACAGGGCCGTTTTGGTCTTTGCAAATGTCGGTATGTCGTTGATAAAAAGGTTAAAAAGTTTCGGGCCGAGCACGGAGCCTTGGGAACCCTGCGTTGATCGTCTTTGTCGTTGAGGTAGCGTTGTTAAGTTTCACAGTCATGGCGCGAGAGGTGAGGTAAGAATTTATAAGTTTTATAAGGTGAGCCGAAAATTTGTAGGTCATTAATTTATATGTCAGTCCGTCGATCCAGACTTTGTCGAATGCCTTCTTGATGTCGAACAGGGCCATGACTGTTACTTGGTCCTTGTTAAAACTCCTTAGAATGTCGTTAGTAATTTTTGCAATTTGTAGTGTCGTGTTGTGTCCTCTGGTGAAGCCAAATTGTCGTTTGTTAGTGATTTTGACGTCGTCCTCTTCGTTTTGCAGTCGGTCCAGTATAATTTTCTCAGTCAGTTTTGAAAGTGTATTTAACAGGCTGATCGGTCGGTAGCTTGTCGGTTGCGTGGCGTCTTTGTTGGGCTTGTGTATCGGAATCACCAAGCCCAGCTTCCAGTCGGTTGGGAAGTACTGTAGTTTGAAAATTGCGTTCACTATATAATTTAGTTGCACGATTGCTTTTTTTGAAAGGTTTTTTAATATTAAATTTTCGATCTTGTCGAGTCCTGGTGCTTTACTTGAAGAAAAAACTGTTTGCCAAAAGGGCCAACAACCTTTTCTCACAAAATTTATTTTTGTGATTTGCCACGCTGTTAAAAACTAACTCTATGCTGATGCGGATGCGAGAGTCGTAGGTACTGTTGCTAGGTACTCTCCAACAATAAAAACCCAATAAACAATTGCAGTAAACTTTATTTGTGAATAATAACGGATTAAAAATATTTACAAGCCAACCCTTGGCAATTGGCTGGATTGGAAATGACTGAGTCACACAGTGCGTATGTAGAAAAACTATGATCCGATTCTTCGGATCTTCAAAATTTAATGAAGCGAATTTAAAGCAGTTGATAAAGGATAAAATAAAGGACTTACCCGTTTGTACAAACCATAAGTTTACATTCGGTAATAAGACAATCGGTACCCTTAAAAACTGCACTATTTTCTCAAAAGAATATGAATCCGACACTAACACTATACGCACAGCACTCGAGGAACACTTCCAACTGGTGATGCCTGCTGTCTGCGAATGTCCGTCCAACAAAGGTGCACTTGGATATTCCTCTTCGGAACCGTTGTGAATGCAATGAGATTGAATAACAAGTAGGTAACCAACCATCAAAAGGCAGTCGTGGTAAATCCAAAATAGCAAATAATTCCCACGAACGTAAACAAAACTCGGTGTAAACAATTTCTGTGACGTGGCTGCGTTATCTCGAGCTGCGCAAACACGATAATGTTTCGCTAACGTTTGCGCACGATGAAAAGACAGCGGATCAAAATGGCGCGTTAAAATCACAATCAAACCATCTACCAAATGACGATTTCCACTACTTTCCATAGGAAAATAAATATCCGCTCACGCGATCGGAAACCCAAAATGACGTCTAACTAATTAATTTACCCACTACGGTAAGTTGATGGCACTAATACTAAACTAGCGCTGATAAATTGCGCTGGCAATTTCAGAAGATACATCAGCACCGCTTGAGGGCTAAGGCTAGACTTCCGATAAGTTCATTTCCGACCCGTGTTATCTCTACTACGCCTGCGCTCGGGGGGTCTAGTGCGCCACATGTGATAACAATATCGAAAATTCTCAAGGATCAACGATAAAAATTCTAAATATTGAATTTAAAACTCAAATAATTTTTGAAAAATTATTGAATGCAAAATTATTAAAAATAATTTTAAATTTAGGAATAAGGAATTTGTCGAAAGCGTTAGATTTTCGTAACATACTATTGGGTAAAATTTTGATAAAAGATTTGATTTCTGTTGGATTGGTTATGATTTTTTCGTATTGGTCGTTTGTCAATGTGTAAGTCTTTTTCCAAAATGTCTTCACGTCGTTTCTAATTTTGGTTTGTTTGTTGGTGTCCGTTGTGTCGTTGTTATGAACTTTTTGAAAAGTTACCGCCAATGCCTCGGCTTTTTCTACGTCGGTCATTGCGGTAACGTTGTTTTCTAGGTTTAGGGCCGAAATGGGTTTAAAAGTTTTTTTCAATTTTTTTGTCAGTTGCCAAATGGAGTTGTTTTGGGGCTTTAAATTTGAAAGCAAGTCAGTCCATTGTTTGTTCTTTATTTGTCGAATTTTGTCTTGTATATCCCTTGTCATTCTTGTCATGATAAGTTTGTAGGCCATGTCTCCCGTTCGCTGCCAAAGACGTCGGAAGTGGTTTCTGTCGGTTATAAGGTTCAGAATATCGTCGGGTAGATTTAGGTTGTTATGGTTGATTTTGATTAATTTTGAATTTCGTGTTTTTGCGTCAGTGATGTGTCGGGTCAAATTTTGAACCTCGGTCTGTAGCGTCTCGATCGAATGGATGTTTGGGTTAATTTGGATGTTTTCATCAAGGTCGGATCTAAACTTTTTCCAGTTGGTGTTTTTGTAACTGGTAATTGTCTTTGTATCGTTCGTGACGTTTCTGTAGTTGCCAAAATAAAATTGCACCACGTTGTGGTCTGAGCTTAGTTTTGGCAGCGAAAGCGGTTTTGTCACGTTGTTTACGTTCTTTGTCACTAAAATGTCTATCGTGGTTGGGGTCGTCCCGTTCATGGGGTAGTTGGTCGGTCCGTCGGAGAAATGGATGTCCAAGTTATTGTCCATACAGTAGCGTATCAATGTACATATGTCCGTTCTGGTTCGGTGGCGTGTAATTGTTCCAGTAAGTATGTTTTGCGTTCAGATCGCCTGCTAATAACATTTTTTCACCAACTCCGAAGAGTTGGTCCAAGTCAATGTCGTTAAAAGCGTATGATGGTCGATTGTATGCAATAATTAAAGTGGTCTTGTCTTGCAGTTTGATTCCCAAGGCTTCCATGTCGGTGGTCGGTATGTCGATACGTTGATGGGGTACTTTGTTCTTAATAATTACTGCAACGCCACCGGCAGAGACGTTGTTGTCCCGGTCTCTGCGAAGTACGGAGCACAGAATATAATATAATATATATCTTATATGGCTCATATTATATTATATTCTGTGATATGAGATAATATACCGTGGTACGGAGTAACCTGGAAATTTAATGGTTTTATTAGAATTTAATTTTGTTTCGCACACCAAAAGGATGTCGATTTTGCTCGACACCAAGTAATTTTGCATTTCCGAAATTTTGTTAATGTATGCTATTAGCGTTCCATAAATTAACTTTTAATTTAGATGTCATAGTTGTCGATTCTGCCAAAAAAGTCTAAAGTCACCTGAAATTTTTGGATTTTTGTCGTACAACCGTTCAGCAAGTTGTTGTAGTCGCTGAGGGCTCTAAACATCTCACTCATGTTTGTATTTGAGTTTAGTTCTTGCGCAGCGTTTATTAAGTTGGCAAAGTCTCTTGCAGGTGAGTTTTGGGTTGACTTTTGCTGGCTCGGTGAACGTTGGCTTGGTACTTCTTGGCGACTCTTCTTTGGTCCCAGGCGTTAGTGGATGGTAGTGGTGCTGGATATATTGTTTTGTGTGTTTTAGATCGGAAATCCATTTTGACTATAAGTGTAACCTCTTCGGTAGCTATGCGCTTCTTTGGATTCGGCAATTTGTTTTAATTTATTTTTACATATACAACTGTGCTATTGGCCGGGTGGTTATCTCCACAGTTACGCAAGTTGCTGGGTTTCCGGCGTTATTGGCAGTCCGTGTTAGGTGATTCTGGCTACACTTGAGAATTTGCGCATGTCTGCAATTTTGGGTGCGTGGCACCATGCTTGGCATCTGTGACACTGGATTATCTGTTTGAGTTTTGTGCCTCTCCATACCACTTTCACATGGAAGAGATATTCAACCATGTGCTTAAAATTTTTTCAGTTACAAAGTCGTCCGTGACTACCATGTACAGCGGACGAATTGTTTTTAAGTTGTATGTTTTTATATCCTAGGTTTGTTGTATCTTGTAGCTTCTTTCCAGCAATTCTTGTTCGTAGCAGAGGTGTTTACAGATCAGATATAGAATTTGAATGCATGTGATTTCATCTTCGCGTGGTGGTGTAGGTTTGTGGTTGAGTCACTTTTGTATCTAGTTGTGCTTTTAATAAAGCCCAGTTCTGTCTTTGTCAGGTAAACGTGACTTCTTCCAGTGGTGTTTTGTAATTAGTTTCTAATATGATTTTCAGAAGTATGTATTTTTCAAGACTTTTGATTAGATTTTGGTGATCGTCTATGCTGTTGCTTATGATAATTGGTGGTGGTTTCGAACGTTCTTCTTTGCCGGAGGGCTAGTGACTTCTTCCGGTCCTTTGCAGCTGTCTCCAATGTATTAGTTTCGGTACAGGTAGTGTTTTCCAGAAGTTTGTATTTGTTCCTGGTGACTATTGATGATGGCTCCATCTCTTTTGGTAGTTTTGCATACTGCCTGGGCTTAAGGCATGCAAAGTCATCTTCACATTAAGTATAATTTTTTGGGCACTGTCTATTTCCATTTCGTTCGCTTGGTTGATGTCCGGTGTCAAAGTTAATTGGTGCAACGCTGCAACATTTTTATTTTAGACTTTTTTTCATTACTAAAGTTCTCCAGCTTGGTGTCAGTTTCTGCCATTGTGCTAACGCACCTTTTCTTTCAGTTATAGTTTTAAGACTAATTTTTCTAAAATAAAAATTAATGTGACACAAAACGTCAAAAAAATTAATTTGAAAATTAAAAGATTTTAAATATAACTGATACAAAACGAAATATAACGCGGTAGAACGAGATAAACTTAGTAACAGAACGGAACAGTATAATATAACAATTAATGGTAACAAATATAAGAAAAATTTCAATAAAATTAGGGAGCAAAATGATAGTCGACTGCGTAATTCAACGTTCGTCACGAATTGAGTCGGACGCTAGATAATACGCCATGAGCCTATTATTAATTTTTCTACACAAAGTATAATTATGAAAATATTGAGTTTCCAAAAGCGTACTTTTGGAATTATTGCAAAAGTGTAGGGTTACGGTGTTGATAAAATTTCATCTTGTAATAAATTGCCCGTTACGTAAGCAAAAATATTATTTAAATAATTTGACGTTTGATTATTTAATTTAAAAAGAGTGCTAGATTAATAATTTATATTATAACTTATTGCAGCGCTGCCAAATTGAAACATCGTAAATGATCCATGAGTCAAATGAGTTATTGTAAATTCTTAAATAAATCGATATGTTTAAATAAAACAATCGATTCTTAATCCTCAAAATGTTTTAATATTATAATTTGCAATACCATTATCACAATTATTAAACCATTGTAATAATTTTTATGCATTAGCCAGTTTTAAATAGTGGTTATACGTAATAACCTTATTCTACGAATAATGAGTATTATGTTTACATTCTCAGAATAAGACAGAATAGGATAAAGTATGGTATAAGTTGGGATACTCTATTCCAGTGCTGACTAAGTATAACATTTTATGCTGATGTATAACCTTATATTTGCTCTAAACATTTTACGTTTACCCGCTCACATAAAATTTTAATTAAAAAATGAATATTTCAGTGTTTAATTCATTGAAAAGATATGGAAATGTTTAATTTGATACCAAAAACAAAGTATAAAAGATTACAAAAGGTATATAATTTATTAACTATTCTAATAGTTTCAACTTCACAAAAACTACGACTGGATCGCTCAACTACTTGAAAATAAATTTCTAATTGTATACTTTATTGCAAAACTAAACGATAAGAAAGTTACAAAATAATAGTTAATTCTAGTACTAATAAGAAAACGGTTTTTCACGCATGGACCAGTTTACACAAGCCTAGCCAGAATGGAATGATCAAAGTGACGAATTACTTTAGATGCTGTATAGCGTTTGTTTGATCTGCGATTAAAGTTACTAAAAACTAAAATTTTATTAATACAAAATATTAATTTAATATAAATATGTAATCAAGTTAGTATATATTGCGTTGCTAATGGTTTGTGTAAACAAAATAAAACATTCGCAAATTAATTAATTTGTAAAAGTTAAAATCGTTTTAATTTTGAAAAAGGAGCAAGAAGACGAATTATTGTGCCTGAAGACATTTTAAGAATTCCGTTACATTTAATATTTCCTAGTTTCCAGCAAAAAAGAACGGGCAACATTTTTCATGCAGCGAGTGGGCGAAAGTAAATTACACTCACTACTTCCGCCCACTCGTTGTCATAGAAATAATTTGTGTGAGCAAAACAACTACTTTCAGCAGCGTAACTAAGCAAGAAACAACATGTTTCTATGGCAGGATTAAACAAAAGTAGTAGCACAACTGCAAACTACTACCTACACTGGGTACTTTATAAACAAAACATTTATCATTATTATTTTTAACAAAATTACATTACACAATTTAACAATTTCAAGACTTAGTATACAAACCCTAATTAATTCTTAAAAGACGTTGTCTGCTTAGGTTAAATTTAACGAAAAGGAGAAATATATCTCCAAAAATTATTATACCAGTAAATATTAAATTCGTTATTAATTCGTTACAATTATCGAACAAAAAAGTATATAAATAAGTAAAAATTAAACCAAACAATTGGCATCCAACTTCTAGAATACCAGAGATGTTACTTTCTTCCTGAGGATATGTCAACTCTACTCCCAATTGTGTACAAATTAATGTATATGCAAAAAATAAAAATCTGAAAATAATAACAGTTAAAATATTTTTTCTTCAAATTTAATAAAATTTAAATATACCCATATAAACCGGCGAAGATATACACAAAGTACATTCCAGTACCAATGAAAAATCGAAGAAGAGCATTTGATGCTAATAGGGATAAAGTAATAATCCACATTATCAATCTGAAAGAACGCGTTAATCATACTTTTACATTACTTGAACATTTTCATTATTATGACAGGAAAGTTATTAATAATTTTACTTACTTATACCGACAAAATTTGTCTAAAAGAATACCAGTTATTATCATACCAAGTCCTCCTAGCATAAACATCATAAGTGCTATAATTCCTACTTCTTGAGTTGCATTCTTTCAAAATTAAAATAATAATCTAAAATTTCATTTTTATTTTGACGTTAACTTACTGGGTAATGTTTTATAATTATAGGATTCAACATGCTTGAGAATGCAATAAAAACTCCGGTATTCATTGTATAACCAACAGTGACGAAGAAGAACGAAGAATTTCTTAGTAATGATTTCATCGATTCTCCAAAATTTTGCATCGGAATACTTAAATTATCAATTTGGGCTTGAGCTCTAGTTGGTGATGTTGGTGGTTGTTTGGAAAAATCTAAAAATTATTCTTTACTATAAATATTTTTGAGCTATTGGAATTTGGTAAAACTGATGAGCGAAAGGTCCAGCATGACCAAAGCCTTAGTAGGAAATAAATTCAGCACTTACAGTAAAATGATATGGGAACTAAAATAGAAGGAACTATAGCGTACGAAATATTTATAAGGTATAATCCTCTTTCAATGTCCAAAAAATTTGTGCTCGTTAATACTGATGTCGGAATTAAATATCCACCAGCAAAAGCCACCTACAAAAATATAAAATTTAAATTTGCAAAAAAATTTTGTTTTGGCATTACCGAAACTGCTATCATTCCTATGCTGCAAGCTGTAGAAATTTCGTTAGCGCCAAACCAGACAGCAGCAAGTTTTGCTGGAGTTATTACTAAGATGGGTTGAAACACAGCGTTAACAGCTTGACCTAATATTACAGCCCAAAATCTATTGGGTGCCACCCCCGCAACTTTAATCCATGCACCTACTGCTGTTCCTATGGCGCTTATTACAATAGAATTACGTAAACCCTATTTTCAAAAAAACAGTTATTTAATAGGTGAGCCTGAAAAAAAATTGTTCTTACTATTTTTGGTATAAAATATATCGATGGAAAAGTAGTAATAACTACAATAATTAAGTTGATCATTGAAGACCAATTATTGCATTCTATGGAGCTATCGTAGTATTTTATTAAGGTATCTGTAACACTAACATATTCTTGATTTTGAATGATGTTGGTCATTGTAATTAAAACATAAATAACTAAAATGAGCCATCGTTGTGGATATAATTTATAGTTTTCACCTTCAGTTTCATTGATTAGATGTGAAGATCCTAAAATAATTATTATATGTAGTACATACTATATTATGATTAAAAATTTAAAATTTCAGCTTTAATTTGTTTTTATTACATCGGTTGAATTGATATTGGGATGGGCCAACTTGGCGCCACTAAACATCGAGTTAGTTTTTTACAAATCTTTAGAGTTAATACTAAGTAGGTGGAATCTGCGCGAAATGATAGATTGGGCTGTCGGTTAGAGTTAATTTGTTGGCTCCAGTTGAACTAAAAAATTGAAATAACTTTTCTCTAAAGTTGGGAAGGTGTCTCAACTGCTTCATCTTGCTTGGTAAGATGTTAAACAATTTAATACAGCAGTATTTTAAAGATTTTTCGGTTACAGTTAGTCTATGGGATGGGTATAAACAGTCAACGGAGTACGTATTCATTGAATGACGGTCACAATCTCTAAAATGTTTGGGATGTTCAATAAATATGTCAGGTTCCCAAAAATAAAAACAGCAGAGAAAGTTAACAAGCCCCTCTCTCTAAACAGACTCCTAGATGTCGAGTTAAAGAGTTTATCACAGATTAAACGTAAAATCCTTTTCTAAATTCTAAAGATTGTAATAGAATTTGCACTGCAGTTCCAAAAAATCACTTTGTATTTTATTAATAACAAAAAGTGTTTTTCATCTGAGTTTTTTTTTATTTAATTAAAACTCACTTAACTTGATATTATTAAATTCGTTTTAAAAAATAAAACTGCTTCCTATTTAAATTTTACTAATACATTTTATTAACTTGTTTGAACTAAAATAAATATCTTACAACGTTATTGTATGGTTTTACATAATTTGTCAATAATTTATTCCAATAATTACATAAATTTGTGAAACCAACCTAATTCACGTAATTAAGTATTATAGTTTTATTAACAATAAGTCAAGGTTTATTACTTACGACAACAAATAGGAGATATAGCTGACAAATTGAATTATGAACCTCTCAGATTATTTTATCTAATTACATTTTATAAGTTCTATTTTATAATTTTAATAAATTATTATTCCCTACCACCGAGTTTTCATAATTATTGTTAATAATTCCGGATGAAAGAAAAATTATACAATAAATTATGTAATAAGATAAATATTTACAGTACATCTTATATATTTCCTTTTAAAATTAAATTTTTTTGGTAATTAAATTAAAATTAGATCTTCTAACAAAAGTAGTGCAAATGCAAACTGGAACAAATGTAAAAATATTTAACTTTAAAATAATCCTATTTAATTTCTTCAAGATTTCATTTATGGGTACTTTTTTATAATAAATCTTCATAATTTAATTATTATTAAAATTTAAAAACTAATAACAGACCAAAGAAAATAATTTTTTATACACTATTTTAAATGAGACATTAGTTTTACTACCCGTTAACTTAAGTTGTGTGAATTATTGTATAGAAAAAATTGAGTGCAATTTTATTCATTTATAAATCAATTTTTACATTAACAATTAATACTGTTTCGTACTTTCAAAAGTAAGAATGAAATTTACAAACTCATGTGTGATAGAAGATAAACACTTTAATTAAGACTAATAAGTAAACACTATATTTAAAAATCTTTTACTTTATTTTAATTCCCATATTGGAAAAAGTTTAAATTTAAAACATTTAACATGAATTTAAAATATAATAATTATTATTAAATAATATTTTTAAATTGAAATATGTCAAAACATTCCAAGGTTTTATAATTAATTCTTTAAATTAAATGCATAAAAAAACATGTATAAATTAAATTGAAAACACAAGGTACCATAAAAGTAAACTTGATAATAAAAATAATTTTTAAAATTAAATAGAATTTACAAAATTAGAATATATCATTATTCTTTTCAATTCCATTAACCAATGTATTCAAAATCTAATCAGCTCTAAGTCTAATATAAAGATACAAAATACCATTTTAGTTTTGAAAATTCATTAGTTTTGAAATATTTAATAAAAAATAATAAATAAAAGATTTAAAAAATTTCTTCCATGAACCAATTTTATAAAATTTAATCAGCTCTAATTCCTGCCATAAAATAACAAATTATCAATTTAGTTTTGAAAATCCTTTTAGCTTTTTAAAATATTAAATAAAGGCTAATATTAAATAATAAAATTTAAAATAATAAAAACAATTGTTTTATAAACAAATTTTAACTAAAATTTAATGAGTTCTAAATATCGATTAAAATATCAAAACCTAAATTTAGTTTGAAATTCGTATTACTTTTCGAAATATTAATTAAAACTAATATTAAATAATAAAATTAAAAAATAAAAAAAATAGTTTCCATAAAACAATTTTAACTAAAATTTAATCAGTCTAATCTCGACATAAGTATGCATAAATCCAAATTTGTTTTGAAATTCGTATTAGTTTTTGAAATATTAATTAAAACTAATATTAAATAATAAAATTTAAAAAATAAAAAAATGTTCCAGTGAATCAATTTTACCAAAATTTAATCAGCTCTAAGTCTCAACATAAAATACAAAATCCAAAATTTGTTTGAAAATTCCTATTAGTTTTGTGGTCGAAAATATTTAACAACAACTAAATTAACATCAATAAAACTTACAAAACAAAAAACAATTTTTGAAATCTTATTTTAACTAAAATGTAATCATCAAAATCTCAAATTTTTGACGAAAACAATACTTTCTCATTTAATATGATAAAGTAAATCGGTCATGCATGACTTTATCATACTTTTATTAAATATAAAAAATAATTAATAATAAAAAGAAAAAATATTTTCCATTAACCAATGTGATTCAAAATCTAATCAGCTCTAAGTCTAAATATAAAGATACAAAATACCAATTTAGTTTTGAAATTCTCATTAGTTTTTTAAATATTTAATAAAACTAATAATAAATAAAAAGATTTAAAAAATTGCTTCCATGAACCAATTTTATCCAAAATTTAATCAGCTCTAATTCCTGCCATAAACATAACAAATTTCAACTTTAGTTTTGAAAATCCTTTTAGTTTTAAAATATTAAATAAAGGCTAATATTAAATAATAAAATTTAAAATAATAAAAACAATAGTTTTATAAACAAATTTTAACTAAAATTTAATGAGTTCTAAATATGATTAAAATATGCAAAACCTAAATTTAGTTTAGAAATTCTATTACTTTTCGAAATATTAATTAAAACTAATATTAAATAATAAAACTTAAAAAATAAAAAACAATAGTTTTCATAAAACAATTTTAACTAAAATTTAATCAGTTTAAATCTCGACATAAGTATGCTAAATCCTAAATTTGTTTTGAAATTCTTATTAGTTTTGAAATATTAATTAAAACTAATATTAAATAATAAAATTTAAAAAATAAAAAAATAGTTCCGTGAATCAATTTTCAAAATTTAATCAGTTTAAATCTGATATAAAGATACAAAATCCAAATTTAGTTTTGAAATTCTATTAGTTTTTGAAATATTAATTAAAAACTAATATTAAATAAAAAATTTAAAAAAAATAGTTCCATGAACAATTTTAACAAAATTTAATCAGCTCTAAATCCTGCCATAAACATACAAATCTCAAATTTGTTTTGAAAATCTTTTAGTTTTTGAAATATTAAATAAAGACTAATATTAAATAATAAAATTTAAAATAATAAAAAAATAGTTTTTATAAACAAATTTTAACTAAAATTTAATGAGTCTAAATATTGATTAAAATATGCGAAAACCTTAAATTTAGTTTAGAAATTCGTATTACTTTTCGAAATATTAATTAAAAAATAATATTAAATAATAAAACTTAAAAAATAAAAAACAATAGTTTTCATAAACAATTTAACTAAAATTTAATCAGTTATAAATCTCGACATAAGTATGCTAAATCCTAAATTTGTTTTGAAATTCTTATTAGTTTTTGAAATATTAATTAAAACTAATATTAAATAATAAAATTTAAAAAATAAAAAAATAGTTCCGTGAATAATTTTAGCCAAAATCTAATCAGCTCTAAGTCTCAACATAAGGATACAAAATCCAAAATTTTGTTTGAAAATTCCTATTAGTTTTTGCTGTAGGTGCACACAAAATTTGACCACACACACACACACATACACACACACATACACACAACAGACATTTTTGAAATGGTCTTATTTTACTCAGGGGACCTCAAAAGTGTAAATCCATCAAAATCTCAAATTTTTTTAAAACAATATTTTCA
Source organism: Lycocerus yunnanus (assembly GCA_036346125.1). Lineage (NCBI taxonomy): Eukaryota > Metazoa > Arthropoda > Insecta > Coleoptera > Cantharidae > Lycocerus > Lycocerus yunnanus. The sequence goes on from JARFIX010000283.1 coordinate 103,524, forward strand.
TATTACATATGATAAAGTAAAATTAAATAAGGCAATAATTGATTTTGAATAAAAGAAAGTAATAGAAAAATTCAAGAAAACCTATTAACATCTGATGGGGATTTATTTTAAGACTTTCTATGATTAATTTAATTAAAATAAGAATAGATCACAAAACTTAACATGTTAAACATAATATAAACAATAATTTGTTTTCATATATACACAGAAGGAAGAAGTCAATGGCAAATGAAAGATTAATTATAACTTAAGTTATTTTAAATGATTTAATTTAAAAATTATCATATTATGTATACTCTTAAATACCTACACTGTGTTCTTTATGAAGAAAACATACATATATCATATATTTTCAACAAAAATTTATTACGCCGCATAATAAAAATTTTAAAATCAATACAAAACCTAATTAACTCTTAATAAACATTGTCTTTTTAGGTTAAACTTAACGAAAAGAAGAAGTATATCTCCAAAAATTATTATACCAGTGAATATTAAATTTGTTACTAATTCGTTACAATTATTGAACAAAAAAGTATAAAAATAAGTTAAAATTAAACCACACAATTGGGACCCAATTCCTAGAATACCAGAAATGTTACTTTCTTCCTGTGGATATGTCAGCTCTACTCCCAATTGCATGCATATTAATCCATATGCACTAATTAAAAACCTAAAAATAATAACAATTAAAATATTCTTTGTTCAAATTTAATGAAACTTAATTGTACCCATTTAAACCGGCGAAAATATACACAAAGCACATTCCATTACTGACAAAAAATCGCAGAAGGGAGTTTGATACTAATAGTGATAAAGTAATAATCCACATTATCAATCTGAAAGGAATCCGTTAATCATGTTTTCTAACTTGTGATTTGGTGTTGATTTAGTTCAGCTAGAGAGCATTTAACATTGATTTAACTTGAATAATATTTTTATTGATAAAAGTTATTAATAATTTTACTTATTTATACCTACAAAATTTGTCTAAAAGAATTCCAGTTATTATCAAACCAAACCCTCCTAGAATAAACATCACCAGTGCTATAATTCCTACTTCTTGAGTTGCATTCTTTGAAAATAAAAATTATAATCTAATATTTTATTTTTTATTTCAAAGTTAACCTACTGGGTAATGTTTTATAATTATAGGATTCAACATAGTTGAGAATGCATTAAAAACTCCAACATTGAGTATATTACTAACAGTTACGAAGAGGAACGAACCGTTTTTTAATAACGATTTCATCGATTCTCCAAAATTTTGCACGGGAACACTCAGATTATCTATTTGAGTTTGAGCTCTATTTGGTGATGTCGGTGGACGTTCAGAAAAATCTAAAAATTATTTTCCATTTTAAATAAGCTTAGTATTACAAGCCAAAGCTTGAGAAGGAAATATATAACTTAAATAAAGTAAAGTATTTTGTACTCACAGCAAAATGATATAGGAACTAAAATAGAAGGAACTATAGCGTACGAAATATTTATAAGGTATAATCCTCTTTCAATTTCGAAAGAGTTTGTGCTAGTCAATACTGAAGTCGGAATTAAATAACCCAAAGCAGAGGCCACCTACAAAAAGAAAAATTTTAATTTGCTTAAAATGGTGTTCCGATATTACCGAAACTGCTATCATTCCAATGCTGCAAGCTGTAGAAATTTCTTTAGCGCCAAACCAGACAGCAGCAAGTTTTGCTGGACTTATTACTAAGATGGATTGAAACACAGCGTTAACAGCTTGACCCAATATTACAACCCAAAATCTATTGGGAGCAACCCCTGCTACTTTAATCCATGCACCTGCTGACGTTCCAATAGCGCCTATTACAACGGAATTACGTAAACCCTATTTAAAAAAAAAGTTATTTAAAAGGTGAGCTTAAAAGAATAGTTTGGCGACTTACTATTCTTTGTATAAAAAATATCGATGGAAACATGGTAATAACTACAACAACTAAATTGATCATTGAGGACCAATTATTGTATTCTATGGAGATATCATAATATTTTATAATGGTTTCTGTAACACTAACATATTCTTGACCTTGAATCAAATTACTCATTACAATTAATGCATAAATTATTAAAATGATCCATCGTTTTGGATATAATTTATAGCTTTCTACCTCTGCCACCTCGATTAAGTATGAAGATTCTAAAATAAATTTCGTAATTAATACATATTGTATGATTTACGATTTAGAATTTCTGCATTACTTTTGCTTTTGTTTTAGTTCCATTAATTGAAATTTTTAAATTGAATAATAGCAGGCCGTAAAATGGCAATATAATTGCAAACCTATTCAGGTATGTTCTTTAAACCTTTATATAAAATGTAAATAGAATCTGCTATATTCTTATTAGTGATTGCATCCCAATACGTCTGCTGATTAAAAATGTTCTTTAAAATTACATATATTGACCGAATTTGAAAGCGACAACATAACTATGTTATATTTGTTTTTTTTATTATTTACATACCACATTTTTATCAGAAATTACTATAAGCAATATTTATTATTTATGCAATAAGATTAACCCAAGACAGAGGTAAATTGCGATTGGAATGCGGGAAACGTCGTCAGATGTAAATAAAGCCGCAATTATAATCTTAATCTTTTGAGGAATTTTTTTCTTCATTGTTTATAATATTAAAAATATGTCCATAAAATTTGACGATAACTTCCCGAAGATTCAAAAAGATACAGCTATTTTAGTGCGGCAAATAAATCAGTATGTGCTATGTGGCACTAGGTATTTTTTTTTATTTTTCAAAGAAACAGATGCTAAGGGTGGGTAGAGTGAAATTAGGGATTTAGTTAAAACTCTAATAAATATTATGATAATAATTATTTTATATATAGTACATATGAAGTGCCGTAACTAGGTGCATTCATGGGGTACAGGATAAAATTTATTTTATAAATTTTAGAAATAAATATTTTCATTTAGAACATAATAAAATAAAGAATTACTAATATGTAAAATATTTTTTAGAGAAAGAGGCTAATACCCAAAAGTGGGCGGAGAAGGCTGTAACGGAAAATATTTTTTAATTGTTTATAATTTATATTAAAATAATTAATAGTTGAAATTTTTCAGCAATATAGTAAATAGAAAAATTTACTAATTTATCTCAAAAAATAGAATAAGTTGGAATAGAAGACCCAAAGACAACGTTCTACTGCTCCCTACAGTCTAAAGTTAACCACCAGGTATTTTAATAATTAAAGTTTTAAAAATTATATTTTAATAAATTATATTACCTACTTACCCAAATGTGAGTTTTCCATAATTATTGATTAAGAATTCCGTGATAAAGACTAAAAAATTAATTTTTTTGTGTTATACAAATAATACAAATACAAATAAAATATTATGCAAGGATAAATAGCACCACCTCATTCCATAATAATGTTTTCTTATTAAAATTAGATTTACAAGTTGGTTAGTAATCATAAACATTAGATGATTACTAACTATCAGTAGTGCCAACTTTGCAATGCTGGAAAAATGGTAAAAACTGGTGTATACTGTCTAGGCTAGATAAATCTTATAGAAAAGATTGTTATTCGTTACCGGTACTTTGTTAGACGACTAGATATTTTTACATCCGCTTTTCAGTTACAAATTTTTTTAATTTCGTATTTCACGAAATAACACTCCCATAACCACCGCATTAGAACTTGAGTATTATCAATAACTAACAAAGCCGGACTAAAAATAAAATTTTGTTTTAATGAGAGCCTATTAGTAAAAAGGTTCATTAGTTTTCACTAAGCCACTGAGGTTATACTTAATTACGTTTACGTTAAAAAGAAATATTATTGTATACAAACATACGGATAATAATTATTATATTAATACTAATTAAGATAATGGAATACAATACAACTTGGTTATTTAAAAAATATACTTCCACCGTAGTCATATTTTAACTTTACCACAAGTTAATGTTGTACAACTATAAACATGCATAACTGTAATGGTGCAGAACATAATTTTTGCAAATAATGTAAGCACCATCAGCTAGACCACGTATATTTTAATCATAATTCATAATTATACAAATTAGTTAGAGCGATCAACTGCTAATACCAAGGTTTGAGTTCAAATCCGGGGAGAACCTAACTTTCTTATGACTGTTTTCGTGCTTTGGACGGCAATGGTTCGCTTATATTGATGACTACCAGCATCAACAATAAAAACAAGGTCACAGGTAAAATTCCCACTTCGATCTTAACAGCCGCGGGATTTTATGGTAATACCGTATATTATGTTAAATTTCAAAAAATCTTATAATTTAATTTATTATTTTTTTTTCAATTTTCCATTAAAAATTTTGTTTTCGATATTATTTTTTATCTAGCAGACATTTACCTATGTTCGTATTATGTTCTACTAAATTTTTGTGCATCGTTTTATCTAATTAAGTGAGAAAGTTACCACTAGGGCAATTAAGTATCGATGCAAAACATATGAAATGATGCTATTATTTTCTCGTATTTAGTGAAAGATAGTTCTTTTTTTACTTTAAACGTGTAAGTAACTTTTAATAACTTAATAACGTGAAAATAAAAGATTATGAAACTTTTCGGACTTGCCTAGCACTTCTATTCTTCAGTAAGTCCATTTTCTCACTGGTAGCATCAAGAACTTAATTATACCCATCACTTTAACTTTTACATTTTAGATAAACTCGTTATATTTATAAATTAAATCACTACAACTCTTTAGCAAGAAAGGATGTACTATGTACATAATGTAAGTAAATAAAAATTAAACTAAATAATTGGTCCGCAATCGCTTGAATACCAGCCATGTTATTTTCTAGCTTAAGATACATATGTACGCTATCCTCCCAGTTGTATACATATTAATACATTTCCATTAAATAAAAATCTGTAAATAATAGCAATTAATACATTTATGTATGTGTTGAAATTTTGGCCTAATCCGTTGGCACCTGAACTGCGTCAGCTTACGGGGAAAGCCCAAAACCAAAGATCAAAATACGAATACATGTATACAACAAAAACTAAAAATGACTATAAAATGTAAAACAGTTTTCCGCTTTCCCAACCAAAAGGTAGTCCCAGAGAAAAATGTTAAACTAAGAGGATTCTTTTTTACAAAATACGTTAAATCCCTGCCCTTGCATTGCCTAAGCTCCGACGATATGCGAGGGCCGTGAATCCATAAAATTAACCTAGAGGGACGGACAAATAAAACAACTAATAGCCTAAATTTATTTTTCCTACAGCTATCTACAGCTTATCACCATAAAACTTGGTAATTGTAGCTCATTGCGTTGGAAATCTAGAAAAACAAATATTTAGTATCCTTTCACATGAAGTCATATTACCGGAATTGGTATTATTTCTAAACTGTATGTCGTTGAAATATTTTTTAAACAAAACAATGCAGCAGTCAGTGTTGAAAGAACTGGTATCCAAAATAAATGAAATCCAGCAACAGGGGATTGACCCAACATTATAACTCAAAAATCTAAACTTTAATTTGGACGTGTGGCAGTTTGACCAAAATTAATATTTTGAAAAGTTGTTCGGTTAAAGAAATTTTATTAAAATTTTTATTTCAGATGATGCAGTAGTGGTCACCGCAAAACAGTGTTTTTAAATCATTTTTCGGAAGAATGTTGTTTATAATATTTTTTATTATAAGAATTATATTAGTGAGTAAAAACTTAAAAAGTGTGCATAAAGTATATTGTGAAGCATGCACGGGTCGACGCGTAAGCTTGCGGTTTGAACACTACTTGCGTTAGATACACTGCTATGATCAAAAAGTCTAATATCGATCTGTGAACTATGCGGAAGACAACACGAAACCACCCCATGAATTATACTCCTTGGTAAATTAATCTTGGCTTTGCCCAAATTGAATCACTATCATCCAGGAAAGAAGATGAAGAAGAAGAGCAAATAAGTTACCTTGATATCTATGAAGTAAATTGAAAATAACACGAAGAGCGGAGAAAGAAACAAAAAAATTGAAGAAGATCAATTCACATCCGATTATATCGTTAAACATACATAAATCAACTTGATTTGATACATCCAGTATGTGGAAATTTATATTAACTTATGCCACTCAATAATTTAAAAAAAATGGGAATAATTTCTACAATTATTATTAAATTAATAGCATCAAATGTATGCAATGCCGTGCATTGCTAGGGTAGAAACCTGATTTAATATTTGAAAGTATTGGTAGGTTCATATTTCATACTTCACTGCACCATTTATTTTATACTATCAATTTCGTGAAAATTGTTAAAGAGATTATCAATTCAATAAAATGAAATATTTTTATTTAAGGTAAGGAAATACCATTGTTAATATTGACATGAATATAAAGATCTTTTATTTGTGTGCTTAGCAATTGGGTCTAATTATATTTGCAGCACGTTAAATTTGCTGTAGGAGCTCTATTGTGCATTAATTGGTACTAAACTATGTATATTTCTTGTGAGCAATAGTATGAAAATTAAAATTAAAACGCATTACTGTTTGGTGTTTAACTACTTAGCCAAACGCTTCGGTTCGAATTCGAACGGAATGAGAATTTTATTCTGACCGTCTTCCGCGCCAACACATTCGGCAAGCGAAGCGTGTCAAAACCTCTTTGGAGAACCAAAACAAATTTTTTAGAGAGTGGTTTGAGGGGAATTGAGAAAGACGAATACAGGCTAACTCTTTACTTTTTTTTAATGTTCGGTGCATAGCAAATAAAATAGTATAACTCGTTAAATATAAATCGTTAAATTATCAAAATAATCAAGCAATTTTTCTAATTTCAACCCCATTGAAAACTGCTGGTCTATTCTAAAATTGCTACTCGACAGTTTTCCTAATCATATAATCCCTATTTTGAAAAAAAACATTGCCGAAATATGGCACAATAACGATTAGAATTGATAGGAAATTGATTTTACCATAATGTTAGTATGCTGTAGCTGTAATCACAATTCAACAAAGCGTTACTAATACTGATAAAAAATTAATGGTTTTTAGCAATATATTTAAAAATATGATAAGTATAAGAAATTAAACTTTAAAATTAAAAATAAATTTTTTTTAAGTTTAATTTCCATTGTATTCTTTGCTTTAACTAAACGGGAACACGAAAGTTACAAAATAAAAGTAGTGACACAAGTTTTATGGCCAAATCTTGCACATCATACAGAGACCAATACAAAACCTAATTAATTCTTAATAAACATTGTCTGTTTAGGTTAAACTTAACGAAAAGAAGAAACATATCTCCAACAATTATTATACAAGTGAATATTAAATTTGTTACTAATTCATTACAATTATTAAACAAAAAGGTATATAAATAAGTCAAAATTAAACTAAATAATTGTCCCATAATTGCTAGAATACCACAGATGTTACTTTCTTCCTGAGGATATGTCAGCTCTACCCCTAATTGCGTACACATTAATCCATATGCACCAAATAAGAATCTAAAAATAAGAACAATTAAAGTCTTTTTTATTCAAATTTAATGGAATTTGAATGTACCCATATAAACCGGTGAAAATATACACAAAGTACATTCCATTACTAACGAAAAATCGAAGAAGGGCGCTTGATGCTAATAATGATAAAGTAATAATCCACATTATCAATCTGAAATGAATTCCTTAACCTTGTTAATTATCCGGTGAGATTGGGGTAAATCTTGTTAGTTTTATTTATATAGGAAAGTTATTAATAATTTAACTTACTTATACCAACAAAATTTGTCTAAAAGAGTACCAGTTATTATCATACCAAACCCTCCTAGCAAAAACATCACAAGTCCTATAATTCCTACTTCTTGAGTTGCATTCTTTAAATAAAAAACAATCTCAAATTTCATTTTTTATTTCGACGTTAACTTACTGGGTAATGTTTTATAATTATAGGATTTAACATGTTCGAGAACGCAGCAAAAACTCCGGTATTTAGCATATAACAAACAATCACGAAGAAGAACGAAGAATTTTTTAGTAATGATTTCATCGATTCTCCAAAATTTTGCAACGGAATACTTAAATTATCAATTTGGGCCTGAGCTCTAGTTGGTGATGTCGGTGGACGTTCGGAAAAATCTAAACATTATTCTTTACTTTAAACAGGAAAATTTTAAACTTTTAATATTTGGTTAAGCTGGCGAGCAATTCACCAGCATGACCCAAGCTTTAATAGAAAGTAGATTCTGAACTTACAGCAATATGATATGGGAACTAAAATAGAAGGAACTATAGCGTACGAAATATTTATAAGGTATAATCCTCTTTCAATGCCAAGAAAGTTTGTGTTCATCAAAATTGAAGTTGGAATTAAATATCCCACAGCAAGGGCTACCTACAAAGAAGTAAAATTTTAATTTGTAAAAAATGTTGCTTCGTCATTACCGAAATTGCTATCATTCCTATGCTGCAAGCTGTAGATATTTCTTTAGCGCCAAACCAAACAGCAGCAAGTTTTGCTGGACTTATTACTAAGATGGGTTGAAACACAGCGTTAACAGCTTGACCTAATATTACAACCCAAAATCTATTGGGCGCTACTCCTGCTACTTTAATCCATGCACCTACTGCTGTTCCAATAGTGCTTATAATAATGGAATTACGTAAACCCTATTTTCAAAAAAATAAAAATTATTTGAAATGTGAGTATGAAAACTAATTGTTTTTTAACTTACTACTTTTTGAATAAAAAATATCGTTGGAAAAGTGGTAATAGCTACAATAATTAAGTTGATCATTGAAGACCAATTATTGTATTTTATAGAGGTATCGTAATATTTTATAATTGTTTCTGTAACACTAACATATTCTGAACCTTGAATCAAACTGCTTATTACAATTAAAACATAAATTACTAAAATGAGCCATCGTTTTGCATATAATTTATAGTTTTCAACTTCGGCCACCCTGATTAGATATAAAGATTCTGAAATAAATTTTGTAATTTTTAATATAACCATATTGTTATTGAAGATTTTGATTTTTAGCATTCATTTTCTTTTTTTTTTCTAATTAAATAGAACGTTTAAATAAAATATAAATAAAAAAATTTACAAAATTGTTATTAATATTCTCTATCCCACGTACACATGATTTTTAAACTTTACTTATACATGTTTAATTTTAATATTCTAAATCGTTTTAAAATATTTAGAATTCGCCTAGAATTACGTTCAATAAAGTGATGGGTTAACATATAGCCAGCTCATTGAATTGAATATGTAATTAAAAGGTTTCGTGCAAGAAGTCCTTAAGCGATATTTTTGAAATTTTGAGATTTTGATGCCAAATATTTAGTTCAGAAAAGCATAAATTCTATGATAGTTTTATCAAAATAACTACATAATATATTTCGAGGTAGAAGTTTCGAGGTATAATAGAATCAATTAAAAATACCTATAATAGTATAATGAAAATCAGCTTCGATTTTCCCAAATTTCCTAAAGTCCCTATAACTACAAAAGTTGTTTGGGCCTCCTCATAGAAAAATTATATTTAATTTTTATTATTACAAAATGCAACATTTTTCAATATTTTGTAGTACTATCAAGCTATAAATAAAAAATCTTTCCTCTAATCATAACCACTGTTTAAAAACTTAAAATTAAAATATCTCGAAATTGCAAAATGTCGGTTATAGGGATTTCTTACAAGAAACCCTCGACACTACAAAATTAGTGAATAAGTTATAAGACAGTTAGTGATACGGCAACTATTATAGTTATGTACCTTGACCGAATTTAAAAGTGGCAACATAATTATGACATGTTTGTTTTTTAATTGTATACATACCACATTTTAATCAGAAAGTATTATTATAAACAATATATTATTTATCAAATAAAATGTATTTTTAGAGGAATTCTCTTTTGCCAGTGGTTTACTGTTATGTAACATTAAATACTAGTTAGAAAAGAGACCAAATCAAAAAATAAGTATTCTTTTTTTTCAAAAATTTATAATATTGGAAATATTGGAATATAATCAAATTTTATGATAACTTAACAGCTTAAGTCTGTCTAATGAGAATTTAAAATATTCATGGCATCAATATCACAGACTATTAGAAATTTTGTAAAAAAAAGTAAGTGGAAAAATTTATAATAAATTTAATTCAAAATCACTTAAATTCATTTTAAAAAAATACTTGGAATAAAAAACCAAATACAAGGAGCTTGAACTATTTAGAAGTCGTTCTACTGTTGCCACAACCGAAATTTAACTCATAATAGCTATTTTATTAATTACATTTTTATAATTTTAATAAATTATAGGATTACCCACTTACCCAAATCTGAGGTTTCCATAATTATTGATTAAGAATTCCGTGATGAAGACACAGCCTAAAAAATTAATTTTATTGTGCATTGAGCTTAATGCTAATAAAATATTAAGAAAAAAGAAGAAAAATAGCACGATCACATTGTATCATATTGGTTTCTTATTCAAATTAAATTTACATTTTGGTTAGTAACCAAAAACATTAGATGCTGAAACAATCAGTAGTACAAACTTTGCAAAACTGGAAAAATGGTAAGTAATTGTGGGACCTCCTAGGAGGACCACCATTCTTCCAGTCATTCAACAGTTACATCTTCTAGACAGGTAGGTACTTTTTAGAAAAAAGTTTAACATTTTGTCTGTGCTTGACTTGAAAGTCAATTACACTCACATAACCCCCGCACTAGCACTTAAGTATTATTATCAATAATTTAGGCAGGTGACTAATAAAGCTAAACCAATTTTATTTTTGATAAAAACCTATTAGTAAATACATACATTAGTTTTCGCTAAGCCATTGAGGGTATCCTTAATTACGTTTAGGTTTAAAATAAATATTATTGCATACAAATAGATGACTAATTGTTATAAGTCTGTTTGAGATAATAAAATAAAATACAACATAGTTATTTACTCAAAAATACTCAATTACCTTAGTCAAAGTTGTAAATCTAGAGTGCCAAGGCTTAAGCGAATAAGTCACAAAATGTCATTTTTGGGGTTTTGATAAATTCCAATAGTACTATTGCTTATCTATGATATCCTAAAAGTATAAAACGATAGCGTTTATACTTTTTTAAGAAACTTGAAATGAACGTAACAGTACAAGTCCAATTAAAAAATTCATGTTAAGGCATAAGATTATAAGTCAGACTTATACTATTAGTATTATAATATTTGTATAATCAACATTAATCTATTACACGACTTGGACTTTTAAGATCATGTTTTGCATATCAAGCTTAATGCAATTATTTATACAAGTTATTATACAAGCAGTGAATCTAGCAACGAGGATATTGAAGTTTTGCACCAAGTAGGTTTACAAAAAAGCACTCACAAGAAAAAATGTCAACGTAGGAATACAGCTGCAGCAGTAAATGACGGGGTACCTGTAGTTGCATTACCTATGCAAGATGATGTATCCAATACATCAAAGTTTTCGCAGAAAAGAAAACGCGAAAAATATATTAATCGTAATGCTGGTCTTGCATATACTACATTAGAAGGCAAACAGAAAAGAGCCCGAATTATGAAACCACTTCCATTGTGTCGTAATAAATGCAAAGAGAAAATAACTGAAGATGATAGAGTTAAAATTTTTAAAGAATACTGGGCTTTGGGCAGTAGGGATCGAAGAGTAGCATATATTTCTCCTCTTATACATTCAAGTGCACCTGCTACTATGAGAAAACGCACGGATGATCCCGAAAAAGAAAAATTTCGGCAATACTCCCATACATTCCATTTTAAAATACAAGGAGAGTTAAGGAAGGTATGTCGTGGCTGTTTTATGAAAACTCTGGATGAAACTCAGATATTTATCACGTTAGCTGTTCGT